>OV049868.1:10852904-11190404 GCA_920104075.1 Melanargia galathea
ATACCTATGTTTTTATATTGATTTTCTAAATCGACCTAACCTATATTCAAACCCGGGAACTCTAGCTAAAGGCGACATTTATACCATTGCTCAGTAGAATATCCAAAGATAAAATTTCAAGAAGCGAAAATAGCCCACAGTAGCTTAAAAAAACTTTTCAAAAAGAGTTTTTAATAATCACTGGCAGAAAATTAAAACTGCTCGCAAAGAATAAGTCGAATCGGTAAGGGTTTAATAAGAAAAAAAAACAGCATTCCATTTCTGAAATCCCGAGGGAATTAAGAGCCGAAAATATTTCTGAATTATTCACAATAGTTTAAATTTTCCAAGCAAAACAGTGTAAGAGATGGTAGAAAATTTTCCAGGCGTAACTGATAAAAGGTGAATTGGGTAGTAGATATGGTACATCTATCTTGCCAGAATATGAAAAACTAAATCTATACATACTAGTCGGTCCGTTGTTTGATAATAATGAGGTTCTCAATCATTATATGTTTCAATCAGCTGTTGTGTGTTCTTCTCAGATCAGGGCGCGTTTGGAAACCTCATAGTTTTAATTTTAACTTGCCGTAATTAACTATCACCATTACCTCACTTCTATATTATACTTACTAGTGAATTTGACGTTTAAAAAGTGTATGAAATGTACCAATTTTGAATAAAGTTTTTAGTTGATTTGCTTGTTATAAAATAAATTTTTATTAACAAAATCTGATCGAAACTTAACTAGGTATGATAATGAGACTCACATATTTCTTATTTTTATATTTAAGTATTAATAAATAATTAACCAGCTTCTGCCCGCGGCTTCGCCCGCGTGATTTTCAGTTTTTCACAAGTTCCGAGGGAAATGTGGATTTTCAGTTCCCGTTCCTGCTCCCTTTTCCAACCTTTATACCTACTTTCAAGTTTGCTATAATTATCTTAATAAAATTATGGCCATCTCCATGCGAGCTATGTCTATGCCACGTTGAAAACTGTTCAGCGGCTGATCCGTGAAAAGGTGACAAAGACACAGACAAACAGACAAACTTTTGCATTTATAATATTTTTTTTAATTGTAGCGAGTTCAGTCGTCTTCAGTCTTTAATTGTAACTTCCAGCTTCTCAAGTAGCTCCTCATAATTCGCCACCAGCTCTCCAACCGAAAGATATTAAAATGACAATGAGAAGACAAATAAAACTTAAAAAGTGACCGAAAAGAATGTAGCGCTTCGCCGAAAATCTTTTTTAAAAAGTACAAAAACTTACGAAAAGGGTGGCTGCGCCGAAATCCAACCCCCCGCTTCGAAGGTAGGTGGCGATTCCACTGATGGGGGTCTAGAGTACAGAGAGAGTTCCACATTCTGCGTTCTCTGTTATCTTTGCATGACTTGGTTCTCTACACACGTTTCTTAGAGGAATTTATCCCAAGCGATACCCATACACACGAAGATTCATTCTTATTTGAATACCAACCAATCCAATTTAATGAAAATTTGTAGACATAATTTCTAGAGTACACCTACAAATTTTCATACAAAAAGCGACAACGTTTTTCTCCCAGTAAATATTACTTATCGATTTTTAGAAATGTGGTAGATATAGTAAAAAAGGGTAGGTAGGTTTTTATTTTAAAGAATTATTGCTTACGATGTAAGTTATTAGCATCTAAATATCTCTATTTTTGACGTAAAAACTTCCTCCAGCGTTTTTATTTATTTTAATTAAACTATTTCTGAATTACTAAAAAATAAAAACGTACACACCTAGATGAAGATGTACTGAATCCAATGAGATCAAAATCGTATCTTATTTCGTAAAGGTTTCGGGTGGTAAAAACGTTATCGCCCGGAACCATATTTCAGTAACGAAATGTAGGGAAATCTCAGGACTTGTAACTCTCTGTATCGCACAATACGGAGCACTTTTGAAAATGCCTATACCCGTATTACTAATTCCCCGGAATTCTGACAGCTGTCATTGTCATTTACAGATGAGTTATTTGTATGGAGAACAGGGTTAACATCTACGAAGTACAATTTTACCCCAAACTACTTTAATTCTCTGTCATCATAAAAAGCCATATGCCGCGTAATAATATTACTCGTTTCGCCTTAAAATAGAAAACACCAATAGTGGAAACTAGAAAGTGCACACTAACAGCAATAGAAAACAAAAGAAGCACATTTAAAAAATTTATAGAAAAATTGATGTCGAATGACATCATCACCATGAAGTATATGTCAGACATTTATCATATCTACATGCGGCAGTTGATTTGTATTTGCATAAGTTTTGAATATTTTATCTTTTTTGTGGGAATTGTTTTATCTCTGGTAACATTACGAAACGTCAGAATTCCGGGGAATTTGTAATACGGGTATACTCCTGCCGCATCTCCTCACTACACTACCGTCTTAATATCTGTGCATGTAAATCTTTGATCCAGTGAAACTTTGAAACTCAATATTAATATAAAATATCACTTACGGCCTGTTTCGCCACCTTCTGATAAGTGTCGGATAGCCTAAACGTAAGTTTTGTCCCTTTCTTACTTTATGTCAAGTGATAAAGACAAAAGTTGTAGATAGTTATCCGCTACTTATCAGAACTGAAGGTGGTGAAACAGGCTCTTATATACATATATATTATAAATCTAACATGTCACAGACTAATTTCTAAAGCGAGTATAAAAAGTTAAGTTTTTTTGTCAAAATTGAGTTAAATATAGAATCAGTGTGATGAGCTGATTCCATCTATGTTTAACTCAATTTTGACGAAAACGTACTTACTGCATTTGTCGCAAGCACGGCAGAGATTGTGGCGACCTGAGGCGATATTTTCAAGAGATCCATGTCCAGCAGTGGACGTATATGGGTTAAGACGAAGACCGTCAGGTTGATCCCAATATGTAAATCAAATCTATCTTCTATAATATAATAAAACTGTAACAGATCCAATTCTGTACATTGAAGATATTTTGAAATTTTTTATTGGAGGGCATTCTATAATCGATACTGAAGCCAAAACTGCAATTTGTTTCATTTTTGTCTGTCTGTCTGTCTGTCTGTCTGTCTGTCTGTATCTTGGCCGCGCATCACGCCGAAACTACTGAATGGATTCGAATGAAACTTGGTACGATTTGAGTTTATACTCCGAGGTAGGACATAGGATACTTTTTATCCCGAAATTCAGCACGGTTCCCTTGGGAGAGGGGATGAAAGTTAAAACGTGTATTTAGCTGTAATTCATTAACGCGTTGTTCGATTTCACTCATTCTTTTTTTGTTAGAAAGGTAGTACTTTATATATTGTTCCATAAATATTTCAAGGTCATAGGTTTTTTAGTTCAGAAATGACAGACATTACAACCCTCAGTATTGGATTCAAATAGCTTGGGACCCGGATCTTTGAACGTACGGCTTATTTTAAACTGGTGTGCGTTTAAATTTATGTTTGTTGGTCTGTCTATTTGTTCCAGCGAATCTCCGAAACGGCTGGATCGATTTTAATGGAACTTTCAGTGGCAGATATGTGATGTTATAAGTAGTAACTTAGGCTACATTTAGTTTAGGTACATAAAATAATTATGGGATCCGATCCAATCCTATATAAAAACCTATATCTACGCGAACGAAGTTGTGGGGTTCAGCTAGTAATATAATAAGACTGTAACAGATCCAATTCTGCACATTGAAGATATTTAGAAATTTTTTATTGGAGGGCACTCAGCACTCTATAATCGATACTGAAGCCAAAACTGCAATTTTTTCATTTTTGTCTGTCTGTCTGTATCTTGGCCGCGCATCACGCCGAAACTACTGAATGGATTCGAATGAAACTTGGTACGATTTGAGTTTATACTCCGAGGTAGGACATAGGATACTTTTTATCCCGAAATTCAGCACGGTTCCCTAGGGAGAGGGGAAGAAAGTTAAAACGTGTATTTAGCTGTAATTCATTAACGCGTCGTTCGATTTTACTCATTATTTTTTTTGTTAGAAAGGTAGTACTATAAGTATTGTTCCGTAAATATTTCAAGGTCATAGGTTTTTTAGTTCAGAATTGACAGACATTTATTGGGTTCAAATAACTTGGGACCCGGATCTTTGAACGTACGGCTTATTTTAAACTGGTGTGCGTTTAAATTTATGTTTGTCGGTCTGTCTATTTGTTCCAGCTAATCTCCGAAACGGCTGGATCGATTTTAATGGAACTTTCAATGGCAGATAGTTGACGTTATAAGGAGTAACTTAGGCTACATTTAGTTTAGGGGGAGAATTATGGGATTCGATCCGATCCTATATAAAAACCTATATCTACGCGAACGAAGTTGCGGGGATCAGCTAGTAAGTATATAAATTCGGTGATGTTCTGATGAATATATTTGGAGATAAAGGATGAAACTCCTCAAAGGAACTTCTCATGTATGAAAATATTGCCACTCACGATATTTTTATTTTAAAAATCGCTCGCAGCGTTCCAATTTTGTTATTAAGATGGTGTGTGCTTTATGAGACTGTCCCAAGACGGCACAAAGGACTGTCTTCGCCATGTTCATATTTTAAAAAGATAATTACTTTTTTAAGAACGCTGTGCGGAATTTTTTTCACTTTGAAGTCACAGACTAAACCACAGTGCAAAACCACTATTAAATATGAAAGGAATATCCAAAAAAACAAGCCGATAAAAAGATTTCAGTATTTAATTGCTAAGTCGGGTTACCTTACCTTTTGAACGCTTGCACGGTACCCAATTGACGACCTCCCTGGCGCAGTGGTGAGCGCTGTGGTCTTATAAATGGGAGGTCCTGGGTTCGATTCCCGGCAGAGGCAATTTGGGATTTTATAATTTCTAAATTGTGTCTGGTCTGGTCTAGTGGTCCAAGTTAGCTCGCTTCCATCTTAGACTGCATACAAGGCTGCGGTCAAGGGCTAACTTGTACTTGAATATAAGAAAAGAATTAATTGAATAAAAATATTCTAAAGACAAAGCCAGAGGCTTGCAAATAGAGTTGACAGCACTGTTCTTGTAGTTCCAACAATTGATGTGCCCTAACGGAGCTCCGATATTATAACTATACTATGATCTGTAATAATCTTAGTTAAGAATCATTGTAAATAATATTATATTGGAATGCGATGAATAAATGAAATAAATGCTTAACTGTTGTTGAATTTAGAATAAAAATCTGATGTACAAAAATGTATGTAAACAAGTATAAATAAAAAATTTAAAAAACCCCCGACATTCGCCATTTTGTGGCGGCGGCCATCTTGGATTTGCATAGTGCTATTTCTACTAGTCAAGCCCTTTCATTTGATACCCATATTAAGGGAGTTGTGAAAAAATGTGTAATCCGCCATTTTGTAGCGGCGGCCATCTTGGAACGATTTTCATCAAACATAGCTAACAACACTCTCGACTAATTCACCTATCAAACAAAAAAAACCGCATTCAAACCGGTCCACCCGTTTGAATGCCACAGGGGAACAGACAGACATACACACACACACACACACAGACACGTCAAACTTATAACACCCCGTCGTTTTTGCGTCGGGGGTTAAAAAGAAAGCTTTACTAAAAATAAAACAGCTGATTTCAAATAATTTTTGAAAATTGGCAAATTACGAAACAAAAAAGGCTTGACAACGAACTGTACGCAAAACGTGCACCGGCTTCACTTTTATTAGCACAATAATTATTCTCCGTCTACATTTATTCGCTAGTCTGAGATTTGCCTGAAAAGAGACTCTAAATGAGAAACATGTAAGTATAAGGTCTTTCTCGACTAAGAATATTGCATGATAAGATTTTTAATTAACTCGGATTTCATAATTATTATATGTTTAGTATTTTATTTTTTGAATGTACAGCACATTTTAAAAGTTGAATGGTGGCATTTTTTTATATATTATAAACATTATTGAAATAATATTAACTACAATATGATTTTATACTTTGTTAAAGCACACCCCCGACACTTTATTCCAGCTGATAAGAAGAATACTTAGCTGATAAGAAAACGCGGAATACTATCAGACGAACTTCTTAACATAACAATCGAAAATAAAAAACCCTTAGGCCTAGGCCGCACTGCGAAAATTATTCGCGCGGTTTATATTCCGCATTTTAATATATTTTTCTCGCGCGAAAGCTTCATACATTCCCATATGTCACAGAATTTTGCGAAATAAATCGCGCGAATAATTTTCGCAGTGCGGCCTAGGCCTTATAAGTAGACTTGAATGAAAAATAACAGATGTTAAGAGGACCGCTATCGGAAATGAAGACAGGTAATTAAATAGCACTGATGATTCCTGACAAGATACCACAAGAAAACAACGCGAAAAAAAAAATTTAAATATTTCCTATTTTTATTTTTAAAGTTCGCAATGTAATGCAATCAGCTAATGCCAGAGGTCAACGAACCTACGCTACTAAATCACTAATACTGCAAGTATATGACAAATGGTTATTGGTATTGGATTGTGTTTTGGCAGTATAATAATAGCGCTAAGTTTTTGATAGCATATTATACATATTATTTATTATACATATTGAAAGCATATTATACAATTGAAGATTATATAAATGATAAAAAGCATGGATTTAACTTGTTCCAGCAATGCACGAGACAGCATTTCAATCATGTACATAAATTGTTGTATTGTTATTTTTAAAAAGAGCAGCCGCCGAGTTTCTTACTGGTTCTTCTCGGTTGGATCGGCATTCCGAACCAGTGGTAGATTCAATTCACGATTCAAAAGTAGGTACTTGTAAAAGTTTATTTGAATAAAAAGCTTTTCTATTCTATTTTATAGCAGTCCTCTAGAGGTATATACCATGTATTGTATATATATTAAAAATAAATAATAATATAATAAAACTGTAACAGATCCAATTCTGTACATTGAAGATATTTTGAAAATTTTTATTGGAGGGCACTCTGTAATCGATACTGAATCCAAAACTGCAATTTTTTTCATTTTTGTCTGTCTGTCTGTCTGTCTGTCTGTCTGTCTGTCTGTCTGTCTGTCTGTCTGTATCTTGGCCGCGCATCACGCCGAAACTACTGAATGGATTCAAATGAAACTTGGTACGATTTGAGTTTGTACTCCGAGGTAGGTTATAGGATACTTTTTATCCCGAAATTCAGCACGGTTCCCTTGGGAGAGGGGATGAAAGTTAAAACGTGTATTTAGCTGTAATTCATTAACGCGTTGTTCGATTTTACTCATTCTTTTTTTGTTAGAAAGATAGTACTTTATATATTGTTCCATAAATATTTCAAGGTCATAGGTTTTTTAGTTCAGAAATGACAGACATTTATTGGGTTCAAATAACTTGGGACCCGGATCTTTGAACGTACGGCTTATTTTAAACTGGTGTGCGTTTAAATTTATGTTTGTCGATCTGTATATTTGTTCCAGCTAATTTCCGAAACGGCTGGATCGATTTTGATGGAACTTTCTGGTGATGTTATAAGGAATAACTTAGGCTACATTTAGTTTAGGTACAAAAAAGGATTATGGGATCCAATCCGATCCTATATAAAACCTATATCCAGGCGGACGAAGTCGCGGGGGTCGGCTAGTAAATAATAATAATAAAGGCGAGGCGACCAACGAAAAGCTTTGCAAACTAATTAAAAACATCAATTCCGAGAGCCCCGGGTACTGGGGAATATTTCAAATGCACGCACACACATACACACCCCCCCTCCTCCTTCCATGCTCACACAAGTTAAAAATAAGTCCCGGGCCATACCGTGAGAGAATGGTTTGGGCTCGCGCCTCAAGCGCAAAACTACGTAGCTGACAAAATTATTTAATCGGGCATACGAGTATTTCTAGACGCCTATTTTACCACTTGTGGAAAGCGTCAAAAGTGAGGCAAGTATACCCGTATTAGTACTAATTCCCCGGAATTCTGACAACTGTCATTGTCATTTACAGATGTCATTACAGATGAGTTATTTGTATGGAGAACAGGGTTAACACCTACAAAGTACGATTTTACCCCAAACTACTTTAATTCCCTGTCATCATAAAAAGCCATATGCCGCGTAATAATATTACTCGTTTCGCCTTAAAATAGAAACTAGAAAGTGCACACTAACAGCAACAGAAAAAAAAAGAAGCACATTGAAAAAAAATATTCAAAAATGGATGTCGAATGATATTATCACCATGAAGTGTCTGTCAGGCATTTGTCATATCTACTCTATGTGGCAGTTGATTTGTATTTGCATAAGTTTTATCTTTTTTGTGGGAATTGTTTTATCTCTGGTAACATTACGAAACGTCAGAATTCCGGGGAATTAGTAATACGGGTATACATACATACATTATTCAATCGTATTTTTTTCGCGGCAGTATAGACTTTTCCTTTTATAAAATGAATTTAACTTTCCGAATGTACACGATAAAACCCACTAAACGAGACTCGCTATGTACACTGTTTATTAAAACTAATTATTGTTCTTTGCTTCAATTTATGACTGTCATAATATTTGCTATATTATTGGATTCGTATGATTTCATTGCTTACCTAGCACATGCGAAAAACTTGTATTGAATTGAAACTCATTTATCGAAACGTAAAAATTTATTTCGGTTTTAAAATGTAATTTTATGTTATGTTTTATTATTATTAGAATGTTACAATAAAACGCATAGCTACATAATAATGCCAGCATGTAAACTTTATAGCACTTTGTCATTACCAATCACTAAAATGCCGCGTCATTTGATTTCACTCCAATGCCTTTACCTGGTTTTCCACCACCGGAGTCGCGTATCTCGAACTTATCCGGTGGGGGGACGGGCATAGCCGGGTGTCTTAAGGCGGAGAGAGACGGGAAACCCGGTTATCGTAAATTGATCTAGGGGGGGTTAGGGGGAACCCAAATTTGACAGCGATTGAAATTGGCGGGTAGATTATTGGTCGGGGTGTTTTTTTCTATGAATTAGCATTCATTTGTTCCCGTATCGGTTTTTGCATTTGGATGAATGAGTATGGAATTTTGCATCGTACATAACTTATTGGATAAAAGAGGAAAAGTAAATTGGCGCTAGTCTGGCATCGTAATTTATATGAAAGGAAGTGTTATATTTTTTATACAAAAAATACTTTTATGTATTGAGGACGTCATCCTTTTTGAAGTTACATTAACACTTGTTTTAAATATCTAAATACGTATTACCTACCTACCCTTTTCACTATAACTAAGCGAAAAGCTTAAGAGTGTATTTAAGACAGACAGACAAGCATGTGAGATTTGAACCTACGATCTTTGGGATTTCCATCAACCCCCGTATACTACTCTGCTATTGGAGCTTCTAAAAGCGATATTAATATGATATTTTCCGACATCTACGCAAAATTTCGTCAAAGATGATCAAAATGTGAACAAAACAGCAACCCACGCAGTTAACTGAAAACTTTGCGCCGTTCATAATTCAATAGAAACATTAAGGCTAGGATCCGCCGTTTTTGAGTCCTAATTATTGTGAAAAAGTTTCACCTAAGGCCCGGCGCACACCGAGCGCAGAGCATTTTCTGAGATTACTGAATAAATAACTTTACGACTATTGACATACGGTTAATATTGCAATCCGAAATAAAATACGCGCCTACCGTACCGCACAACCGTATGTTAATAGTCGTAAAGTTAATTATTCAGTGTTTCAGAAAATGCTCTGCTCTGCTTTGCGCTGCGGTGTGCGAAAGGTCCTACGGCGTTACTTACCTACTAATAGTATTAGTAATATTTAATTACTTCTTCGGTCTAGTAGTTAGCTTATTCGGCCATGGATTACAGTAAGTTCCCGATTTCGATTCTCGAAGGTCGGGACAAAAAACTTATTGGGTATTCCGTTAAGAAATTTTCTGGAGGCCGGAGTTGGGTTTGTGTCACATTCACGTGCCTCGGAAAACACCTAAAACCTTGGTTTTGCGCTTGGTTTGGTCTTGATCTCTCTCTGGTTATTTTAGATTGCCGTACCATCATGACATCGCCCGCCAAACCGCAGTGAAGCAGCGTGGCGGGTCTAAGATTATTAAGGGACTAAGTGGAGCGCTGTGGTTTTATAAGTGGGAGGTCCCGGGTTCGATTCCCGGCAGGGGCAATTTGGGATTTTATAAATTCTAAATTGTCTCTGGTCTGGTCTGGTGGGAGGCTTTAGCCGAGGCTGCGGTTACCACCCTATCGGCAAAGCCGTGCCGCCAAGCGATTTAGCGTTCCGGTACGATGCCGTGTAGAAACCGATCAGGGGTATGCATACCTCTTCCAAGTTAGCCCGCTTCCATCTTAGACTACATCATCACTTACCATCAGGTGAGATTGCAGTCAAGGGCTAACTTGTAGTTGAAAAAAAAAAAAAAAAAAGATCTAAATCCCACTATCCTGTGAGATAGGAGGCCTGTGCCCAGCTGTGGGACGTAAAAAGGCTGTAGTGGTGGTGGTGGTGGTGGTATCATCATGTTCGAATAGTCAATGTTTGCGCGTTATCTAACTTTATTATTCCCTCAGTCTCTATTGAGATTTGGCGCAGTAGCTGAAGTCCGATCAGGAGATCACATTATCTTGAATATTGTTTAATCGAGAGACTCTTATGTTGTTTTATAAAAATAATGAAATAAGTAGGTAAGTACTTACTTACTGAGTTTATTGACGGGTTCTTCTCAATAAAACTTGAATTGAACCAGTAGCAGAGTCAGCACAAACAAATATGTAGGTAGGTATGCGTAAAAACCTGTTTTTTAAATAGGTTTTTGTTTATGATAATTTAATATCACTGCAATAAAGATTGAGTAGGTATCTACTTATCTAATAAATAAAAATAAAATTATAAGTAAGTATGACTACTATAAAAATGTGTATCACTACATACTAGTATAAAACAAAGTCGCTTTCTCTGTCCCTATATCCCTATATTATGTCCCTATGTCCCTATGTATGCTTAAATCTTTAAAACTACGCAACGGATTTTGATGCGGTTTTTTTTAATAGATAGGGTGATTCAAGAGAAAGGTTTATAAGTAGAAAAATTGGACCCGGTAGGTGGCGCTAATAACGGGCAGGACGACGTCTGCCGGGTCCGCTAGTTATACTATTATTATATATACATTATATGTAACGTGATATACATTATATGATAAAAATTTAAAAAGTTATACTATTATTATATAACATGATATACATTATATGATAAAAATAAATAATGTATTTTATCTACTCTCATATCATAAAATTCCGAATATGAAATCAAAATGTGTCATATATTGGACTACTTTATTCACATACATCTATAATATTTAAAAAAAATATTAAAAAAGTTCATTATAACACTACTTTGTTAGGAAATTATTGCAAAACAATGTTAAAAAATAATTTATCTACTCTCATATCATAAAATTCCGAATATGAAATCAAAATGTGTCATATATTGGACTACTTTATTCACATACATCTATAATATTTAAAAAAAAAATTAAAAAAGTTCATTATAACACTACTTTGTTAGGAAATTATTGCAAAACAATGTTAAAAAATAATTTTTTCTACATTATAGTACAGGCACTGGGTTCTGGTATTTTTGAGCCATGCCGGGTGTTTATTATTATTATTATTATTTAATACTTTATTGTACACCAAAAAAACATAAATTAAACAAAAGAAACATTTTAAAAGAAATAGGTACAATAGTTAGTTTACAATAGTTAGTTAGTTTAATTTTGTTACTTACAATGATTATCCCGCTATCAAAGTTACCCTATTACTACTACTGCGAAAGTGTGGCGGTAGCAAGATGCGGCCAGAGGACAGAGTGTAGTGCTACCATAATTGACCATAGACGCACTGCACGCACCGCACATTCGAAATTGACAATTGAATTTTGGCGCCTATTATTTAAATTTTTAATTTATTATTTATTTACTATTCAGTTTTTGTAACTCAAAATTTTGCAAGTGATTTTTGTTGCGCGGAAAAATGTCTAGCAGTGATACTGAAGAGAATTTAACTCCACCAGACATTCTGGAAATAGCATCGGGAATGACAAATAATCTTTTGCCAGCAAAATCAAAGAAAATTTACGATAAATGTTACCAAGATTTTATGAGTTGGAAAATTTTGAAAAAAACCACTTCATTTTCAGAAAATGTAATGCTAGCATATTTCCAAGAATTATTAAATAAATTTAAGTCTTTGTCCTTATGGGCTAAATACTCAATGCTCAAAAGTATATTGAGTATCTACAACCAAATCGATATTATTAAATACACAAGACTGATTGCTGTTTTAAAAAGAAAATCGCAGGGCTTTAAGGGAAAAAATGCAAAAACGTTCTCCCCTGAAGAATTGAGTACATTTATAAATTGCAATATCCAAAACATGAATACTTATTATAATAAATAATTTTGTTAATTTCTTAGTCTTTTCTTTTATACGTAAGATACCTATTGATGAGCTTAGATAAAGTAGTGTATGAAACTCTACATAATTAGTTATTAAAACACTCGTGTAATACTATTAAAAAACTCGCCTGCGGCTCGTTTTTTAAACTAACACTCGTGTTTTAATAACCTCTATTATGCAACCGTTTCATAAACTACTATTTTTCTACATTATAGTACAGGCACTGGGTTCTGGTATTTTTGAGCCATGCCGGGTGTTTATTATTATTATTATTATTTAATACTTTATTGTACACCAAAAAAACATAAATTAAACAAAAGAAACATTTTAAAAGAAATAGGTACAATAGTTAGTTTACAATAGTTAGTTAGTTTAATTTTGTTACTTACAATGATTATCCCGCTATCAAAGTTACCCTATTACTACTACTGCGAAAGTGTGGCGGTAGCAAGATGCGGCCAGAGGACAGAGTGTAGTGCTACCATAATTGACCATAGACGCACTGCACGCACCGCACATTCGAAATTGACAATTGAATTTTGGCGCCTATTATTTAAATTTTTAATTTATTATTTATTTACTATTCAGTTTTTGTAACTCAAAATTTTGCAAGTGATTTTTGTTGCGCGGAAAAATGTCTAGCAGTGATACTGAAGAGAATTTAACTCCACCAGACATTCTGGAAATAGCATCGGGAATGACAAATAATCTTTTGCCAGCAAAATCAAAGAAAATTTACGATAAATGTTACCAAGATTTTATGAGTTGGAAAATTTTGAAAAAAACCACTTCATTTTCAGAAAATGTAATGCTAGCATATTTCCAAGAATTATCAAATAAATTTAAGTCTTTGTCCTTATGGGCTAAATACTCAATGCTCAAAAGTATATTGAGTATCTACAACCAAATCGATATTATTAAATACACAAGACTGATTGCTGTTTTAAAAAGAAAATCGCTTTAAGGGAAAAAATGCAAAAACGTTCTCCCCTGAAGAATTGAGTACATTTATAAATTGCAATATCCAAAACATGAATACTTATTATAATAAATAATTTTGTTAATTTCTTAGTCTTTTCTTTTATACGTAAGATACCTATTGATGAGCTTAGATAAAGTAGTGTATGAAACTCTACATAATTAGTTATTAAAACACTCGTGTAATACTATTAAAAAACTCGCCTGCGGCTCGTTTTTTAAACTAACACTCGTGTTTTAATAACCTCTATTATGCAACCGTTTCATAAACTACTATTAAACTTGCTTAGTCTGAAATGCGTTAGTAAAGAATCTAAGCTTAGCAGTTTTTTAATAAACTCTATTTAGTTACCTACCACGAGTTATAAACAACTCGGTGGTTTATTTAAAAATGAACCACAGCAAGGAAATAAATAAGCTAATAATTATATTTTATTGAAACTTAGCAGTTGGTCTAATAAATTCATCATATTTAACCGTGTCATGTTTCGTGTTCGTTAAACCGTAGTTAAGGTGTGGTATGAAACGATTTAGACGGAGTTGCGCTCAAAATGCAAAGGTAATGGAAGGCTGGCGGCTCGCTGAAAACTTCCCATTGTTTCACGTTCAATGCCAACTTTGTGTGACGCTAGTTTAATATCCGGGCTTTTTGGCTTTTAATGCTCTGATTTAAAGTCATCATTTATTCTCTACAGTAAAATTCTTTCACTTCAGTATAAAAAATGCATTATTATAATTTAAAATTGAAAGAATAAAAAAAGATGAGCCGGTACAAACGCCTGCGATTCCATTCACATGGATTTAGGTTTTTTTAATCTGTCTTTGGGATTCAAGCAATACAATATACTAGTTTAGTCAAGATACAGGAACCCCTTGGGCTGATCTTGACTACTTTCTTACTGACTAATCTTGGCTACTTTCTGTTCTAGTAATACTTATATTACCTACTGCAATAGAAATTAGCCCTATTCCAGTAATACTTAGTTATATTACTGCAATAGAAACTAGCCTAGACCTCGTATGAACGATCTGCCTGTGAAATGCCCTCAATCTCGATCTGCCCGTCAAAATCGGTTAAGCTGTTCTCAATATTAGTCTAAATAAACATCAGACAGATAAAAAGTGATTTTGTATCATGCCCCCGACATCCCTGGCGTAGTGGTGAGCGCTGTGGTATTATAAGTGAGAAGTCCCTAGTTCGATTCCTGGCAGGGAAAATTTGGGAATTTACAATTTCTAAATTGTCTCTAGTCTGGTCTGGTGGGTGCTTCAGCCGTGGCAGTTATTTCGAAATCACAAACAGACACTTCAGTTTTATTTGTTCGTGTAGATCACTAACAAGGCGAGTCGATCAATGTCACTAATGACAACTATAACAGCGCTATGAGTAAGCAAAAGTTTCATTCAAAATGTTAAACGAAACGACGAGCCGACCTGAAAAGTTTCCATTGTCCACAATTCAATAACAACTCGCAGCCGCGCGCCCGCGTTGTGCCAACTTTAATATCCGACGTTTTTGGAACCGAGCGTGAAATTCTATCGAAATGTATCGCCTTTTTTTTGTTCCACAAAAACTTTACTTTTTAGGGTTCCGTACCCAGATGCTGTCTTCGGGACCCTGATACTTACTGAGCCGTCCGTGCAGCTTTTACAGGGTTGAATGGAAGCAGGCGTTACTTTGCGGAATTCCATGATATACAATGAATATAAAATTATTTTGCTATAATCCGCTAACAGTGACAAATTTGTAGGCACAACACCACACAAATTCACCACAAAACAAACTCGACGATCGTTTCGCTCCGACACCGGAGCATTTTCAGGAGATGTCGACTTCACAACTACTTTGCAATCGTCCGTTGTGAAGTCGACATCTCCTGAAGATGCTCCGGTGTCGGAGCGAAACGATCGTCGAGTTTGTTTTGTGGTGAATTTGTGTGGTGTTGTGCCTACAAATTTGTCACTGTTAGCGGATTATAGCAAAATAATTTTATATTCATTGCTTTTACAGGGGTCTTTAGGTCTTTAGCTGTTTAGCTGTTCAAGGTAACTAGTTGAAATTTTCGTTCGAACTATGAAATTATGAGTGAGGGAATAGAGATTTCAACCGTGTTTGCAGACACACGAGTACAATATGAGATCTCCTGCGTAGCTGGCTAGTCTCTGTCGAGGAGGACATTATGACTATAACTCAAATTCACGTAATAGATTGCGAGCTAAAGAAATTAAATTGGTAAGCACGTAATTTACATGGACCGCCAAATTTTACCTCCCATCCAACTTGCTGTATTTAATGTTTTCTACATTTTCTTGTTATGTGGTGTAAAATAAGAGCATATCCATTGATTCATTCATTCTTTCATTCATTTAAATTATTAGGAGAATGCAATAGTGCAGGCGCCTCGGCTCACAAATCATGTAGCAAGCCGGCAGGCGGCCGAGCTGTCGCAGCTGAATACCTACCTGTTGCTGCGCTGTCGGCTTTTGTTTTTGTTGATCGCTAGTTCAGGAGCTTCCAACTCTACTGTGCTTCTGATACGTATAACGTACCTACTGGTTGCTAACTTACTCCTACTTACTTTAGGTAAAAGTTAGTTTTATCTCACAGTTTTAGGTTAGTAGGTAATGAAATGAATAGCGACATGACGGTAATGAAATGAGCTGAATGAATTAGCGACGAACTAGGGAATGGTGCCCGATATTTAAAAGCGTGCAACACCACTAAAGCACACCTCCGACACTTCATACAAGCGAGCAATATTGCCGACAAGGACAAAGCTATTATACATAAATCAATACGAAAACATTATTCTTAATTCTGCTAAGCATGAGTACCTGTACTTCTACGTTGCTAAAAGTTAAAAAATCAGCCAAGTGCGAGTCGGGCCTCGCTCTTTCAGGGTTCCGTACATAATTATGAACAATATAATATTTTGGGTCTAAGAAATATTTAATTTCCGAGCTAGACATCGCAACAAACCGTGAAAGAAAAACCCAAAAAAAATGTTCGTTTATTTTGGTCACAGCTTATAAACTATTTAATAAATCGTTGTTTTCAGTATTTGTTGTTTAAATAGAGCATATAGTACATAATATACTGAAATATCATATTCCCAACTAGTTTAGTTTTTGAGATAGCCCCCGTCACAAAAATGGTCTAAAACTGACAACTTTGATGGCCTCCCATTCCCTTATTTTTTGAGATAAAAATTAAAAAAATATATATTTGTACTCTACTTAATGAGCTCTAAACAATGATAAGCCACAAGCTAGGGTAAAGAAAAATTTTTTTTTCCGGCTCCTTTTTCATGTATGGGAGCCCCCTGAAAAATAATTTAATTCAATTTCTAATTCAATATATGATTTTGGGTTAACGTTTTACACTAAATACCAAAATTTCAGGTTTGTAACTCATTTCGTCTGCGAGCTAGAGACCTGTGACCGGCGGACAGACGGACAGACAGACAGACAGACAGACAGACAGACAGACAGACAGCCGAGTGACATTAATAGGGCTCCGTTTTTTACCCTTCGGGTACGGAACCCTAAAAATTATATCGTTTCTTTACGAAGTAAAATTTAGTATTCTCTGATAAAATTAATCAAAAATTTCATATTAAACATAATTTGCACCGTACAGAATGGAGTCTAGATATCAGTTGTAAAATTTATAAATCTAATAATTTAATTATTTAAGTAATACTAAACAACATTAACGAAGGCTTATTCCCAAAAAAAAAAATTGCACACAGATATCCAATCCCACCACCCAATTAGCGAACCATACACAATTCTAATTACCCCAAAAACCCCCCCACAAATCCCGAAAAAAGGGGGTCAAGTAACCGAGAGCAATTTAATGTGCCCGCGCTGTATTGATTCCCCGCATTCTTTCACACAGGCGCGCCGGAAGTTCGCCTCCCCTTATTCCACCCCCCAAGCCTTTAGGAAGTTGGGATGAACGGGGGTTAAGAATTTTTTCGGCGATACTTGATTGAGAGCTATAAGATCTAGTAAGTTTTTTGTATAGTCTATAAGTCTTTTTAGAAAATGGGTAGATACTTACACCTACCCATTTTCTTTAGGTTTTTAAAATGTATAGTGTATAAATGTAAAGTGTGAAATACAAACATCACTTCAACCATGTGAACTGAACTGAATGTCAAAGACAAATTATACAAGTATTGTGAAGTTAAACATCGGAAATGTTACCGCTATTTGATGTCCGCAACTCTTGAAACGCGTGAATTTGAATTTGGTTTTTCAGTAAAAACTCTTTCAGTAAAAAAAAAAGTATCCTCACACTCTTCAGAATGAAATCCGTAAGTTTGCCAAATTTCTTCAAAATCTGTTCAGCGTATGGCCCGTGAAAAGGCGACGAACAGGCATTTTTTTAATGTTATAATTAATGCGAAAACTTATTAGCTTGTATATATTCAGCCTTATAAAGGGAATAGTAAGTTGTAACGTTGTCTTACTTAAAAAGTCCAAAATTATACAAGTAAAATTAGTGAAATGTACAGACAAAAGCTGTTCTTATTTCACATTCGTAATTTAATACTTTCATAAAAAGACACGGGCGCCACAAACAAAAGCATGTGAGTAGGTATATTATTTGAAAAACACGGCGCACTAAAATGTTAACATTATAATATTACTCGAAAAACCTTTAAAATATGAAAGCTCATGTTTAATTTATGGTTGTAATTTTAATTTTACTTGCTCCAACTCCAGACGGAGGTCACAGCTCAGGTGGTCTACACTGACGGGAAAATGAAATTCCAGAAATTAAAATTCACTTGTGTTGTGATTTTTCTAAATAAAATTAAAATTAGGAAAAGAGGGTAGTTTTAAATAAAGGCGAATACGTGGGATCGCAGTTCGACGAATCGGCCAGTCTTTCTTGAGCACGCTTCAGGTGCGGTCGTGTCTGTATTAAATACTCAGTGAATTGTAGAGAGAGGGTGTGGTGCTGTTGGCTGTAGGGTGAGTGATTTGGTGTCTATTCTAGTCTTGGTATGATTATTTATTACGTTGGTTTGCTCTATTGTGGGGCCTGATTATTTTGGTGTGATTAGTTATTATGTTGGTTTGCCCTATTGTGGGGCCTGATTACTTGGTTAGAAGGTCGATGTCGTCAGGCTAGGTTGGTGTGCGATTGGATGGCTGTAAGGGGTGGTTTTGGAGGCCGTAAGCTAGGTTAGGTTAGTTCCACGTGGATATCGTGTCAAGAGTTGGTTGCAGTTAGCGAATTCTTCAACACTTGCTTTAACGCTGAAGGAAAACGTGAGGAAACTTGCATGCCTGAGAGTTCTCCATAATGTTCTCAAAGTCCACACTCGGCCAGCGTGATGGACTACGTCCTAAGTCCTTCTCATTCTGAGAAGATATCCGTGCGTTGTAGTAAGGCCGGTAATGGGTTGATAATGATGAATGATAAAAAAGAACATTAAATAAAATACACATCGTCTAAATGATTATACATGGCGTTAAAAGGTACAAAATCGTATACCTTTTAGCACCTTAGCTTTTAATAATACAAGTTCAAATAATGTAAGTAATTGTTCTATCAGAGACGGAAAATCCTATGCTGCCCAGCTCAGGAACCTGTGGATTTTTTGTCATAGACAGGTCAACATAACATTTTCTCTAAGAGTAACTTTATAAATTCCCATATGTTAGAGTAACCATACACAAAACAGACATGCAGTGCTAACAATTTACTAAACCGAAAACACTTTATTTACTTACCCAGCTGAAGCAACGAGAAAAATTAAATCATAAACACAACAAATAGCCATTGTAGAACAGCCTTAACTCGCATTTTGTCTTTTTCACGGCTTCAATTTAAAATTTTATTTCCCGCTTGACCCAGGGTAGGGGGAGGGAAAGGGGGTAAGAAGACACTCATTATGACCAATTTCGCCCCACTATTTTTCCTACCATTGTTTTAGCTGTGATGGCTCATTTCTCTCTTATTCATGGTTTTGTTGGGTCTTGAGATATCGTGAAAACTTGCGACTGTTTTGGTTTTCTTTCATTAAACCCTCCTTCCTTCCTTGGTCGAAGTGGGGATGAGAAATTCTAATGAGTTGTCTGATTTCTCAACTCGTATCTCTGCCGTAGTCCCATGTATGTCTGGCCTCTGGTGAGAGGTTTCAGCCGTGGCTGGTTACAATTTAAGGGCGAATACCTACGTGCCGCCAAGGTATTTAACTTTCTTCTACTATGCTACGTAGAAACAAATAACATTGCTAAAACAACTCTTTTTATTTTAGTTAATTGAAAAAAAAATTAGTTCCCGTTAGATATTTTGCCATAATACGAGTAGGTCATATTAAAACGTAGGTAGTTACTGTGTGAAAACCTACCTATTATAGTTGAAACTGTAGACAGACGGACGGATGAATTGCCAGTTACGCTTTGCACCTTTTGGGTATGTTTCCTATTAATATCTCTAACCCAAAAACTGTCACACCCCTTCCAGGTAAACCCACTTCCGCCTTCATCAAAATAATCACCTTAGCACTATGTGAGATTCCAGCCAAAGACTATAACTTGGTATCAATTTTAAAACAAAAGTTGTATCTTAAAAGTTTCATTTGCCACGCTCTTTCGTAAGGACAGGTCCTAATAAAAAGTTCAAAGAACTCCGCAGCATAAACCCTTTGTTAACTTGGTCTACGGGTTACACGGTTACGGCGGGTGCAGACTACAGACATACATACACATATATATATAGGATTCCCTCTCGATTCAGTTGCTTCGACGAAACCGGTTAGACGACGATGTATTGATATCCTCTCACGGTTATAAAGTGCGAGTAGTGAAGTCTTTTAATACGAGACTTTATCCACTAGTTTTCGAAATCTATGTGGATAACTCTAGGATTTGAGTTGATTTTTACTCGACCATGGACAGGAAGAGCACAGAACTGTAAATCTAGGCGCACGAAGTGCGCCAGGCCAAGTTCCTCCGGCCTTGTCGCATGAGTGTGTTATTTACACGATCCATTTCGAGCTGTTTTGACCCCCCTCATAACTCTGGTTCGCGGGATAGTAATCCTACGAAATTTGAAATATAAGTTAAACTCGTGGATGTGATGATAAATTGAAAGTTTCAAATTTTCAAGTTGAACCGTTTCTGAGATACAGAGGTTTGAAAATCACATAAAACAAGACCTACTCACTGACTGATCAAAATTATGACGCACTTCCCGTGTATGTGGAATGTTGAAGTTTGGTAAGAAGATGAGTCTTAGTGTGTATATGAAGGAAAAAATCGAAAAATGTCCAAAAGTTGCATCAGACACTGACCAATTCAAAGATATATAAAAATCTGTCTGTTCCCACATCACACAAAAAATACTGAACAAATTTTCATTTTGTTTTAATAAATGTATTTTACTTTATTCGAAGCTATATATGGTTCTTGTTTCATCGAAATCGGTGCACTATTTATGGAGATGTGACTTTTTAAGTTTTCTAGCAAGGGGTCAATCTTACTGGTCTTGAGTTCTAATAAAAAGTAAAGTGTAGGTAAATAATAAAACGCCAAGAGGTATATTTTTTTATCGAAGTCGCGGGCGCGACTTCGTCGGCGTGGACTACACAAATTTCAAACCCCTATATTACCCCCTAAGGGGTTGAATTTTCAAAAATCCTTTCTTTGCGGATGTCGTACGCCACATTAATAGCTATCTGTGTGCCTAAGCCCGTTCCTTCCAGTAGTTTGAGATTCGTCTTTGCCAATAAAACCAGAAGCGCGATTTTCTTAATAATTTTGATAAGCAACCTTGACCCAAGTCAGGAAATGGATGGGTGGCCGACTTTGGAGGTTTGGAGGAGACTTTGGTGTCCTGTTGATTCCGGCTACTAGGTATCACTAATATCTAATACTATTCATTAAACTTAATGAGAGTCAAATACTCAAAATCTTCTCTTAGTTAAGCCGTATGGTTCTAAGTTCTGAAACTGACCACTGAGTGGAAATACTCTGGAGTGGAGTTTCTGTTATCTGTGATTTTGACAGACAGACGAACAAAATAAAAATTCACCCAATTAGAACAGAGAAAGCGACTTTGTTTTATTCTATGTATTGAAGATTAAACCACATCTAATCAGACCGTAAAATGTGATAGGGTTCTATTCCTAATTATACTGAAGCGTAAGAGAGCAAAAAGACTCGATTATAAGCCATCACAACTTCATTATACTTATTGCATTAACTTTGAAATACTTAGAACAAGCTATAATTTAAAAATTAAAAAAACCCGACTGCCATGCTAAAAAACGAACTAAAAAATTAATAAACTACCACCGTACCACTTACAGTGTAGTTGTTATTTATTTTGTTTTTCATGATTTGTCACTCCAAATTGATTTAAAACATATAGATTGTATACATTTTCGTACTCGCCTTTTAAAGCCCTTTATTTTGATACCCCACTCGAGGGTCTTGAAGAAAAAAATTTTTTTCAGCCCGCACATTAAAGTGCATAACATTCGCCATTTTGATTTTTTATGAATTTTATGTACCCAGTAACATTTGCGCCGTTAAGACAAATCTAATGACGTATAATTTATCAAAATAGGTTGAGCCGTTAAGTAGTTACAAACTGACATAGGAAACGGTCATTTTCTACGATTTATCACTCCAAATTGTTTCCAAATATATAAATTTATACATTTTCGTATTTGCCTTTTGAATCCCTTTATTTTGATACCCCACTCGAGGGTCTTGAAGAAAAAATTTTTTTTCAGCTCGCACATTAAAGCGCATAAAGTCCGCCATTTTGATTTTTTTTTAAATTTAGGTACCCTATAACACTCGCGTCATTGAGATAAATCTAATGACGTATCATTTATCAAAATCCGTTGAGCCGTTGATTAGTTACAAGCGGACATAGGAATGGACATACATACACACAGGTGAAACACATATACCCAGTCGGGTAAAAAAAGGAGTGAGATCCAAACAAAAACATTTCATGTGAATAATAAGGCCAACTTCCTATCAAAAAGTTTCGGCCATTAAAAGTACTGATATCAAAAATTATGACCAAGTCCTTTGCTAGGCTCGATAAATGAAACCATACAGTTTTAGAAGGTACATCTTCTTCGATCACCCTCAAGCTGTCATACCATTCCTAATGATCCTGTTAAAATATTTTTAAATAATTTATGTCTTACTAATAACACTATAATATGAAGCTCATTTGGGATTGAGAATAGTTTTATTGTTTTCAACTTGGCAACATTTTTTAAATTAAACAAATTCAAAGGAGTACAAAAATGTTGTCAAGTTGAAAACAATAAAACTATTCTCAGTCCCAAATGAGCTTCATACTATAGTGTTATTAGTAAGACATAAATTATTTAAAAATATTTTAACAGGATCATTAGGAATGGTATGACAGCTTGAGGGTGATCGAAGAAGATATACCTTCTAAAACTGTATGGTTTCATTTATCGAGCCTAGCAAAGGACTTGGTCATAATTTTTGATATCAGTACTTTTAATGGCCGAAACTTTTTGATAGGAAGTTGGCCTTATTATTCACATGAAATGTTTTTGTTTGGATTAAGATTACAGTAATAATAATAATAATAAAAACAAAATATCTAAGTAATCATTACCCTATAAGTTTACCGTTTACCCATTTCCATAACCAGTAACCTAACCCTCGTAGTTACTTAGTTTTAATTTTAAGTTTTTGTAGTACTTAATTATCAACATTACCTAAAAATAAAAAATAAAAATAAATACTCACACATACACACACGGTCGTCTGTTCCTAAAGTAGGCAACTTAATGCCTGTGTTATAGGTAACAGCCGACTGATAGACATATTTACATATAAATAAATACATATATATTTTTTAATAAAGGTATACATACATACATATTACATATTATAAATACACTCGGGCGGGAATCGAACCCGCGACCCCGGAGCGGAAGGCAGGGTCACTGCCAACCGCGCCAACGGGCCAGTCATACACCTCACTTTAATGTTAAATTATATTGACGTTCAAGAAGTACACAGTGTAGGTACCAATTTTTAACCCCCGACGCAAAAACGACGGGGTGTTATAAGTTTGACGTGTCTGTGTGTGTGTGTGTGTGAGTGCGTGCGTGTGTGTGTGTGTCTGTGTGTGGCTGTGTGTGTCTGTGTGTGTGTGTGTGTGTGTGTGCGCGTGCGTGCGTGCGTGCGTGCGTGCGTGTGGGTCTGTCTGTTCCCCTGTGGCGCTCAAACGGGTGAACCGATTTGAATGCGGTTTTTTTTGTTTGAAAGGTGAATTAGTCGAGAGTGTTGTTAGCTATGTTTGATGAAAATCGATCCAAGATGGCCGCCGCTACAAAATGGCGGATTGCATATTTTTTCACAACTCCCTTAATATGGGTATCAAATGGAAGGGCTTGACTAGTAGCATAAGTAGCACTATGCAAATCCAAGATGGCCGCCGTCACAAATTGGCGAATATCGGGGGTTTTTAAAATTTTCAATTTATACTTATGAATATAAATTATTTTGAATTTGAGTTACATATAGGGACTGGTGACTTAATTTTGTGAAACCTTTTGAAATACGTACCATACGTAAGTACCTACATACGTAGGTACCTATAGCCTACGTATGACAAAAAAAATGGTTGTCTGTAAAGTTGATTTACGGACTATAATTTTGCGTGATAACGTCATTCGCGAGTAAGCGAGAGCGCGGAACGCGGTACGGATGAGTCATGCTTTTCCGCGCGTGTAGCTGGTTCATCGATTTATGAGAAGTTATCACGTCAATAAATAAATGGAACCTACGCGAACGAAATTGCGCTTTTAAGTGCATTTTCCTACACTTTTATTCAAGTTCAGAGAACTGTAGCCTAATCTCTCTGTTGAGTTGTCCGGGAGACGGCACGCGTCTAGACAGGTTAGACGGTTACCGGGACGGGTGGATCGACACAAACAAACCTATACAACTTACGTAGGCATATACCTACATATACTAGCGACCCGCTCGCGGCTTCGCACGGGTAGTAGGTAGAGCATATTATGCCTACATGTTTTTACTTTTTTCTGTTGTACTTATCCCATCATAAGTAGGTATATCATTGTTTTTAACCCCCGACGCAAAAACGACGGGGTGTTATAAATTTGACGTGTCTGTGTGTGTGTGTGTGTGTGTGTGTGTGTGTGTGTGTGTGTGTGTGTGTGTGTGTGTGTGTGTGTTTAGTTTGATGAAAATCGGTCCAAGATGGCCGCCGCCACAAAATGGCGAATGTCGGGGGTTTTTTAAATTTTTAATTTATATTTGTGTTATTTATCTCAAATGGATTAGGCAGCGTTTGAAAAATGAAACATCCCAGGCGGCTTGACTTTTTCCGACATTTTTAACAATTATCGTCACATTTCAACCAACTTACACAAAATCTTAACAATTTACACACTTAATTATAACCTTGTTCTCCACTCCGTCTATTGGTCACACAACCACTCTGTCTATTGGTGAAAACCGCATGATAATCCGTTTAATAGTTTGTGAGTTTATCGCGAATAGACATATAGACGCGGCGGGGGACTTTGTTTTATAGGAAGTGATTAAGCAGGTTATTAATTTCAACCGTAAGAAGATAGGTAGTCAGTACATACAGTAAAATTTAAAAGAATTAGTACGTAACAGATTGACTATTGAAAACTGCTTGTACTATTTGAATGGAATATTTTGAATAGACTCATCTCTCCTAGGTACTTTAAATAAAATGCTATCTATAATTAAAATCATTTTCGTACCGTCATTTTATTCAAAATCGAAGGCATTGTAAGTAAAACCAGCTTTATGGCTCGGGCACACACAATGCGCGACGGAAGCGTGTCCAACGTGATTCTTGATAATATAAAAAACCGGCTCTGTACCACCACACTTATAAATTATAGCTTCCTTCCCCGAAAATTGGGCTATTAAACCCAAAAAGATTTTTTAAAATCCTGCAGGTACTTCCAGAGATTAGCGTATTCAAACAAACTCTTCCGCTTTAGTAAATTAAGTATAAATTGTTCTAGTAGATAGATTGAAGATACATGCCGTAGCATCATTAAAGCGACAAAAACAAGGTGCTATAGTGGTAGCGTCCTTCAACAATTCAGCACACTCTGAGTGCTCTAATTTACATAATATAACTTAATTTGTTCCTATACTATGAAGTATTTAATACAATCTGAGTAAATTCGAAACTTGTACGTATTGCCCATTCTTAAGATAGGGCTGAAATAAATAGGTACCGTTGAAAAATGCTATTTTTCTCTCTTTAATGCTCTTTAATGTTCTCTGGCTCTTTAATGGGAATTCCCCTTGGGTTACAATTTTGTTAATTTCTTATATCTGCCGTGACAGAGGCCATTGTAAAGCGTTTGCAGTGAAAATTTCAACTGGCTATTTATTATTACTGAAGAACGTACGCGCGCATTCAGTATGACGTCGTCGTGCCGTGAAGTTGTCGTCGCCTTGTGTGTGTTCAAGCCCTTACGTATGTTAATGTCTCGTAAACCGGCCCTTACTCGAGATAGGTCGTTTATGGATAAGTATATGTCTGTATGTTAGAACCCGTCTGTTCCGGTAACTTAGTAACCGTTTGACTCGGTCGGGGTAAGCCTGGGATTGGATCGAGCGCAAATTTACAAGATCCATCTAAACATCGATAACTAATGGATATAGAATTTTGATACGTCGACAGTTTAGTAGTAAGTTGGCTAATAATAATTGGGAAAAGAGGTAAGTTGATGGCACACAAAGTTGAAAGTTTAGAAAAGTAGGTAGTCTTAAAACTATAGATTAGAATATAAAAGTTTATGCAAATAAATTTTAACAATTAGTGCTTTTGAATCCGCAACTGAATCTATCTACCACTGGTTCGGATAGGCATATAGCCTGTCAAATATTATAGTATGAAAATAGCTGATGCCTGCGATGTTTTGTAAGTAAGTAAGTAAGTAAGAGTCGTGGGAACTCTTTGATTTTCCGGAATAAAAGTTGCCATGTAAATTTCCGGGACGCTACCTCTGTACCAAATGTCATTATAAATCGGTTAATCGGATGGACTTTAAGAATCCCGTGGGAAATCTTTAATTATCCGGGATTATAAAAAAACCTAAATCCACGCTTACGAAGCTACGGGCATCATCCAGTTGATAATAAGTATAAGTAGTTATTCAAAATTTTACTCAGATGATAATCCTTAGAAATAAAGCCGTTCGTTCCTAGACGTCGAGGGACATTAAATCAGACGGAAATTAAAACAAACAAAAGGCACTGCAACCACCCAATATTTATCCATCCCTGCTTGAAATATTCGTACTGACCACAAAATTCAATTTGCACGTTCAGAAAACGCTCCTTGCTCTGCAGACGAACAAAATGAAAACATGCTTCGGGAAAAAAGTGGGGGGGAGTAGGAATTAAACTTGGGTGAGGGGGTCGCCCGGGGGGGAAGACGCTGGATGATTAATTATTAGTTTGTGTGTGTTCGAAGATAGCGCCGAAGTTGGCTGTGTGCGGGCGAACGTATGTTTTATTAATTACCAGCGTTCGTAATTAAATATCTGTGGCCTTTTTTGCCCGGTTCGGTTTTGTCTGTGTGTGCCACGAGACTTATAGATTTGCTACTCTTTTTTATTAATATATAAATTGTGTAGGATGTGGGAGGGAGACAAAGCAGGTTGGGTCGTTTCCTTAAAGAATATAAAGTATAAACGCTCGGTTGATATCGCGCTGCTGATTATCTAAATAGCTGTAATTGCTATAACAGCGACAGTTATTTTAGTATAGTTTAGCATTAATATTTAGTAGTCTTTGCCTCAAGGCTCAAAAAGTTACTCCAGAGCCTCTACTCCGTGCACTGCAGACTACGAATTTTTTAATACATTCTATAGTATTTAGGTATTTGACAACATTACAAAAGGTAAAATAGGTACCTACCTGAGCTCATGGTACTCATTGATAACATAATGACCAAGTGTAGACGTCCACAAGCAGATAAATTAATGCTGATGACTGGAAATGAATACGCTATAAATTATAACAGAACATCTCAACAACTTAGGGGTGTAAGTGGCCCAAATTCCACCTATGTGGCCAAAGTCAACCTCACCTGCGCGCGGTGCACCCTGCCAATATGCTAACGAGGCCCTGACGCTCTCAGTCCCCTCTACGGGGACTCTCTCGTTGTACCTGATACCACACAACTTAATCTAGATGGTATCACCGCTTTGTGGTAGGATTCTACTCCGAATCCGCCTGGCTAGCGACCACACTTCAGCCATAATCTGCCGCAAAGCATCCGTGTGTTCCGGCAGCGAGCTGAAGAGCCAATCCCCTTCCTCAAAGGCAACACATTAGTAGGTTCCTCAGGTGCTGCTAATGTTCATGGGCGGCGGTAATCACTTAACATCAGGTGACTCGCTTGCTCGGTTGCCCGCTATTCCTATAAAAAATAAATAGTTTCGGAGTGCATTGTGCACGTGATGGTGATTCAAATTCATAATAGCTTGACGAAGATCAAAAGTCTCGAACGGACAAGGTCTAGAAATTATTAGATAAATTTATGATGAATTTCTGTGAAGCTGAAAAAAAAGCTGTGATAGCCTAGTGGTTAGGACGACCGACTTCTAATCGGAGTTCGTGGGTTCGATCCCGGGCACGCACCTCTAACTTTTCGGAGTTATGTGCGTTTTAAGTATTTAAATATCACTTGCTTTAACGGTGAAGGAAAACATCGCGAGGAAACCTGCACGCCTGAGAGTTCTCCATAACGTTCTCAAGGTGTGTGAAGTCTGCCAATCCGCTTGGCCAACGTGGTAGACTATGGCCAAAACCCTTCTCACTCTGAGAGGAGACCCGTGCTCTGTAGTGAGCCGGTAATGGGTTGATCATGATGATGATGATGATGATGAATTTCAGAATGCGTGTTGCAAGCTGTAATTTAAAATTTAAGTAACTATGTAGGTCCATACTGACCTTGGCCTTTGATCTCGAACGCGACCTTGCAATAATTTATTGCGTAACCTGTTACACTATGTGTTACACTTTTTAACAAAAAAACTCGAGCACTGAAAATATGAAAATAAAAATAATACTGATGACTTTTAGAAAACTTTATACCTCCGCGAAGATGCATTAAACCGAAATTTCCTACACTTTTTTGTATCTTTTCTCCTTCCTTTTTGGTCATAAGCTCAACTAAGTGACGAGTTTCCATACAGATACTTTGATTTAAGAGAAACCTACCTACATTTTGTAATGTGTATTGAATATTGATATTAAGCTTTTGCAAATATATCGAGGTCACACCCCTATCAAATACCATTATGTAGGTAATCAAAAGTAGGGATCAGGACTTTCAGCAATCTGAAATGAAATAGGATACACAGAGAGAGAATATTATATATCTACCTAGTTAAATACTAACTTTTCATTAAAAGCTAAAGCTAAAATTGTCCACGCTCAACACGTTTTGTGTAGGCGTCCCTATGAAGGATCGTACATAGGTATCTACAGTCCAGGAATCCTTCAGGAATTATAAAAACCTTGTTGGGACTGGGAGGTGGGTTGACCTAATTTTGCACCAGTATTTCGTATTGGTTTATTAATTGATATAATTAATGGTTTAATATCAAATGATTTATTTTCAACAATAATTGATTTAAACAATTTTTATATTAAATGACGGTTCCTAGATTTATACGTATCGGCATTAAATGGTTACCGGCCAAACCCAATTTGGATAAACTAGTTTTGCCCAGACTACTAAACCACACTAAACTAGAAAACTAAACTACGTCTAAACTAGTTTTCTAGTGTAGACGTGGTCTTGTCTGCCCTATCCCTAATGTGGTCCAGTGCTAACTGCTAAGTATCTTATAGGGATTTCCACACGCTGCGATATTGCGCCGCTTGTATCCTCTCTGCGACTCTTCCAATGTATGTCTGACCATTTTGTTAACACTACGCCGAGTCGATATTCCAGCTCTTTACAAACTCCCCTCGTATATCCGAAATAATAGTAGTAGTAGTAGAGCTATATCAGTTAGAGTTACTCTGGTTCTTCTACATAGAGTTACTCTGGTTCGATCATATTGTAGAGAGACTCCGAGCATAACTCCCTCCATAGCCCGAAGCTTTCTTATGAGGCCCATATCGTATATCTATCCCAACATCCTGTATGTTATCTTATAAAACGGTTCAATATCGCCATTCAACTCCAAAACTCGGAACAAACGCTGTTTTGTCCCCCAAGCCTTTATTCAGTATCGCCTGTCGACGTATGGCGATCATAATTTTACTTGATACCCTTTGATACCACGACACAAGCTAATTTGAGCCATGTGTCTACGACGCTATGGTTGGTGTTAGTCAGGCAATAAATTCTATTTTTAAGACGTGGCCGTATTGACCTAGTGGCATTATTATTTCTTGGTTATATTTGGTGATATCGTTAACATTAAAAGTTAAGGTTTTTTTTGTTAATGCTGTTGCCTTTCCTATTGTACGTCCTTTTATCGACAGAATTAATGCTAGGGATATAAAATCTCCTTTTGGTGGATTGCTGACTTGAAACTAGTCGCAAGGAGCCGCTGGATACAAACGGCGCAAGACCCTGACGTGTGGAATCCCCTAAAAGAGACTTAATATGCCCAGCAGTGGACGTCTATCAGTTGATGATGACGATGACAACGCTATGACATTGATATTCCTCTACCTTTACATTTCTGTCACGCACATATTAAGTATGTAAACTTGGAACTAGCTTTAACCGTGTGTTTTGAGTGTTTTCCCATGCTAAAATTTTGGGGTAATATAAGGGTATGTAGGTAGGTAACGTAGATACGTACAACCTACCTTTATTGAGATGTAAAGAATGCAGCACAAAAACTTGAAGATTTTGTAACTGAGATGCCAAAATTAGCTATTTTTGGCATTTAGTTTAAACCCAATAGACTAATGTCTCTTTCTCACTCATTTTTAAGCATTTTTTCAGTAACTTTGTATCGAAAAATACCAACATAGAATACCTATAGAAGTTTTGATTTCTACCGGAAGACGAATAAATCAAGTATGTGAACTATAGACAAAGTTTGCGTCATTTTCCACCATCTCCAGGGAGCCCGTAGACTACAGCCTCCAAAGAGCATCTTGAAGCAACCTCGCACCACAAAAGAGGGATGCCAAAAAACTGCATATCCAAAATCTAATTAACTGGTCCAACCAACAAAGAATCCTTTGTAACATCTTACGTCCGAGAGAGAGCAGGACCGCGAGAAAAATGCACCCCCTACCCCCCTTCTGGGGGGTTCCCACCCACTCCCAAGCGAAGGGGTGGCTGTATACATTTTTTCTTTTCCTTTTCTTAAGACGAAAATTTGTTACGCTTTTTATACCTATACACTCGGGGGGGTGCGCCGATCAATAGTGCAGTTACCCCCTTATCACGCCACCCTTTATCAATATTTCGAGCTTCAGTTTTTATGCGATGCGTCTAAATAATTAATTAGGGTCTCGCCTTTCGCTCGTTGCTTATCTCTTGCGTATTTATATCTCCCTAGTACCTGCTATAGACTTCGGTCGCGCCTAGCAACCACGCTTACGACAAAGCCTCCAAGTGTAGAGTGTAGCGTAACACATACAAAGCGCGTCGGAAACTGTACAGTAGGACGTCACACTGTTCGCGCGCGTACGCGTGTTCCATATTATGTAAGTAATACCTACTACTACTACTACTACTAAACATATCACAATGCAGCGATTCATAGAATAGAATAGAATAGAAATGTTTTTTATTCAAATAAACTTTTACTACCTACTTTTGAATCTTCGATTGAATCTAACACTGGTTCGGAATGCCGTTCGGACTTTACTTTTTTACTATTTATGCGATGCGTCCACGAAGTACGAGAATGATACGTCATAAATTAGTAAGACATATTATTACATAGAAGTGAAATATGCATGCATTCATGCATATTCGGTTAGGTACACTTTTTTAAGGTTCTACAATATGCATGGATATGCAATACAAGCACGAAATTAAGTAAGCTATCGCGTGGCCATACTACAGTCAAATTAGAAAATATAAATTTGCAAATCGAACCTGACGGGAATTGAGCCCAGGACCTCCCACTTGTGAGGTCCGCAGCGCTCACCACTGCATCAGGGAGGTCTGAGGTACTATGTAGTAGTAGATAGAAGTTAAGTCAGCATAATTTCTATCAATTAACCCAACCCACGAGCGAAGTAGCATAAACTTGTTTTATTTTTGACAAAAAGTTTTCATTTAAAACGGCACGAATAGAAATATCTTATAATTCACCTCAGGATCTCTTTAATGGCGCCAAAGGATGGAGAGAACGCGGCAAAAAAGGGGATACACCACTTTGAGCTTAAAGCAACTCAACTCGAGATCATTTTAGATAAACTGCGAAAAATGCGCACCCCTTACGTAACGTTGTGCTTTACGTGTTTACGTGCCGCTAGTGACTATGACTAGTGGTAAGCGTTTGGAACTTTACTTAGGTATTGGTTGCGAGTTCAAATCATGAAGCTAATGCGATTCCGACAGAAAATGGTGATAGTTTAGTCCGTTCGGTAACATAGTGTCGGTACAGGCGCAGGTGCTCTTAGTATTCTGCTTTTATTTTTTTTTATTTTTTTTCTGTTTGTAATTTTTTTTCTATTCTAACGGAATCTCCGAATAGTCTGCCAATCCGCACTTGGCCAGCGTGGTAGACTATGGTTAAAATCCTTCTCATTTTGAGAGAAGACCCGTGTTCATGATAATATTATATTTTATATTTATGGTTATATTGTAATAAAATACGAAAAAAATATAAAAAGGTAAGAGAATTTTAATAAAAAAATATGAGTAGGTATAAAACGCCAAAACCCCTTGTGCCTGCACATGCCGCGCGGCATGCTTTGAAGTCACGGCGGTGCCTTTGGCAAAACACCGCGCTGCGGAGGCAGCGAGGCACAAAAGGCGACCGTAAGAAAATGAACAGACTTTAAAAAAAAAATTTATTATCAGTTCAGTAGTTGCGGCGTTAAAGAGTAACAAACATACACACACATATGTAGGTACATACGCACATAACATACATGCAAACTTTCGCCTTTATAATATTATAATAGTGTGATTTGTTATAATAATAGCGGCCGACACCTTAATGTATTCTCCTAGGCACAAAGAGAACGCAGTCTTAAATCGGACGTCCAGACCCATCTAGTTACAGACTTCGGTCCACGTAGCAACGCTATCGACTGACTTGCACTGTAGCAACTAGGTCACGACGCTCCTAGATAAGTATACCTAGTAGGTAACCTAGTGCTTTGCTCTATTGACGACTATAGTAACTATAGATCGACCAGAATCTCATGAAAAATAGGGAAATTAAATTTTGTAGTAAGCAACACTAGGTTAACTCGGCTGCCCTAGTGATAAACAAAGTAATTACATTCAGAACACCTTACCTGGGATCGTTTCACGAAACGAAAAATCAAGCAACTGCATTTTAAATACAAAAACAAAGTAATCAACATCCAATTACTTTGTTTTTGTGTTGTGCTTGTTGTTTACTTGGTTTTTGCATTTATATTCCGGGTTAGTGAGTGCAGTTACTTTGTTTGGGCAATTTAAATTTCAGTAAACGGTTCAAGTTATTTGAAATATTAAACTGTGGTAAAAAACTACTCGACATAAAACTTTTGTTAGTGCAAAAAGTCAATTTCACAAAAAATGTCAGTTACTTTGTTTATCGCTAGGGCAGCCGTAGTGTTGCTAACCTTGGAATTTCATTTCCCTATTTTTCATGAGATTCTGGTCGATCTATAGCTATCTGCGTACATACCTAATCATCGCAGATAACATTCCAACCGCGGTTGCATAATGCAGCGTGCTGGGCGAGTGACGTCACCAAGGTCACTCACACAAGCACGTGATGCGTGTGCATGTACAGACTACAGATGTGACTGGTGGGGACTCAACTAATGCAACAGTCGACTAATGATTTTCTTGAACGAAAAACGTTTAAGAAAATTACGCAAGAAAATTGTGTTTACAACGCGAAAAACGTTTTTATCATGGAATAAACGGAATCTACTTTTAGTTTGACCAATTTTCCTTTTTGGTTTTAACACGACTGACTGAACAAAAATAGGAGTGTAAATACACTATTTCCAGGGTTCATGTATGTATAGTGTGTGAGTTTCTTTATTCCACCTTAACTTCTAAATGCCTGAACAGATTTGGATGCATGCGGTATCGTTAGAATCCTTTTATCATCCCAAGTGATCTATTGCTTTTTTTTAGTTCTTTTTTTGACAGGGCAGGCGTGTTTTTATTTATTTATAACTACCTATAGCTTGTTATAGTAAATTACCAGGAGATCGAAAGCCTTTCAACAAGTCCAAAGTTCAAATATTCTACACTATTAAATATTCCAACCAGTGGGGCTATTCTCTAACTTAGTTAACAACTGAAAATGGTTGCCAACGAATTAGTTCGATATACATTGCTGCTTTACTGTGTGAAATATAAACAGTGATTTAATTTCCACACATTAAAACAGCAATGTCAATCGAACTAATTCGTTGGCAACCATTTTCAGTTGGCAACTAAGTTAGAGAATAGCCCCGCAGGTCTGTAATGCATTCCATCTAGGTACGAGCTAGAGATTCGTATTCCGTAACATACTTACCTACGGACGGACAGACAGCAGCGTGACATTAATAGGGCTCCCCTTTACCTTTACGTAGAACCTTAACAAAAACACTCAGATAAATTAGGTTTTATAAGATAAACATGTATCTATTCACCTAACAGCTATCAACAAAAGAACGTTCAGATAATAATAAACCGTAAATTAAAAACGACGCTAGTAATAAAAGCCAATAAAAACTAGTGATGTGCGTAATCGATTATCAATAATCGATTAATCGATTATTAAAATGATCGATTGCAATCGATTATGATTTTGCATAATCGATCATGATCGATTATAAAGATATACGTTAATTACCAAACTTTACTACCAGCTTTCTGTTATTAATTTGCTTGCTAAAATATAATATGGTTTGGCAACCCTATCATTGCAAAAAGGGTATTCCCTCAAAGTTAGTTTTAGGCTTTGTTCACACCAAACGGATAGTCAGCCGCCGACTGTGAGCGAGCGTTATGCAGCTTACAGCTTTTTCATACATACTCAACTTTTCGAACACACCGAACCGACGATACGCCTTTACCAACTGTAGTGAAATTACCCCCGCTATGAGTATATATGTACAAGCTGTGCCCCGCGATGTTACCCGTGATTAATAAGTTTGTACAGTGTACACATAAAAAATATTTTCATCCCATCTATTCGAAAAGGACGACTTGGTTCGCCTTTAAGTGCACCCAAAGGTGGTATACAATGAATATAAAATTATTTTGCTATAATCCGCTAACAGTGACAAATTTGTAGGCACAACACCACACAATCTTGTAGGCACAACACCACACAATCTTGTAGGCACAACACCACACAAATTCACCACAAAACAAACTCGACGATCGTTTCGCTCCGACACCGGAGCATCTTCAGGAGATGTCGACTTCACAACGGACGATTGCAAAGTGAGTTCGTGTCGAATGAGCGGTCTTATATATACTATCCCCGCTTAGTCATCTACCCTCCTTTCTCTTTCTCTCTGGCCACGCCCCCTAAATATGTTGAGCAACGGTGAAGATGACACATTTATTTGCTCATTCAGCAATTCGACACTTCTACCGCTGTGCCCAACTATTTCCAATTGTTCCAACACGCACAGTTTTAAACTTTTACAGCATGTGTGTAAAATTTCAAATGTATGACCCTCGTCTATCCTATGTCCACTATCCAAAAGATGTTTTGCGAAATGAGATCTTTGAGGCTGGTTGTTTCTAAAGGCAGCCATATGTTCTTTATATCGAGTTACAAAATTGCGCCCAGTTTGACCAACATATATAGCACTACATTCGGGGCACTTGAGTTTGTACACACCTGACTTTTGTCCATTATTTAATTTATCTTTACCATTACAAATTCTTCTGAGCGTATTATTTGTTCTAAAAGCAGTGTGTACATCATGTGATCTAAGAGTCCTAGCAATACGCTCAGATATTGGTCCGAAATAGGTCAAACTGGTTTTATATTTATTTATTTTGTCTGATGTATAAATAATAATATAAATATAATATAAAAATATAATAATAATATATATATATAAATAATAATATATAATATATAAATAATATATAAATAATAATAATATATAAATAATAATATAATATAAAAATATAATAATAATATAAAACCAGTTTGACCTATTTCGGACCAATATCTGAGCGTATTGCTAGGACTCTTAGATCACATGATGTACACACTGCTTTTAGAACAAATAATACGCTCAGAAGAATTTGTAATGGTAAAGATAAATTAAATAATGGACAAAAGTCAGGTGTGTACAAACTCAAGTGCCCCGAATGTAGTGCTATATATGTTGGTCAAACTGGGCGCAATTTTGTAACTCGATATAAAGAACATATGGCTGCCTTTAGAAACAACCAGCCTCAAAGATCTCATTTCGCAAAACATCTTTTGGATAGTGGACATAGGATAGACGAGGGTCATACATTTGAAATTTTACACACATGCTGTAAAAGTTTAAAACTGTGCGTGTTGGAACAATTGGAAATAGTTGGGCACAGCGGTAGAAGTGTCGAATTGCTGAATGAGCAAATAAATGTGTCATCTTCACCGTTGCTCAACATATTTAGGGGGCGTGGCCAGAGAGAAAGAGAAAGGAGGGTAGATGACTAAGCGGGGATAGTATATATAAGACCGCTCATTCGACACGAACTCACTTTGCAATCGTCCGTTGTGAAGTCGACATCTCCTGAAGATGCTCCGGTGTCGGAGCGAAACGATCGTCGAGTTTGTTTTGTGGTGAATTTGTGTGGTGTTGTGCCTACAAGATTGTGTGGTGTTGTGCCTACAAGATTGTGTGGTGTTGTGCCTACAAATTTGTCACTGTTAGCGGATTATAGCAAAATAATTTTATATTCATTGTATATCATGGAATTCCGCAAAGTAACGCCTGCTTCCATTCAACACCCAAAGGTGGTGTTTGCGGCGTACTTATTTATAAGTGCGCGTAAAAGATAATTGCGGCGCACTTATAAATAAGTGCGCCGCAATTATCTTTGCCGCGCACTTTTTGAAGATGAAGGGTCCGTGGTCCCACCGGGCTAGGCGCGAATGATATCGATTGTTGTTATTGTTGTTACAAGTTTGACGTCTGTGTATGTATGTGTGTCTGTATCTGTCTGTTCCCCCGTAGCGCTCAAATGGTTGAACCGATTTGAATGCGGTTTTTTTTGTTTGCAAGGTGAATTAGTCGGGAGTATTTTTAGCTATGTTTGATGAAAATTGGTTCAAGATGGCCGCCGCCACAAAATGGCGGATTACATATTTTTTCACAACTCCCTCAATATCGGTATTAAATGAAAGGTCTTGTTGTCACGACCTTTAATTTTGACGTCTGTGTGTGTATGTGTGTGTCTGTCTGTTCCCCCGTAGCGCTCAAACGGTTGAACCGATTTGAATGCGGTTTTTTTGTTTGAAAGGTGAATTAGTCGGGAGTGTTCTTAGTTGTGTACGATGAAAATCGGTCCAAGATGGCCGCCGCCACAAAATGGCGGATTACATATTTTTTCACAACTCCCTCAATATGGGTATCAAATGAAAGGTCTTGACTAGTAGAATAACACTATGCAAATCCAAGATGGCCGCCATCACAAAATGGCGAAATTCGAGGGTTTCTTAAATTTTTAATTTATACTTTTATTATTAATCCGCCATTTTGTGGCGGCGGCCATCTTGGACCGATTTTCATCAAACATAGCTAAAACACTCCCGAACTAATTCACCTTTCAAACAAAAAAACCGCATTCAAATCGGTCTATCCGTTCGAGAGCTATGGGGGAACAGACAGACATACACATACACAGACACGTCAAACTTATAACACCCCGTCTTTTTTGCGTCGAGGGTTAAAAATATGAGGCGCCTTTTATTTTCTCATAGAGGGTGATGAAAAGTAGAGTGTATTACTCGGGCCGTCGGGCGCAATATATTTTTGGCTCGGGCGACGTACTTTGAATCCCTCGCTACGTTCAGGATTGTACTAAAGAATCCCTCGCTACGCTCGGGATTCTACTATACAATCCCTCACTTCGCTCTGGATTCAAAAAAGCGCCCTCGCCGTAAAAATATTATTTTGCTCCCTTATGATACAATCTACTATTGAACAAAATCATCTAAGAGTAACTTAGCAACGAGAACGACAGCAAATTCATGCAAAAGCATACAAATGCATGCAACGACAGCAAACTATTGCAATAATTTGTTATGTGAGCGCGTAGACAGTGTGAGAGTGATGTACCTAAGAACAATCAGCGTTTAACAGTACCTATCTCGTTTTTGGAAGTCTATATCTATTTAAGTCCCTCAGGAACACTTTTCCGGGATAAAAAGTAGCCTATGTGTTATTCCAGGACATAACCAGCTATCTCCAATCCAAATGTCAGCCAAATCGGTCCAGTAGTTGCGGCGTTAAAAAGTAATAAACATACACACATACATACACACACACACAAACTTTCGCCTTAGTGTAATAAATAGGTACCTAATAGGTATGTATATTTAATTTTGATCAATTACATTATTTTTTAATTATTCTATTTAATTTTCTAATTTCAATTTCAAAAAATTTAAAAAATAGTGTTTGTTTTTCTTTTTTCAGAACAGTCTAAAAGGTTATAATATAGATGTTGCTACTAAATGCAAGGGTTCAGAATTTTTTCCAGAAAGTAGAATTGTTTTTTCAGTTCTTTCTAAGAATTATTTCATAATCGATCATTAATCGATTAATAATCGATTATTATTTTATAATCGATTAATATAATCGATTAATCGATTATCAAAATAATCGAATCGGCACATCTATAATAAAAACGTTTGGAAAAACAAACCAAACCGGTCGTCTAATTATTAGAAACAATGCCTGCGTAGGCGCACGCCATTTTGGAGTTTGGACCAATCGCGCGCGAGCGCCAAGGTCGCGCCCAATGTCAGAGCGTAGCTTCCTAGTGAATTCGAGGTCACGCGCTGCTCGCGCTACAACTCTGACCGTCTACACACCACCCAACTTATCTAGGAAGTACCAACAAGCTACGGCCCGCGTGGGTTACTTAATTTTGTACATAGGTTTCGGTATGTTGCTTACATACCTCTTTTTCTATTCATTCCTTACCAGTGCTTTTTTGATTTATTTATTTTGATTGATTTATTTCTCTATTTCAGCATTAGATGCTGAAGCGAACGTTTTTATAAATTTTTATATGTTCTACAGTGATTATTCTTCTTTTCAAGTTCAATTTTCATTTATCTGTTGCAGTTTTCAGGAAGTCATATATTTACCCGTTTTACCGATGTAATAATAATCATGTATGTAGTGGCTCATTACCTGTAAGAAACTCAGCAGTCAACTTTATAAAAAAAATACAACGATTTATAAAGTACATCCTAAGATATTGTAATATATACTCTAAATAGATGTCAAGTTTACATCTGTCTGTGGTCACAAGTCTTTTAATGACACTTGACGATGACACGTGACGTGCTAGTGATGTAACTATCGATATTTTGACTGTGAGGATCTATAGGGACACAAATACAATATGCGTGTTTAAATATGTGGACCATACTCTAATATTACATTATGCGAAAGTGTGTCTTTCTGTCTTTTACCTTTTCAGGGCCCATCCGATTTGGACGAAATTTTGTACACAGACAGCTTGCATCCCGGGAACCGATATCTAAGGCTACTTTTGTCTTGCAGTATCAAAGCGTTCCTACAAGATTAATAAAATAAAAACCTAAGCTCACGTGAATGAAGTCTCGGGCATCATCTTGTTAGGAAATACAAGAATAATATGTTTAATATTATAGTATATTTTTAACCGACTTCAAAAAAGGAGGTTGTATGTATGTATATATGTATGTATATAAGTATGTTCGCGATTATCTCCGCAACTAATGAACCGATTTTGATGATTTTTTCACTATCATAATCTACATACTTTCAGAAAGGTTTTAGTGTACACATCGAAAAATATACATATATATATAAAAAAAAACACAAAATATACATATCCTTCTAGAACCTTTGTTGTGCCTTCTAGAACTGAAATAAAATCGAGTCTTTTTGGAGTCGATGAAACTTTATAAACGGTGTTTCGAAAATACAATCATACAAGCTATTTTTAAGAAAAATTAAACCGACTTCGGTCCAGCAGTCTCAGAGGAACCGCGGTGTACCAGTCAAAAATATTAGTTTATGCGTGTAACTTCGCACATACGAATGGTAACTAGGTGTGTTATACATATACTAAAACCTTCCTGAAAGTACTATGTAGATTACAATAGTGAATTGTCTCGAAATACAAAATATTAAACCTATTTATATTAAGTAGTAATATTATACTTCGTGCAATTTGCACATTGCACACGTTGCACATTGCACGAAAAACCGATGGACGTTGGGGTCCCAAGGTGCTTGAATGGCGACCTCGCACCAGCAAAGGAAGCGTAGGTAGACCCCCCACTCGATGGACAGACGATCTCAAGCGAGTCGCTGGTAGCCGCTGGAATCAGGCGGCACAAGATCGTGTGCTGTGGCGATCCTTGCAAGAGACCTATGTCCAGCAGTGGACGTCCATTGTTTGAAACGAACGAACGAACGAACGAATATTATACACTTACTAAATTTCTTTGAACATTAATGTTTATACGTCACTCCGTTAATGTGCGAATGGAAACTTCATTGGCGGAATTTTCTTCTGCATTACAGACATCCATTGGTAACGGTTCTCTTGCCTTAAATTAAAAAAATCAGACGTGGTAGAACATTTTTCACGTTTCGCTTCAGCGTTTTTCATACACCAGTAATAGCTTTTAGGGTAAAACTTTTAAAACGTGCCGCCTTGATATAGGTTATGGGATGGGGGGAGGGAGAGGGTAAATCATCCAGTGTTGAGGTTAGAATTGATTTTCGTTGTTTTCTTGAAAACGATGAATTACCTTATTATAAGAGTGTTAGCATTATACTCGTGGACCAAACATCTATCACTAATGACTATTTTATCTCTGAATTCGTGCCAAAGACTATTAAGTCCAACCCTAGTATTTGCATGTATTTTGCACCTTCACACAACACTAGCATGAAATTATGGTATTATTACAAATATTTGATATTATTATAATTACCAATGTGTCTATATGCGGCAAAAATAATAGCGTTTGCTTTTAAGCGCCTCCATTTTAAATTGTTTTTGGGCACAAATCAATTAAGTGTGAAGTGTTTTGAACAAAATATATGACTGTGTTTCTGCGATGTCCAATATTGCGGTCTTATTCTTTGTGCCCATTCATTTCTTATTTTTGGGTTCTTTGGAAATCTGTAACAAATAAAAATTTAGCGATCATGATACAACAATCTAGCACGCGGAAATACACGTAAGTATTCATTGTGTGTAGTGGCTACGGAATCTAATGTTCAAAAATTAAAAAAAAAACCCCGACATTCACCATTTTTTGATCGCGGCCATCTTGGATTTGCATGGTGTTATTCTACTAGTCAAGCCCTTTCATTTGATACCCATATTAACGTAGTTGTGAAAATAAATAATCTACCATTTTGTAGCGGCGGCCATCTTGCAGCGATTTTCATCAAAATAGCTGACAACACTTTCGACTAATTCACCTTTCAAACAAAAAAACCGCGTTCAAATCGGTTCACCCGTTTTAGCGCTACAGAGAAACAGACAGACAGACAGACACACACACATACACACACACAACACACACACACACAGACACATCAAACTTATAACACCCCGTCGTTTTTGCGTCGGAGGTTAAAAATTTTATCGCACGTAATCGATATGCAATTTTAGTACATCACTATGCTAAAAAAACATAACCTTTATTAGTCAACAGAAAATATTTAAAAAATAGGCAAAAATCGGTGTAGAATTGAACACGATGACGATTTCCAAAAACTACAAATAACGTTATATAATTTTAGATTATATTTACATACAAAACTATCAAAACTCACCGATGAAATGATAATGTTTCTTTAAAATTTTCTTTTCGGCCCCTATAGGAATTACATTCTTTCACAGCACAGGACATTATAATAAAACTACGGAAAATTTATCAAAAATAACTTAAGATCAAACATTTATAAATTCTTGGAAGAAGAACACCAAAATAATAAAAATTTATCAGCCTCGTAATGTATGTTTTTGGAAAATTATGATGCGACTAAATTCAATGGTCAATTGACATAAAACATGCAAAAACAATATCTAAACAATCCATAAAGTAATGATGGTTTATGAGACGTACCTATTTAATTTGGTAGGATTAAATTTATTAAAATTTAACAAATAAGTCCATTTGACAATCAATTTAGTGACATGCTTAGAAATAATAAAAAGCAAGTGCGATTCGGTGTTTCATTTACACCTAGACAGGAGTCATTTAGGTTAGGTGAGTACAATAACTGTACCTCAAGTTAATTTTTAGCTTCAGATCTCTTAGTTAATAGATCAATGAGTACATCTATCTCCAGATTGTCTATGAGACAAACAATATGAGGTAAATATGACGTAATGCCGGCAGCCGACTTTTTCTCTCACTGAGTCTGAACCTTTAATAGGTTCGTTGTTACGAGTCTACCAGACTCAGCCATGATTTTGATTATTTGTTATTAAAAACTTACCGTCTAATCTCGACTTAGCAGAGAATATGATGCGAGTCTTATTGTATTGCTTACCAGATTGGAACGAAATCGATAGGAGTAGGAAGTCAGTGCGTGTGTAGACGCTCTAACTAATGTAACTATGATAGAGATAAGTTTGACTGCCATTTTGTTTTGATTCGTTTATCATTGGCCCGACGGCGAGGCATCGGGCGGTAAAGTTAAGGTTAAACTGAGTAGTTATTGTTAGATAAAAGTTCTAGATATTGTCATTTGGTTAACTAATTTAATTACCTACTTTTCGGAGATCTTCCAAATAGAAGGCCGACTGAATTTCGGCCACGACGGCCAAATTTAAAACCCAATAGGTTTTTTTGCCTTCCATGGGACCAACAATAAAAGAAACGAAATCTATCTTCTATACATATAATAAAATCGTAGAATTGCCGTATCTGTACATTGAAGATTTTTGCAAAATAATAACTGGGGGATGTTAGGGATAAGTAATAGAACGTAAAAAAGCTATTTTTGAAATTTTTGTCTGTTTGTCTGTTTGTCTGTTTGTCTGTTTGTCTGTTTATCTGTTTGTCTGTTTGTCTGTTTATCTGTTTGTCTGTTTGTCTGTATGTTTGTGCGCGCATCACGTAAAAACTACTGAATGGATGGAAATGAAACTCGGCATGATTTAAGTTAATACTATGGAGTAACATATAGGATACTTTTTATCCCGAAATTCAGCACGGTTCCCTTGGGAGAGGGGATGAAAGGCAAAATGTGTACTTAGTAGATATGAGCGCCGCGCCGGCGCGCCGTCGTCGCCGTGAGTTCACACAGCGCGCCGCCGCCGATTGAAACATGCGGCGCGCCGTCGTGCCAAGTTGCAACTTGCTTTCCCGCTCGCACGCACTTATTTATTAGGTACACAGGGTTCAGAACCGGGAAATCCCGATCTTGAAAGTACCGGTTCTTTTGTCAGTAAAAAAGAACCGGGAAATCAAATTTGATTCCCAGTTTTTTCGGTACTTTCCACTCCCACTCCCACTGTCCACTTGTTCATCTTCTCCTTAGCGTTAAGGTTGTCTGGAAGAAATCACTACTTAGCGATAGGACCGCCGTGGACCTACGTTTTAAGTTTTCTTTTATATAACATGTCCTTTGTGTTCTTCTCTTATGTGGTGTGCAATAAAGTATATACATACATACATACTGTCGGGAATTTTATTTTAATTACACATTGTAATTAATTTAAATGTAATTATTTTAATTACAAACAGTGTAATTACTACATAAACTAACTTTACTTTATACTTTCTACTGTTCAAAAGTTCAAAACTAACGTGAATTTGGCGCTAAAATACATGGCGCGAGATAACTTACAATTCTACCGTCTCTCGCTCGCTGTTATATGCGATCGCTCGCTTACTCAGTTTTCGGATTGCAGTGCGCGCAATATTTAACCCACTTGGGGATAGAATTTTCAAAAATGTTGAAATTTATATTTTTTGTTTTTTATCGAAAGCTCAACTACCAATTTTCATGGATATAACTTGAAAAATGACAGACTTTCATACAAACTTTCATCCTTTAACAGTATTTTTTCACAGTAGCTTTCTTTTATGATGTAGGCGCACACTCCTCCTTGCGTCAATCCCCTAATAGTGTCGTGGTTCGTGACCCATCAGGGAATTAATTTCCCACGAACAAAGTTGCGCCATCTGTTCCGGCTTTCAGCGACGTGAACCGCTTCGGCAACTTTCATGTTGAGAGTGGTCAGATCTGGTCAGTCCAGTGAATTGGACTCCTCTACCTACCTTTCGATCACTTGCTGTTCATTTTCCCGGTAACTATAAGTTTTGTAGGTTATCGCCGGGTTTACGAGCGATATAGCCAAAGAAATCAAAGAAGTCTTCGCAGGTCCGGCGTATGATGCTCTCTCCGTAGATATTAAACAGAATAGGAGATACGATGCAACCTTGACGAACTCCTTTGCCAAACGGGAAAAGTGTTGATATCGTCTTGTCGGTTTTTACTACCCCCTGACTATCTGAGTATACGCCTTGAAGCACTTCTACCAGATGTTTTGGGACTCCCATTTCCTGGAGAACTGTACATAAGTAGGAGCTTCCAGTTCACACAGTCAAAGGCCTAACTGTAGTCGGTCAAACACATAATTACAGAGGTACATTGAATTCGGAAGGTTTTTCAACGTAGGTGCATACTAAGAATGGATTATTGGAAATTCCACCCCTATGGGGGTTAAATAGAGCATGTAAGTTTGTATGAAAGTCGGTCATTTTTCAAGAGATAGCCATGAAAATTGGTATTTGAGCTTTCGATAAAAAATAAAAAATATGAATTTCAGGATTTTTGGAAATTCTATCGGCAAGTGGGTTAAATAGGGGATGAAAGTTTAAATGACAGTCCGTCATCAATTATGACAGATTCAAACTAAGCGGGTTGATTTGATTTTGAAACTTTGATTAAGATTTATGTTATGTTATGATAGAGAATTTTGCTCGCTTGTATTGTGTTTTTCAACTTTATCAAAGAAAAACTAAGTATTTTTCTTCGTGATTGTGATGTATAAATTTTGTTTTTTATATATTTTAAATTTAAGACAGATTCAAGCAAAGCGCTCCTATTTAAATTAACGTTATGTTATTATGGAGAATTGTAACTGCTTATAAAAGTAGTTAATAATTAAATGCAGGTAAAGAATATACTTAACTGTTTACAAAAAGAAAACTTTTGATTAAAAGTGTGATTTGATGTTGCTAAGAAAGTAAAATGTATGAATTAACGATTACCTACATTGTTTTTGTACCACGTACCTGTATAAGAAGAATATAACGCCTTTTTTAAACCTACAATATGGGTTTTTTAATATAATTTAATATTATATTTAAAAAAATCGATCCCTGATAAAAACTTTAAGGCCCACGACCACGCCGCCGCGACGCCGCCGCCGCCGTGAAAATTTTCAGATCACGCCGCCGCCGTGGAATTGGCCATCGGCGCTCATATCTAGTACTTAGCTGTAATTCGTTAACGGGTGGTCCGATTTCATTCATTCTTTTTTTGTTAGAAAGTAGATACTTTAAAGACTACTGGCTAATCTCCGAAAGGCTGGACCGATTTTGATGGGACTTTCACTGGCGGATGTTTACATTTTGATGTACCTAAACATCCGCCAGTGAACTTTTAACAGTTTTTAGCAAGGCTGAAGCTCAAAGGAGCATAGGAAAAACAAAATGATTCCCACGGGATTATTAAAATCAATATCCACGCGAACGAAGTCGCGGGTATCCGCTCGTTATGAATAAACCTTATAGGTACATACTTACTTAAGTAAACGAAATAAAGTCAAGAAATTCCCAGTGCCAGGAGTAGGCAGCTAACGCTGTTTCACCTCTGTGCCTCGGAAAGCACGTTAAACCAGCCACAATTCCGGTTATCACTATCATGTGACAATAGAGTCGTCAAAGCCCGCTAACCCACATTGAAGCTACGTGGCGGGTCTAACACGCCATAAAAGAGCAGGTCTGCGCCCACGAGTGGGACGTTAAAGGACTAGTGGTGGTCAGTGGCGGATTAGATGACAACAGCGCTCTTGGTATATATGTTACAGCTAAAGTAATAAATAAGGATATTATGTATACTATCCAGCTATTATAAATAATATCAACTCAATTTGGATAAAGTAATAATTGACACAGAATTATTTAAATTATCTAGCTATTATAAATAATATTCAGCTATTTTATATAATATCTTTTAAGACTTGGATAAAGTAACAAAACAAGGACTTATGTTTAACTGATCACCAGATATTGCAAAATATAACGTCAAATAAACAGTTTATACCACCCAAAAACATAGTTACTTCTGCAACGGCTTCGACGCTGCGGGAAGTGCAGCCCCATCGCCCTTGCGTAGCAAAGCCCAGGCACCCACGCTCACCTCCGCACCTTCGGCTTGCTGGTCGCCTTCGACGAGCTGCCTCATCCGTTTCGGCTCGGACGGGTGCCTGCGATTTTCTACGGCGGGCGGGGGCTGCTCTCCCTTCGCGCCTACGGCTTTATAAAAACACTCTAGGGGCAGGGCAGACAAAACTACATGGTCTGTGAAATGAAATTTGGCATGATTTAAGTCAAGCACCTTGGGACCCCAACGTCCATCTGTTCTTTGAGCAATGTGCCCCGCCCACTGCCACTTCAGTTTCGTGACTCGATGAGCTATGTCGGTAACTCTGGTTCTCCTGCGGATCTCCTCATTTCTGATTTGATCTCGCAGGGGTACTCCAAGCATAGCTCTCTCCATCTCCCGCTGAGTGACCCTGAGCCTTCTTATGAGGCCCATTGTTAGCGACTAATAAGTAAGTGAATAAGACTTAAAAGCGAGTAACTTATAAGATACTTTTCATCCCGAAATTCAGCCCGTTTCCATTGGGAGAGGGGATGAAAGTTAAAATGTGTACTTAGCTGTAATTTATTAGCGGGTAGTTCGATTTCATTCATTCTTTTTTTGTTAAAAAGGAGATACTTAACCCGGATTATCATCTGGGATGCATTTAAATTTGTGTTTGTCTCCAAAATGCTGGACGGATTTTGATGGGACTTTCATTGGAAAAACTTAAGGATGGGAAAGAGCTATTAAAAAATTAATACTCATTACCGTAGTTCCATTTTAATGCACCACTTTTAACAGTATGAGCTCAAAGGAGCTTAGGAAAAGCAAAGAGTTCCTGCGGGATTTTTAAAAACCTAAATCCATGCGGGCGAAGTGGCAGGCATCCACTAGTTTATTAATTATACTTATTTTCGTGAGGTAATTATCTCCTGACGTGTCTCCGGAGAAATTACAACAGCTATGCCTATAATGTTTCTATCATCTGCTTTGGCACGGTCTACATCAGGAATTTTAGGCTAGGTTAGGTTAGGTTAGGATAGGGTAGTTTAGATTACGAGATCGTGGTGATAACGCCACACCACAAAGGAATGAGATGCGGGAGGGGAAGCAAGTCGGGCCGTATTTATCATTTTGACCAACGTTCACCTGCTATTATGAATAATGTCTGGTTTGACATGATATTATGAATAATATCTTGACAATTTAGATATTATTTATAATTGCCAGTCATTATGAATAAAAGCTAATTAATTACTTTGGCTGTAACATATATACTATATGTCAAATATAAATCAGTATATTGTTGGGTAAATTGTTTTAAGTTCTTTATTCCTTAAAGCCTTTGGGTGTTCCTTCCTCTGGCGCCCCTTTGTAATCCTGCGCCCCTTTGTAATCCTGCGCCCCTAGGCATGTTGCCTAAAGGATAATCCGGCACTGGTGGTGGTGGTAGAATAAACTAGTCAATAAAACACCGTGACAGTTAATAAGACGTCGAAAGCAATGTTCTCATAGAGTCAAACAAATAGAAGTCGCGGGGAAAGTCGACCTCTGAACTTGCGACTGCGAGTAGAAACGCAACGACGCGACGCGTTGAATCGCTAATGCATACACCGCCGAATTGATTACTGTGTACAAGTGTAAATTGAAAATTTAAAAAACCCCCGACATTCGCCATTTAGTGGCGGCGGCCATCTTGAATTTGCAATACCTAGTGCTATTCTACTAGTCAAGCCCTTTCATTTGAAACCCATATCAAGGGAGTTGTGAAAAAATATATCATCCGCCATTTTGTAGCGGCGGCCATCTTGGACCGATTTTCATCAAACATAGCTAAGAACACTCTCGACTAATTCACCTTTCAAACAAAAAAAACCGCATTCAAATCGGTCCACCCGTTTGAGCGCCACAGGGGAACAGACAGACACACACACACACACACACACACACACACACACACACACACACACACACACACAGACACGTCAAACTTATAACACCCCGTCGTTTTTGCGTCGGGGGTTAAAAAAGAATACTGAGTTTGTTGTGGGTTTTTCTTAAAACTGGGCGCGTATGGAACCCTCGTAGCTTTATTTTTATGCTGTAGTAAATAATTACTACCTGTACCTACCTCACTTGTACATAACTCTTACTTAAAAATTTTATAGTGTACCTACCTATCAACTTTGAGTAAAGACTTTTTTAAACTTATGATTTATACCTACTACTTAGAGGGACTGCTACTTAGTTGTAAAATTATTGTTAATCAAAAAGTACCAGCTGTTTACTTTGATTTCACTACATACCTTTCTACTAGAGGGACGAGTGGCCTAGTTGATACAGTAGATAACAGTCGATTTGTGGGTATAGGTGACGGATTTTGGAGGTCAAAATTGGGCCTTTTCCTCCTTACCTCGGTGAGAACGTAAAGCAATTGGTTCCGGTTTTTATCACTAGATAATAAATTTAATCCCGGCCTACCTACTACTGGGCACGGATCTCCTCTCAGAGATGAGAAAGGTTTAGGCCGCAGTCCACCACGCTGGCCAAGTACGAATTGACACTCTTCACATGCCTTTGAGAACATTATGGAGAACTCTCAGGATTCAGATTTCCTCACTATGTTTTCCTTCACCGATAAAGCGGGTGATAGTTATTTAATTGCTTAACGCACGAACTCCGAAAAGTAGACGTGCGTGCCGGAGATCGAACGAACTCGGTCCCTCCTTAAGGGAGCTCGAAGTGTTAAGGCCTGTTTCACCACCTTCTGATAAGTATCGGATAGCCTAAAAGTTACTTTTGTCACTTTGTTACAAAAACAAAAGTTGTGAGTAAGCTATACAACACTTATCAGAAGGTGGTGAAACAGGTCTTTAACCATTTGGCTATCACCGCTTTTTAATTATGTGAATAATGAATTCTAAACCTTCGAACCGCGAAGTGAATCTACCATTGGTTCGGAATACCGTTCTAATCGAGAAGAACCAGCAAGATGTAAGATATCACGAAAACGCTCGAAAACGATGTCGAAATATAACCTGTAGAATGTACGTAGACTCTCACTTTATTGTTTCGTAGTGTTGCCACATTTTAAACCGGTAAACAGTAAACACTACACATAGGTGATGTTTTTCACGCTTAACTCCGCTTAAAGCTCAACACCGCCGCCGGAATTTGCCGGAATTTCGGCGATTAACAGAACAATAGTCTAACCGAGACGGTATAAATTTGTGCACCCGGTTTGCTAGAATTAACCCGGGCAAATGTATTAGGGATGTGACCTATCGATAAATGCAAGTCGATAACGAAAAATGTTAACTTAGGAGACTTCATGAATGAGAGACGTCATGAAGAAAAAAAAAAGATTTCATAATGCGAACTTCCGTAGTAGATTATCTTCACTTAGTTAGATTTTATCTTCACTTATTTTAGTTTTATTAATGGTACATTAATAAAATAATAAATAGGTAAACAAATCCACTGCTTGTATGATCCTTTACCTGCATGTGATATTGCCGCCAAAATTGGTTTAGCCGTTTCGAAGATTAGCCTAGAGAAACAGATAGATAAAAATTTAAAAAATCTTTGTCTGATTTATTCTATATTGTTCAAATAAATAATCAAATGATCTAAAGACGCAGTAATTTTGAAATCACAGACAGACATTTTATTTAAGTATTTATTGCATTAAACTTTTTTATTTGTTTAGGAGAAGACGAATAAATTTAGATAGTTTTTAGTTAAATGTAAAAGAATTTGTCGGTGTGAAATAATTTATAATTTGCAAGAATTTCGGCGATTAACAGAACAATGAAGTCTAACCGAGACGGTATAAATTTGTACACCCGGTTTGCTGGGATTAACCCGGGCAAATGGCCTCCGCTAACCGACTAGGGACGGCGTTTGTAATATCGATAAAAGTCTACTAAATTACTGTTATGTCGACTCCTAGGTGACACACCTCGGCTTTGCACAGAGCTTATCGATTCAATAAACTAAATGTGTATGTTACACGTATACTAACACCTTTCTCGTGAAATGATCTTGATGATTGAAATTCACTACGAAGTTAATGATAGTTAAAAGCTAATTATAACAATAGCGTAATGTGTTAAAATATATTTTTCCGCCTTTTACCTATGTATATTGAAATGTATATAAGTTCTTCGTCGTCGTCTCTACCGATAGACGTCTACTGGATATAGGTATGTTGCAAGGATCGCCACAAAACATGATCTTGTGCCGCTTGTACCCGCTGTCAGCGACTCGCTTGAGATCTTCCGTCCAATTAGAGGACATCCAACGCTGCGTTACCCTGGGAAATCATGGGTGTGAGTACCTTGATAATCCAAAGTCTATCGGTTCTTCGCGACCATTGGCTGTTAAGCTTTCAGTAAAACTTAGAGCTTAAGAATTTAGAATTAGAATATCTTCTACTTGGACAATCTTTAGACAATCTTTAAACCTAATTAAAATGACAAGTCTAAATCTATTTCTCTCTCTTTCACAATGCTCTCTATGGAAAAGGCTGCACTATTTTAAAACCTGTTAATTTAGTTTAGTTACAGGTTGTGTACAGTAGAATACAGCTACATTGCCTAAATAAAATTTTTGTTGCTACGTAAAAAATAATATTATCGACGACATAATTTAATAACACCGTGTAGGGCAACATCACTATTTATTTTAAATCGCGTTATATTACAATCAGAGAATGCAATGTGGCTGTGTATTTTCTACCCTGAAACTTTCAGTAAGGCTAACAAAGACTTCCAGCTTCCGACGAACACGCTAAACTACACCTAATGCAATTAAACTAAAGTTGATTTTCCTTTGTTCGGAATGGAAGGTTTTCTATGTTGTTTTCGGATGCAACTTATTTGTGAAAACATGCGAGAAAGAGACAGATATGGCGCTTCATATTGTGGGGGAAAGAGAGAGGGGCACACTAAATTTACGAAGCCACAGGTGGTGTACCTCGTGTACAGGCGCAGGGGGTTTTGGATCCGAATTGATTTTAGGTTTTATTTGTCGATGTACTTAATATTCTATTTCTTAGGAGCATTAGGAGGTTACTCGTACCACCTGGTGAGATCATCGAGAAAATACTAAAACGTTATATACTTAATTACCTAAAACGCGACACACTTGTCTTGTCACACTTAAGACCCACGGGTGGGTTCGCAACTAGTCGGGCATACTCCCAAAAACATCGCGCGAGTCCAACCGGTTGTCTTATACAGTTACAATGATTAAAGTTTAAACTATAAAAATATAGATAGGTATATAAGTATATAAAAAAAAAACTTTTTATAAATTATATATTAAAATTTATTACTTTTCATTAATCCGCAGCCAGCCTTCATCTCCGTCGGACAAAACTGCATACAGTCACCACAGAATCACCATAACTCTGCGCGTCGTCAACGCATGACGCTTTGAAATTTAATTAGACCCAGTTCGGAGACATTTGCATCGCGCCAATGCCGCGGCTCAAGGTTCGGCGCGTTTGTTTTGCACAAACTAGATCATCGACTCAACTGGTTGGCTTTGAAAAAACCCGCCTGGGTGATCACAGAATTCACAATAAGGTAACAGACAGAAATTGTTTGTCTACTATTATATGAGATCGCTTGGAACAAACAGTTTTACATATTAGGTACGAGTGTACCAGGCTGTCACAGCCAGGAGGGAAAAATGGCGAACACTATGAAAAACATGCCTAGGTGATCACAGAATTCACAATAATGTAACAGACAGAAATTATTGTTTGTCTACTATTATATGAGATCGCTTGGAACAAACAGTTTTACATATAAGGCACGAGTGTACCAGGCTGTCAGCCAGGAGGGAAAAATGGCGAACACTATGAAAAACATGCCTGGGTGATCACAGAATTCACAATAATGTAACAGACAGAAATTATTGTTTGTCTACTATTAAGTATATGATGAGATCGCTTGGAACAAACAGTTTTACATATAAGGCACGAGTGTACCAGGCTGTCAGCCAGGAGGAAGAAATGGCGAACACTATGAAAAACCCGCCTGGGTGATCACAGAATTCACAATAAGGTAACAGACAGAAATTGTTTGTCTACTATTATATGAGATCGCTTGGAACAAACAGACATATAAGGCACGAGTGTACCAGGCTGTCAGCCAGGAGGGAAAAATGGCGAACACTATGAAAAACATGCCTGGGTGATCACAGAATTCACAATAATGTAACAGACAGAAATTATTGTTTGTCTACTATTAAGTATATGAGATCGCTTGGAACAAACAGTTTTACATATAAGGCACGAGTGTACCAGGCTGTCAGCCAGGAGGGAGAAATGGTGAACACTATGAAAAACCCGCCTGGGTGATCACGGAATTCACAATAAGGTAACAGACAGAAATTGTTTGTCTACTATTATATGAGATCGCTTGAAACAAACAGACATATTAGGCACGAGTGTACCAGGCTGTCAGCCAGGAGGGAGAAATGGCGAACACTATGTGAATAATAAGGCCAATTTCTTATCAAAAAGTTTCGGCCATTAAAATTACTGATATCAAAAATTATGACCAAGTTCTTTGCTAGGCTCGATAAATGGAACCGTACAGTTTTAGAAGGTGTATCTTCTTCGACCACCTTCAAGCTGTCAACGCATTCATTATAGGGATCCTGTTAAAATATGTTAAAATAATTAATGTCTTAGTAATAACACCGCATTTTGATGAAGCTCATTTGGGACTGGCAATAGTTTTCTTGTTTTTAGCTTATTTGTAATGTACTCCGTTGAATTTGTTTGATTTGAAATATGTTGCCTAATCTTTAAATCTGATGATAATAAATATGCTACCTTTTAACCCAGGAAATTAAAAAGTTCCCATGGGATTTCGTAAGACCTTAATGCTAGAAATTTAAATGGGAATACTAAATAGCATGAAAGTTTCAGTTGCAAAAATCTAATTAATATTTTGTAGCGAAACCGACAGCTGTATCGGAATTATTAATATCTAGATAAGGTACACTACTTATTTCAGTCAATCCATCGGAATGGACTTAGTTAGTTATTCATTTAAGTAGTTTGTTAGTTAGTAGGACGTTGAAACATTTTATGTAATGAAAATTAGTCAGTCTTGACAAATATTTAAGTCATAAACCTATATTACGTTCAGTCAATCGCCGCAGCTGCCGCGTCAATCTTCGTCGTCAACCTTACGTATTATTACATGATGAAAAGTCAAATTGTGCATTGTAGAGTCTACATCTCCTGAGGATGCTCCGGTGTCGGAGCGAAACGACCGTCGAGTTTGTTTTGGTGGTGGTTTTGCGGGTGTTACATGGTGCTGGTGCTTGGAGTTCGCTTGGTTGCTTGTTTCTCCTGCATATTTAACAGCAAGAAGGCTGACAGGGCATAGCATATGCTGCATGTAGTTACACCATAGAAAGACTGTTTTGCGGATTACAGAAAATAATTTTGACTTTTATCATATATTATGGATTTCCGCAAAGTAACGCCTGCTTGTATTCAACTTACATATTACATATATATTTAATTCGTATTTTACTACGAGCGGATACCCGCGACTTCGTTCGCGTGGATATTGATTTTAATAATCCCGTGGGAATCATTTTGTTTTTCCTATGCTCCTTTGAACTGTTAAAAGTTCACTGGCGGATGTTTAGGTACATCAAAATGTAAACATCCGCCAGTGAAAGTCCCATCAAAATCGGTCCAGCCTTTCAGAGATTAGCCAGTAGTCTTTAAAGTATCTACTTTCTAACAAAAAAAGAATTAATGAAATCGGACCACCCGTTAACGAATTACAGCTAAGTACACATTTTGACTTTCATCCCCTCTCCCAAGGGAACCGTGCTGAATTTCGGGATAAAAAGTATCCTATATGTTACTCCGTAGTATGAACTTAAATCATACCAAGTTTCATTTCAATCCATTCAGTAGTTTTTACGTGATGCGCGCACAAACATACAGACAAACAGACAAACAGATAAACGGACAAACAGACAAACAGACAAACCGACAAACAGACAAACAGACAAAAATTTCAAAAATAGCTTTTTTACGTTCTATTACTTATCCCTAACATCCCCCCGTTATTATTTTGCAAAAATCTTCAATGTACAGATACGGTAATTCTACGATTTTATTATATGTATAGATAGATTATAGAAAATAGCTAAAAACAACCACCTCTTCACAGAAACTGCATGGAAGTAGATGAAAAACCAACGCACATGCTTTCTAGAAGCCACGTGAAATTTACCTGGGTATTCCAGCCTCACTTCGGTACTCGGTGTACACACAGCACTCGGTGTTCTAGATGGCCTTCTAGACTTCTAGAATAAGCTTGGGTGGTACTTCAGTCAAAACAAATGAACGTCTAAGTGCGTAGGTAAACCTGCCCACAACAACTATTTCATTTAAACGGCCTGAACATTACATTACGGCAACATTTTTAAACGACCAAAATTTTGTTCGGTAATCATTAAATCCCTATCATTAGAAAACAGCGGCTTTTTCCTTTATCCTTTGGGAATATGACAAGTGTTCGTTAAATTATTTGTTGTTATCGATATTTCTAGCAATTACTGTGTCATCCGCTTTTTAGTGTTCTTCAGGGAATATAAAAAGTTGAATGCATTAACGTTGCATTTTAGTTTGCCTTTGTACTTTTTCGTTGCAACATAGGCTTGGCTTATGCTTGAAAACAATCATGCTTGAGGAGAGGCAATGATGAAGTTTAGGTTGGGATGTGCTTGAAACTTTTAAAGGCTATATTGAATTTTCGGTAGAGGGCAGAGGCTATAGAAGACTCATAGGAGAATTAAGATCCACCATGATGCTTTAGTGTAAACATTGTTTCAAATAAACGTAAAACACGATTGCCAACTTTCAAACTAAATTCGAAGAATGCGAAAGCAATGACCAGCAAGCACCAGAAATGATTTTGGTAATGCCACGCCACGTAGACAACGCATTCGATGTGTTTTTCAAATCAGAAATGAGGAGAGATTCGTATAGGAGAACCAGAGTTACTGACAAAGTTCATCAAGTCGCGAAACTGAAGTAGCAATGGACAGAGCACATAGCTCGAAGAACCGATAGACTATAAGGTCACAGTGCTCAATTGGTGACCCCATACATATGTACCCCGCAAATACTGTATTGGAAGACGTGGACGGACCCCCAATACGTGGACGGTCGATCTCAAGCGAATCTCTGGATACAAGAATACTTATACAAGTTCGTCTTCTGTGGCAATCCTTACCTATTTCCAGCAGTGGACGTTTATCGACTGAGACAATGATACGAAACATTCAACAGCAGAACACAGCTCGCTCTTGACTACTTTACCAAATTGACCCATTGTGTAATAGCTCAAGAATCTTCATATTAACAAGTCTTGCGCTTTGTAATGTTTACAATGTAATGGCAAAATTGGTTCTTTATTACAAGGGAGCACCGCTTAATGCACTTATGTACACATCTCTTTAATTATGTCGACTGAAATACTCAAGGCTCGTTAAAAACTAGCTTTCGAACGCTACTTTGTTTGAATACTGTAAATGTGAAAACTGATACTTAAATATGAAAATAACAAGCGACAAGAAAAATAAACAATTTAAATGAATTATGTTACAATTTGTGTTTTAGTTTCTTAGTTCTAATTCTAGATAACAAAAAAATTCAAAATGATTCATTTTATGTAGACCAACTTGAACAGAATGTAAAATTACTATTTAGTATTTGGAGTCAAATAATAGGTTTTACACAATAGGAAACCTATTAACCTTAGAGGACTTTCCTTAAAATAGATGATGTCCTTACAAGAAGGCGTTTAGAATAAATGTAAAAATTGTCCTTATTCAATCGCCTTGAATGTAATGTTTCGTTTGCCAAGGGAATCTATTGACATTCCTTTGAATAACTAACCTAATTCCATAATATCCTTAGATGTTTCTTGAAGGGAGTTCAGAAAATGCAAAAAGCTTATTTATGAAAGTCGATGGTTTCCTTTAGGGAAAAGTTAATTGAGAAAGGTATTAGAAGTAGTATCTGCCCCCTTTTGGCCCCTTGACGATTGCATTCACTTCTGATTAGATGACACTCTCGCGCTAATGGCTAAAATACATTGTTGCAGCAAGAATGCCATAAATTCAGCCAATCATCACAATTCAGAGTCTGGCAATGGTTGATGCAGCTCTTAAACAATCGGAGACAGAAGTTATTCTTTATGGTATAAATAATAACTTCTGATAACTGATGGATAACCCACCGCCTAATACGGTGGCTGATATTTGTATGACCTTGAATAGCTTGAAATTTTCTACTGCATCTTCAGTTTACCTGAAAAAGAAAAAAAATTGTGAATATGCCATTTTGTAAACAAAACTATATATTCTCTGAAAAATAGTAGAGATATCGGAAGAGCTTTAGATGGTGGATCAAAAAAACTGTATAAACTGAAATATACATATCAAACCCCAGCTTTGTTAAAGCATGTTCATTACACGAAAAAAAAAAAGTGATCTGGAACCCTCTGCGACCTTCGAAGTCCACACCACTAACTTTTTTAATGGGGAAAAAATATGGCCGGACCGATTGTGGTGAAAATCTAATCAGTTTCAAGTGACGTAATAGCGTCGAGTGAACATTGTCCTACGACTATGTCAATATTAGATATCATGTTTCGTTCGCGAGATAATCGAGACAAAAAATAATTACGAACACATTATATCACACACAGACATCCATTTGAAAACTATATAAAAAGCTTTAAAACGTGGGATTCACAAAATCGGCCCCATTTCAAAAACTTCCCGCTGGGAAGTGAAATATTGAAGCAGGTTAATAATTTATATATGATCATTCATTCCGAAGTTAGGTTGGACGGCAGACGAATGGACAGACAGACGGATGAGTGCAATTAAAACTAAGTTTATCAGTAAAATTATTAGGAATTCCACATACCCCTGTGTCTGTGCCTAACTGTTGCGCCTCGGTTCCACGGCTATAGGTAGCTGCAAGCTGCTAGACGTGACGCTAAAAACACTTCTATTGTATTGATCTTACTCAATACCGACGACTTTACAGACTGAGACGCTCGCCACGTCTTCTTCTAGGGCATTATATTGTTTTGAATAAACTTCTGAGGCTCGAGTGAAACTTTTGCGTGAAAACTCGTTCCTTTGCGATGAATGTTCATTCATTACATCTAATTACCTGCAACAATTTTTAACTTCCCAGCGGGAAGTTTTTGAAATGGGGCCGATTTTGTGAATCCCATGTTTTAAAGCTTCTTATAGTTTTTAAGTGGATGTCTGTGTGTGGTATATGCGTTCGGAATTATTTTTCGCCTCGATTATCTCGCAAACGAAACATAATATCTAATATTGACGTAGGACAATGTTCACTCGACGCTATTACGTAACTTGAAACTGATTAGATTTTCATAAGTTTCAGCCGCTTTCCGAGCCATGAGCCATGTTCATTTCTAACGACTTTACAGACTGAGACGCTCGCCACGTCATCTTCTAAGACATTGTACTTACTAACTGTTTTGGATAAACTTCTGAGGCTCGAATAAAACTTTTGCGTGAAAATTCTGTTTGCGTTTCTAAACCGAAACCCATGGGTGAATTTAGACTGAGTTAGTAATAGAAGCTAATGCTGATTTGATCTTGCTCAATACCGACGACTTTACAGACTAAGATGCTCAACGCGTCTTCTTCTAAGACATTGTACTAACTGTTTTGGATAAACTTCTGACTCTGAGGCTCGAATGAAACTTTTGCGTGAAAACTAGTTCCATTGCGTTTCAGTTTCAACTGCCTTCGAAGTCATAAGGGCGGATTTAGACTGGGTCTATCGAAGCTAATGAAGATTTAATCTATTGTATTAATCTTGCTCAATTCTGTCGACTTTACAGACTGAGATGCTCGCCACGTCTTCTAGAATAGAATAGAATAGAAAAGTTTTTTATTCAAATAAACTTTTACAAGTACTTTTGAATCGTCAATTGAATCTACTTCTTCTAGGACATTATACTAACTGTTTTGAATTTTCTTCTGAGGCTCGAGTGAAACTTTTGCATAACAAGTATAAATTAAAAATTTTAAAAACCACCGACATTCGCCATTTTGTGGTGGCGGCCATCTTGAATTTGAATTGTGCTTTTCTACTAGTCAAGCCCTTTCATTTGATACCCATACTGAGGGAGTTAAGAAAAATATGTAGGTACCTAATCCACCATTTTAGGGCGACGGCCATCTTGGGCCAATTTTCATCAAACATAGCTAAGAACACTCCCGACTAATTCACCTTTAAAACAAAAAACTGCATTCAAATCGGTTCACCCGTTTGAGCACTGCGGTGTAACAGACAGACACACAAACACAGACACGTCAAACTTTTAACACTCCGTCGTTTTTGCGTCGGGGGTTAAAAACTCGGTCGACTCGATAGTTTGATAGTTTGGTAGACCAGACCAAACCGAAAACAATAATTTAGATATTACAAATCGCTCCTGTCGGAAATCGAACGTGGACCTCCCGGGCGTCCGCCACTGCGCTAGGGAGGTCTCCAAACTCATACTTAACAAGAGATAAAGTTCGTAAATTAAAACCCGACTACGCTTTTACTACTTTAATTTAATATAAAATATTAATTTAGTGTGCAGAACGCGGGGCAAGTAGCTAGCGGCGCCATCTATTATGTATATCCGAAACATACATACATACATACATACATACATACATACATACATACATACATACATACATACATACATACATACATACATACATACATACATACATACATACACACATTGAATGACGCGTCGAAAAAAGATACTAAGGGCCAACCAAACCGAACGTCCCAAAAAAGTGTCAATACCTAATTACCAAGTCTAGACAACACGAAGTAAAGCATGAAAAATTCGCCAAACCTTTGTCTGGTCGTTTTAAAAAGTGGGGGCGCGGAGGGGGCGAGCAAAATCAATAGGGGGTTGAGTGGGGGCTAGGGGGGGGGTCGTCCTACGTACTACGGCTTAAGTGGACGTTCGCCCCTGGCCCGCTGTCAGTATGTTTGCGTTTTAAAACCGATGACAAATATAATTAATATTTGTGCACTTAGGTACTTTCGGATTGAAGATCGCTGTAGTGTGTGAAAGACCCTTATTATTGTTATTATAGTCTCGTGCTATAAGTATGTAACTATGCTATATGTAGCTCGACGGTTACTGTGCGAACTGGAATGGGAAAGGTCGCAGGTTCAATCCCCAACCGTTGTGCCGTAGCACAAGCTTTTCAAAAGTTATCAAAAGTTATTGGGTTTTCCGTCAAAAAATTCTTACTAGCACCCGGAGATGAGAAATTCTCGTGCAGCGGAGAGTTCCCTCACTCTCATAGTCCCATCGGACTATTGGAGTGAGGGAATAGAGAATACACCTGTATATATTTGTTAGATTAAATTGACGATATAAAGGCACTTGTAAAAGTTTATTTGAATAAAAAATCTATTTGCGCACACACTTGTGCACTTTAAAATCTGCTACGCAGTTCAGTAAGTATAGATATATTGTGTATTGCGGAAAATTTTGACCTCAATGTTGGATCTGTTTGGAAAGGTCTGTCCCTTATTCCAAAGATATTCTTCCCAGAGCTCGCCTGGAAATGCCCTTAAATTTCCACAAGGGATAACTAGATCTAAAACGCCCGTGATTAACGAGGCTACGTGATACGCCTAGGATATTATCTTAGCTAAAACGGCAACACTACGAATATATATCATAAGGATTATAGAGTAAATAGAGTCGCCATTTGACACTAGACGTATGCATGCGCGAAAAAATATTTCACTATAATAATATGTACACTGACAGAAAATTTGGTGTCACTACGACGGAATACGTAAACTTATCACTTCAATAAAGTAGTGTAGTAGCCTGCCAAAATTGCTGCCATTTAAAAAATTATTTTAGTTTTTTTTTGTATAGATAATTTTTACTTATGTATGGATTAGGCTAATAAAATACTGACCTTATAGTTAGTATAGTGACTTGAGGGTGGTTTACCAACTTGGCTTGACAAACTTTGGATGCCCAAATTGGTCTTTTCTCCGATCCCGATTATACACTACATCAGCTGATAAACCTACAAGTCGAAAATAGCATTCCTTATTTCGAGAACCCAACCCCAAAAAATTAAAGAAAGTGGTCAAGAGTCAAGACCCTTAGCAATGAGGATAACAGAGCAGAGAGAGAGTACACGACTACATTTGTGTACTAGGGCATCATAAAAATACAAAGGTGCGGTATTTGTTTCGGTATACGGAGAACAAACCAGAAATCGAGAGATCGGCTACCGAAAATGAAGTGTTCTTGATACACACACATGATAAAAGGCGTTGGAGCCACTCATACTATAAAATAGTAAAACCATCATAGAACCTACATAGAACATAGAAACTGAAGATGATGTAATTTCTCGATCCGGTCATCCGTTGTGAAACAACCAACGTAATGAATTAAGTGAAATAGTTTTGTACCTAGGTATATAGAATGCATGCCACCAGGACATTATATAAGCAAGTATAAATTAAAAATTTAAAAAACCCCCGACATTCGCCATTTTGTGGCGTCGGCCATCTTGGATTTGCAATAGTGATATTCTACTAGTCAAGCCCTTTCATTTGATACCCATATTAAGGAAGTTATGAAAAAATATGTACTCCGCCATTTTGTAGTGCCGGCCATCTTGGATCGATTTTCATCAAACATAGCTAACAACACTCTCGACTAATTCCCCTTTCAAACGAAAAAACCGCATTCAAATCGGTCCACCCGTTTGAGCGGTACAGGGGAACAGACAGACACACACAGACACACACATACACACACACACACAGACACGTCAAACTTATAACACCCCGTCGTTTTTGCGTCGGGGGTTAAAAATCAAAATACGTAATGAAGGTATGCAGTGTAGTTTGTGACTCTATTATAAAATTCTAAAAGAGCAGTGCCATTTTGCTTATAACAGAGAAAATTGTACTGAAATCAGGTACCAGGTACTACAATAAGATAACAGATATAGTATTCTGATAACGCCATAGATATACGGGGAGCTGCAACATAGAACATTATGATGTAAACAGATATAGGAGCAGAATATAGGTTACAGCACATGTGTTACCGATGCCTGAATCAACAAGTACGGATCTGCGGCGTAGCTATAGACTAATCCTTTACTTATACGACTTGCAGATGCTATGTAAGGAAATAAGAGAAAAATATACGTATCTGTGGATTTTGTAGTTAAATTTCGTAATCTAAACTAACATTCAGGTTTAAGCCATAATTGGTCTCCACATAAAAAAAGAAACATTCATATTTATGTGCAAGGCGCCTTTGTGTATGATGGTCTAATGATGTAAGAATATTAGGCTCTATAGTTGCTAAAATCCTGTCTAAGAAAATAAGTTCATGTCGCTACCAAACCACAAAGTTACGTCTGTGTGACTAATAACACTTAACAGTCTAAACATGGCCTCCGTGGAGCTAAAAGCCGCAGCCGCCCAAGAAAGTGCTGACTATACATTGCGAATATAATGCCAAAAGCCAATGATAAATTTAAAAAATAAGATGAATAAGGCCAGGCAAAGTGGGCAAGAATATTTTCGGAGAGCCGGACTCAACGCCAAGTTGGAGAAGGAGGTTCTATAGTTTGAATGTCTTTTTTATATTTTGACAGCCCTGATCTTTAAAAAAATTGTCGGTCTGTAAAGCCTGTTTACGGACGATAATTTTACGTAATAACGTCATAAGAAAACAAAGAGAGATAGATGCGTCACAAGCCGAACGCTTATGACGATCGTGCCTTCAATATTGCTTGTTCCGCGATAAAACTTGCACGCGGTACGTGACAATGAGTCACTTTTTTCGTGCGTGCAGCCGGCGTTCATCGATTTATAAGTAATTGTGAGGATTGTCCTATAGATTCGGCACATCACCCTCAGCTGTATGCCGGCAGACGCACAAGAGAGCGCTATATTGGATTTTGTTTGCGCAAAATGGCTTCCTTTTGGCCATTTACCCGAACTAACCCTTCGTTTTAATCCGTTTTACGTTTGGGATAGCGTCGAAAACGAAATAATGCAATTGACTGCAGATAACGGGATAAAATCGGGCCCTAACTCAAAATTACTTTATTCAAATAGATATTTTCAAAGTTGTTTTGAATATTTTCAGCTGTTCTTTACAAGGACTCTGGACAAGTATTCTGGACAGACATTGGGCATTTTTAAGCTGATTCTTTTGGCGAAGGTACAGTGTGCTTAGTCTAAAGCGGAGCACTCGAAAACGAACTCGAAAACTATTGATCGATTTCAGAGTAAAATAGACCTAAAATGGCTTGTATTAAGGTTTGAGTTCGCCAATACATTCAGCATTCGAACAATGCTGAATGTATTGGCGAACTCAAACCTTAATACAAGCCATTTTAGGTCTATTTTACTCTGAAATCGATCAATAGTTTTCGAGTTCGTTTTCGAGTGCTCCGCTTTAGACTAAGCACACTGGGAACTAAATTTCATATTTCATTACCATCGATCACCACCAACTAAAGCTTTTAACCACAGTTTTTAACTTACTATTGCCGGGCGATTCTCTTGTTGAGGCTATAAAATTTTCCTATGTCGAAACGGTAGGCAGTGCCTTTCTTTGGGTTTCTACGCATCTAAAAATAAGGTCCTCCCGACCGAATTTCGGACACGACGGCCAATCTCAACCGAGGTGGAGACTAGCCATCGACGCAGGAGATATTCACTCTCTATTCCCTCATTCTCATAGTCCGATGGGACGCCAATGCGATACGACCGGAGAGAGATCAGGCGCAGGACCGACGGCTTTACGTTCTCTCCGAGGCACGGGGGTGTATCTAACACCGCCAACTTCCTACTCTGAGCTGGCACTGAGAATTTCATGACAGAAAAACCCAAATATTTTTTTTGGCCCGACCCGGGAATCGAGCCCCGGACCTCATGATCCACAGTCGAACGACGTGCTAACCGCTGGACCAACGAGGCGGTTTGGTACGCATATTGACCGACATCATGAAACGAGAGTTACACGAGTGAGCGAAGAAAAGCGGATGCGACACTCAAAACATTACATCATCTAAGTTTCGACCAATTCCAAACAAAGCCATTCAAAAGGGCTGGATGTTAAACAAAACCAACCTTCAGCCCTACGGCAATGAATAGGTCATTATTAGACCATTCTTTAGCTATATTATAGCTAATGTTTTGAATACTATTAGATTTCTAGTCATTGTGATTGATAGGTCGACACACGTGAACAATATTGTACAATAAAATTAATTAATGTTAAAATAGACTTTGTGACACGCGACTGCGACGCGCGACAGCGTCACGCGACTCTTTTAGCACACCACCGACACTTCGTACAAGCAAGTCTACTACTGACTAGGATAACGCTATACATAATATATAAATCGAGCGGAATAAGTACAACCCTATACGTAATACTACTCTAGGCATAATTATCTACTTCTAGATTGCAAGAGACGTTAGGCGACGATTGAAGTTCACTTATTTCAGTAGTAGGTAATAGTTAAGTATCCTTTGATTAAGTAAGTATCGCTCGATCGACTGCTCTCAAATGCTTTCCATACATTTCTGTCAAAGCAGTACATCACCCAAATGTCGCGGTCGCTTGTCGCGTTCGCGCTTCGGGGTCGCATGTTGCAGTCGCGCGTCTCGGTCGCTCTCCTCAACATCTCGCGCCTAAATCGCGCGCAGATTGAAATAAAATCTTAATTGCTTAGTACACATGTACTTACCTCAATTTACAGGTAGGTAGTTACAGCATGCAAGCTAATTAGTGATCAGTTAAATACGCTATAGGTACGCTAGAAGTCTAAAATTAAAAAGAAACATAAAAATGCCTGGAAAAGTGCTTAAATTACAAAATAGCTAACACAATATTTATCGCATGACATTATAATATTACTAGCTGAACCCCGCAACTTCGTTCGCGTAGATATAGGTTTTTATATAGGATCGGATCCCATAATTCTTTTATGTACCTAAACTAAATGTAGCCTAAGTTACTCCATAAAACATTGAAAGTCCCATTAAAATCGATCCAGCCGTTTCGGAGATTAGCTGGAATAAATAGACAGACCGACAAACATAAATTTAAACACACACCAGTTTAAAATAAGCCGTATGTTCAAAGATCCGGGTCCCAAGTTATTTAAACCCAATACTGAGGATTGTAATGTCTGTCATTTCTAAACTAAAAAACCTATGACCTTGAAATATTTACGGGACAATACATAAAGTACTACCTTTCTAACAAAAAAAGAATGAGTGAAATCGAACAACGCGTTAATGAATTACAGCTAAATACACGTTTTAACTTTCATCCCCTCTCCCAAGGGAACCGTGCTGAATTTCGGGATAAAAAGTATCTTATGTCCTACCTCGGAGTATAAACTCAAATCGTACCAAGTTTCATTCGAATCCATTCAGTAGTTTCGACGTGATGCGCGGCCAAGATACAGACAGACAGACAGACAGACAGACAGACAGACAGACAGACAGACAGAAAGACAGACAGACAGACAAAAATGAAAAAAATTGCAGTTTTGGCTTCAGTATCGATTATAGAGTGCCCTCCAATAAAAATTTTCAAAATATCTTCAATGTACAGAATTGGATCTGTTACAGTTTTATTATACCACATCAACACTGTCTAGGGATATTCTGATTTTCTCAATTTATTCAAAATTGGTTATAACTAACATACAATATGTATATATTTTTGTAAAGCCTATTTATCAGACTATCTTTTAGAATAAAACAGAATTAGTTATTTTGTGTAAATAATTTTTTATTGAAATAAAGACAAAAAGTGAAATGATGGTAAACTTAAGGATAGATGTCTTTTTAAGAAAAAATATAATTTTAGCAAAATTATCAGGTTTTTTGCAGTTACGTGAAAAATTATTTAAAATTAGTAGTCAGTAAACCACCCATGGACGTTAACCACGGTCCTACAACGGCTTTTCATGCTTTGAATCAAGTTATCAAAGTCTTGCTGTGGGATATTGTCCCAGGTCCTGCTTGTTGGGTCGTTCAATATATTTTGTACCGCTTAATGTGGGTAGGTCGTGCGAATCATTATTAAAGTCAGTTAGCATCCAGCCTGTGTTTGATTTCGTTCCACTGGCGACGAGTCGGTTTATTTTATTTTATTTACCACGCGTTTGTAGTGATTAACTTAATTTAAAATGCCTATAGGTAAATTAGAACCGTTTGACTTGAATTCCAAACAGTGGCCCGCGTATATAAGACGAGTTAAGCAGTATATTATATTAAACGAAATAAAAGCTGAATTACAAGTGCCGTTACTAATAACCATAGTGGGTGAAACTACATACAATTTAATGTGTGATTTATGTTCGCCGGCGCATCCAGAATCGAAAGGTTTCGATGAATTAGTGAAATTAGTTTCGGAACACTTAGAACCAAAACGTTCGGAGATAGCCGAGCGCCATGTTTTCCGCTTACGTCGTCAACGACCGGGCGAGTCTCTCACGGAATATTTACACAATTTAAAGCATCTGGCGACGACTTGCAATTTTGGAACAACGTTAGAAGAAAATCTACGCGATCAGTTCGTGTCAGGGTTGGCGAACGAACTGATGCGATCCAGAATATTCGCCGAGAAAAGTATCAATTACAAGGAGGCAGTGGAGCTAGCTCTGGCATTAGAGGCTGCAGAGAAGCACGCGGAGGTGAGCGGGTCTACGGCGACTCCGGCATCGACCTCGGGTGCGGGCGGCGAGGCGGGCGAGGGCCTGCATCAGGCGAGCGGGCGGCGCGGCCCGGCGCGAGCGGCGGCTGGCGGCGCCGGCGGGCGCGGAAGCCGCGGCCGCGGTGGACTAGGAGCATCGGAGACAGGCGCGGGGGACCGTTGTTGGCGGTGTGGAAAGAACCATCAGCCTAACCGGTGCAAATTTATCCACTATAACTGTGATCGGTGTCAAAAACGCGGACACCTAAAAAATATGTGTGATGAAGTGCGTAATCGGTGGAATGTGCGCAATAATTATGTGCAGGACGGAAGTGCCTCGGAGGAGGACGACTTCTTTAATATTAAATTGGCAGCGAAAGGTAACGGACCATATTTTCTTAAAGTGCAAATAGACAATAATTGGTTGGAATGTGAGATCGATACAGGGAGTCGTATTTCGGCGGTCAGTGACAAACTTTTTCATCAACTATTTTCTCATAAAAAATTAGTTTCTGATAATTTAATATTACGTTGTTACTCGGGCACGCAGATCGAATCCTTGGGTTATATCTATGTAGATGTAAAAGTCGGTAATGTTCGAGTACCAAATTTGACTTTATATATCATCAAAAACGGCTCGCGACCTCTGTTGGGTCGAGATTGGCTTCGCGCTTTAAATATTAAACAGATTACTTTAAAAGAGATAGCCGAAGATCGATTTGTGGACCGATTGACCACCGAATTTCCCGAGGTATTCACAGATACGTTAGGCACTTGTAAGAAGACTATTCAATTACAGCTCACTGATAAGGAACCGGTTTATGTGAAGGCCCGGCCGGTGCCGCTCGCGCTGCGCGGACGCGTCGAGAACGAGCTCGAGCGACTCGAGCGCGAGGGGTACACGTACCGCGTGGACCATTCAGAGTACGGTACGCCAATCGTACCGGTCGTGAAGGAATGCGGCGAGATACGAATATGCGGTGACTATAAAATTACAATTAATCCAAAATTGAAGCGTGACTATTACCCTTTGCCTAGAATTGAGGAATTGTTTGCGTCCTTGAGTGGAGGGGAGGAGTTTTCGAAAATAGACCTGAAGCACTCGTATCAGCAGGTACTGTTATCCGAGGACTCGCAGGCCTATACCGCGATCACTACCCACATAGGCACGTTCGTATATCGCCGCACGCCGTTCGGGTTATCGTGCATTCCGGAAAAATTCCAGAAGTTAATGGAGGAAACTTTACACGGAATTCCGGGGACGGTGGTATTTTTAGACGATATTTGTGTTACGGGGTCTAATAGACAAACACACCTGGCAAATTTACGAGCTGTACTTGAACGGTTGCGCTCGATGGGCTTTACTGTTAAGTTAAGTAAGTGTAGTTTCCTAAAACCTAGTGTGAAATATTTAGGTTTTATTATAGATAAACTAGGGTTACATCCTGATCCAAAAAAATTAGAGGCGATCCATGACGCGCCACGTCCCGAAAACGTTACACAGTTAAAGAGTTTTCTCGGATTATTAAATTATTACGGAAAATTTATTCCAAACCTCAGTATTTTATTGCACCCATTACACGCTTTACTGAAGAAAGAGGTGACCTGGAAATGGGATGCCAGTTGTGAGGCTGCGTTTTCGGGTGCTAAGAGCGCGCTAGTGTGCGATAAGGTGTTGGCACACTATGAAGAGGGTCGGCCGTTGGTACTGTCGGTGGACAGCAGCGCGTATGGGTTAGGCGCTGTGCTCGCGCACCGCTATCCGGACGGCAATGAGCGCCCTGTTAGTTGTGTTTCGCGCACGTTAAATGATTCCGAAAAAAATTACAGCCAACTCGATAAAGAAGCGCTAGCGATTTTCTTTGGAGTTACAAAACATCACCAATATTTATTTGGTAGGCGGTTCATTTTGCGCACAGACCACCAGCCCTTGAGTTTTATTTTTGGAAAAAAAGGCGGTATTCCCCAGACGGCTGCCAGTCGTTTACAGCGGTGGGCTGCGCGCTTGTCAGCATACGATTTTACGGTGGAGTTCGTGCGGTCAAATGATAACGGACCGGCCGATGCGTTGTCTCGGCTGCCCTTGCCGTACGAACGGACGGCCCCCTCGGAATCAGTTAGTTATGTCCAACTTATGGAAGATAACTTACCGATTAATTTCAAAGATGTCAGTAAGGAGACAAAGAAAGATCCCTTATTGTGTAAAATATCGGGCTATGTTATGTTTGGTTGGCCGTCGGTAGCGAGCTGCGAGGAGGAAATGGCTTATTTTGCTAGGCGGAATGAGATAGTGTTGGAATTGGGTTGCTTAATTTATAAGTACCGAATCGTAATTCCGCCTTCGTTACGCACGGAGGTTTTAAAAGAAATACATGAAGGGCACCTGGGAATTAATAAAATGAAAAATGTATCCCGCAACTATGTCTATTGGCCCAGTTTGGATCGCGATATTGAGGATTTGTGTCGAAAATGTGAAGCGTGTCGGATAGTCCGCGACTCCCCACCCCGAGCCACGCTTCATCCCTGGGAGTACCCGCTAAGTCCGTGGCAACGGGTACACGCTGATTTTGCGGAATGTGCGGGTAAGAAATATTTGATCGTTTTAGACGCACATTCTAAGTGGGTGGAAGTGATCAGTATGTCGCGCACGGATGCGGAGTCGACGATTTCGGTCTTTCAGACTTTATTTGCAAGATTCGGTCAGCCAGCTCAGCTCGTAACCGATAACGGCCCACCATTCAGCTCCGTAGACTTTAAAAATTATTGTGCAAGTAACTGTATCAAGAGTGTAACGACGGCCCCGTATCGACCGCAAGGCAACGGTGCGGCAGAGAATATGGTGAAAACTATTAAAAAAGTTATCAAACGCGCTGTATTTACAAAAGAAAAGGTGTCAGTAGCCCTAAATAAATTTTTATTTCAATATAGAAACTGTGAACACGCCACGACTGGCGTGTCACCTGCCGTATCTATGCTAGGTCGGCGATTGCGCGGGCGGCTCGACGCACTGCGTCCGGATGTATCTTTGGTTGTACGCGCAGCGCAAGATCGCCAGATTAACAATAAAAGGGGTACGCAGAGACACATCAATATTGGAGATACGGTCATGGCGCGTGATTACTCCGCGAAAGGAAATAAATGGTCGGAAGGGGTAGTTGTTAGCCAGACGGGACCGGTGTCCTATAAGGTTGATATTGGAAAGGGGGTACAATGGCGTAGACATCAAGATCAAGTTGTAAAAGTAAATGGGAAAAGCCGGTATTCTCTGGCGCGCACTAGTGCCCACTGTCCGGAAGAAGAAGCCGAAGTGAGGGAGAGCGAGGCCGACGTCACACATAAAAATGCTGTTGAGCTGTCCGGCGGTGAGGATACTGAACAGGCGTCTGAAGCCTTGAGTTCACAGACACCGCCACCCCCGGACGCCTCAGCGAGAGCTCTCCGAGCTTATAAGCGTAGCTTATTAAGTAAGCATGTCCTTAAAGAGTATTAATTTATTCAGTTTAAAAAGAGGGGAAAGTGTTGGGTCGTTCAATATATTTTGTACCGCTTAATGTGGGTAGGTCGTGCGAATCATTATTAAAGTCAGTTAGCATCCAGCCTGTGTTTGATTTCGTTCCACTGCTAAGATGCAAAAAAAGTTGCTTTGCAGTCGCAATGTTCGGAGGAAAACTCCTCAAAGCCCTTCTTTGGAGCATGTCCCATACGTGCTCTATGGGGTTTAGGTCTGGTGATTCAGCGGGCCAGTCTAAGATCGACACATCGTGCTCTTGTAGCCAGCTGGTCACCACTCGCGCAGTGTGCGAACGGGCTTTGTCGTGCATGAGCGTGAAAACTTGGTCCATTTGCAGTCGATGGGGATAGATTATTGGTGCTAGCACCTGATTACGGTATTTTTCAGAAGTCATGGTGTTTCTGATCCAAACGAGATCTGTTCTTCCATCGATACGAATTCCCGCCCAAACCATAATTGTTTTGCCGTGGTATGGCTGGACTTCCTGACGGTGTCGCAGACGGTTGTCACGACCAGGAGCTCGCCATACACGTACTCTTCGTAAATCAGGATGAAATTCGAATCGGGACTCATCGGTAAACAGCACTACAGATCACTAGTTATCTTCCTAGAGCAAATGTTCGCGTGCCCACTGTAATCTTCGTCCACGATTTCCTCTGCGTAGTGCTGGAGTACGAAGCGGCCTGCGAGCATGAAGGTTAGCCTCGTGCAGTCTTCTCCTCACAGTTTCGTCACTGACAAGCAAATGGTGGTCTGACTGGAGCCTTTAAACCAACTGCATGGCTGTAGCATTTGGTTATCTTCTCGCGGTCATTTGCGAAAATCGGTCCTGTCTTCGGGCGGTTATGCGCTTCTCGCCTGGGTGCCGTTCAGCCACTTCACCAGTGGTGCAATAACGTGACCACAACCTTGATATCACGTTTTTTCTTGTTTCAATCGCCTCGGCAATACTTCGTTGAGGAGCCCCAGTTTGGAGCGTACCTACTGCCCTTAACATTTCGTCTCTTGTTAAATGGCGCCTCTGCATGATGCATACAGTTGCATAAATTAGAAATTAACCAATAATTTTCATTGAAACTTTCATTTGATACAAAAATATACCAAAAACTGGGTTAGGTCAATTGAAACTTTCGAACTTCGCTACAATTATGCCGCACAAATCATTTGTTTTCAATTTATTTTTTCAAATTCAAATTTAGAATCATTTAATATGGTCTACAAAATAAGCTTTCATTAAAATAATTTAAAACCGATTAATATTTTTCGAGTTTCAGAACTTTATACAAAATATCCCTAGACATTGTTGATGTGCATATTATAGATAGATTATGTTATGACACTTATTTGCATTTACTAAAAACGATTTGTTGTTATTACAGGGCATTTGCTGTCCTCGGTAATAATTATAGATTTTTGTTAGATTTTCAGTCAATGTAAATAGTGTTTGACCTAAATATTCACACAAAATTCAAATCCGGCGAAGGCCACTGCATTAGGCTAGGTTAGGAGTACGCAAAGGAGTTTTTTGTCGCTGGTCACGGATGTAGGTAATGCCATTTTATTATTCGTCTAGACAAAATGCATTTGGTCGAGGTCACTGCATTTACCATTTAGGGTGACCATATCATGTTTTTTTCCTGTAACATATTATAACCAATGATCACATTTTTTTCATTCATCTACAAGTTAGTCCTTGACTGCGATCTCACCTGATGGTAAGTGACGATACAGTCTAAGGTGGTAGCGGGCTAAACTGGCAGTTTTTATTAAAACAATACTTTTGAGGCCTTGCCGAATTTGTACATAGTGGCGACGATGATCGAAATTCGAGTATCGACACACAATGACTTCAGAGTAAAATGAACCCAAAGAATCTTTTTTTAAAGTCGTAATTCAATAGTTCAAATATTTATTTGACAATATTTCTGCTTGGGGCGCTGGCTGTTTTCGAATGCTGAATGTATTGGCGAACTCAAACCTTAATAAAAGCCATTTTAGGTCCATTCTACTCTGAAGTCATTGTGATTCGATCAATTGTATTTAGTAAAGTTTTCGAGCTCTGCAAAGTGAGACTAAGCACACTGATCGGTTTCTACGCGGCATTAAAGTGAGTAGGCATCGTGCCGGAACGCTAAATCGCTTGGCGGCACAGCTTTGCCGGTAGGGTGCTAATAGTTGCCTCCGAACAGACGTTCGTGTGTGTGTGTGAATATTTATTTTTATTTATTTAATTTATATAATATTTATTTAAGTATATTATTCTAATTTTCGCTTAATTTATAGATTTACGTATCGCTGTAGGTAACCTTCCCCAACCTCTGTGACATGGTGCTATACACGCTCTGACTCTTAGGTTTTATTTATATTATGATAAATAGTATCCTCGGAAACAAAACGGAATGGATCACTTAGCTTAGAAGTGTTTTTTATAAAAACATAGAGTGACGTCACGCAGGTGCACTCGCCACCTAATACCTATGTGTACTGTGCACCTATAATGTACGAATATATCTGTAATATATATCACCTGTCTTTTTGTAATATTTTAGTCGGAGAATTTTTCTCAAATTTTCATATTTCTAAGGTCAGGTTTTGTTTATTTTTCGTTTGATCAAAAGTTAACCGTTATCTGCACACTCTCAAACCTGTTGGACTTGACCATAGATAAATGAATAAGACTTTTATTTACTCACAAGCGGAAACCCGCGACTTCGTTCGCGTGGATATTAGTTTTTAGACATCCCGTGGGAATCATTTTGTCTTTCCTTAGCTCCTTTGAGCTCATACCTTGCTAAAAACTGTTAAAAGTTCACTGGCGGGTGTTGAGGTAGATCAAAATGTAAACATCCGCCAGTGAAAGTCCCATCAAAATCGATCCAGCCTTTTGAGAGATTAGCCAGTAATCTTTAAAGTATTTCCTTTTTAACAAAAAAAGAATTAATGAAATCGGACGACGCGTTAATGAATTACAGCTAAGTACACATTTTAACTTTCATCCCCTCTCCCAAGGGAACCGTGCTGAATTTCGGGATAAAAAGAATCCTATATGCTACTCCATAGTATGAACTTAAATCGTGTCAAGTTTCATTTCAATCCATTCAGTAGTTTTTGCGTGATGCGCGCACAAACATACAGACAAACAGACAAACAGATAAAAATTTCAAAAATAGCTTTTTTACTTTCTATTACTTATCCCTAATATCCCCCAGTTATTATTTTGCAAAAATCTTTAATGTACAGATACGGCAAGTCTACGATTTTATTATAATATGTATAGATAGAAGATATAGATCAGTGGACTTGACAGTGTAGTCTGAGATGGAAGCGGACTATGTCAGAAGTGGTATAGGGTGGTATAGTTAAGTAGTCACGACCGAAACCTCCAACCTAACCTGACCAGGCTTCTAACTCTTGGCTACGTACCACTACCATCCAACAAGTAGATATAAATTAAAAATTTAAAAAACCCCCGACATTCGCCATTTTGTGGCGGCGGCCATCTTGGATTTGCAATAATGCTATTCTACTAGTCAAGCCCTTTCATTTGATACCCATATTAAGGGAGTTATATGCCGCCATTTTATAGCGGCGGCCATCTTGGACCGATTCTCATCAAACATAGCTAACAAAACTCTCGACTAATTCACCTTTCAAACAAATAAAACCGCATTCAAATTGGTCCACCCGTTTGAGCGCCACAAGGGAACAGACAGACAGACAGACACAAACACACACACATCATCATCATCATGGTCAACCCATTACCGGCTCACTACAGAGCACGGGTCTCCTCTCAGAGTGAGAAGGGTTTTGGCCATAGTCTACCACGCTGGCCAAGCGGATTAGCAGACTTCACACACCTTTTGAGGACGTTATGGAGAACTCTCAGGCATGCAGGTTTCCTCACGATGTTTTCCTTCACCGTTAAAGCAAGTGATATTTAAATACTTAAAACGCACATAACTCCGAAAAGTTAGAGGTGCGTGCCCCGGGATCGAACCCACGACCTCCGATTAGAAGTCGGTCGTCCTAACCACTAGTACGTAGTACTATTATATATTCTGTGCCACTAGGCTATCACAGCTTTTTCACACACACAGACACGTATAACACCCCGTCGTTTTTGCGTCGGGGGTTAAAATGAACAGGAATCGCGAGCGCCACCAAAACGCCACCATCGAAACTCGCGAAAATCAGACGAGAAGATGACTGCCAACCTTCACTAGTCGGAGATTCACACAAAGAAGGATAATTCCCAAATAACCTCTGCCGGAAATCTAACCCGGGTTCTCCCACTAGCGTAATTTTATTTAAAAACCTTTAACGACATCTCTGGCGCAGTGGTGAGCGCTGAGGTCTTATGAGTGGAAGATCTCAGGTTCGATTTTCGGCAGGTGCAATTCGAGAATTATACCACACGAGTAGTAAATCTACAGAGAGGAAGCTTCCACAAGCGGCCCGCTGTAGGTATACTCACACAAACACACTCACCAACGGTTCACGGACGCCCGCTCGTTCCACTAACCGGTACAGTTGGTGACAAACGTGCGCATAATATGTGTGAGTGTACCTACAGCGGGCCGCTTGTAGAAACTTCCCCTCTGTAGGTACTCTGTGATTATACTGTCTAGATTGTCTCTCATCTGTTCTGGTGGGAGGCTTTAGCTGTAGCTTTACCACCCTGCCGGCAAAGCCGTGTTCCATGCCGATTATACTCGTAGGTATGGTTTTAATAAACACTGCCACAACTCTTCCAGGTTAGCCTTCTTAGCTATTCTTCTTCTTCTTCGCTTCTTTCTTAGACTTCATAATAACATTATTATTAAATAATTTAAAAGAATACTTACTTAGTTTTAAATTTTGTAATTTAAATAAAAGCGCATCTATTTGGCATCAGCAGTATTTCGGAGGCTATGTCAGTGGGTTAGCGATATTGCCCGATTAGCATTTCAAACACAATAGGTCGCGTGTTGGATAGTTATTAATTACAGTGAGTAGGTACCGTTTTTTTGCCTATCCAGCCCGTTTGAAGGCTAGATTTTTATAAAATCAGTCTGAATTTGCATATTTTCTGTTTCCCCTCCAACGCCGTTTAAGTACTTGAAAATTTTCCATACTTGTCGTTAAAAATACAAGGAAATTAGACATACGAGAAGCGCGGTATGAGCATAGAATAATAGTAAGTAGAGAAAAAAAAAGTTGTGATAGCCTAGTGGTTAGGACGACCGACTTCTAATCGGAGGTCGTGGGTTCGATCCCGGGCACGCACCTCTAACTTTTCGGAGTTATGTGCGTTTTAAGTATTTAAATATCACTTGCTTTAACGGTGAAGGAAAACATCGTGAGGAAACCTGCACGCCTGAGAGTTCTCCATAACGTTCTCAAAGGTGTGTGAAGTCTGCCAATCCGCTTGGCCAGCGTGGTAGACTACGGCCAAAACCCTTCTCACTCTGAGAGAAGACCCGTGCTCTGTAGTGAGCCGGTAATGGGTTGATCATGATGATGGAGTAGAGATGACACAATGTAAAACTCTTTCCATACAAAAAGTTGCGGTCATGTTGCGGCCGATCCGCCATTGTTGTGACATCAAATTAAAACGTGTCACACGCACAAATTCGACACACCGTAATGAACATGCGCCATTTTTAGGAATGTGCTCAAACAAGAACGGTGTAATTTTTGACACGTTTTTAAACTAGAGAAGTAGTTAGTTGGATTTTAATTTCAGGTCTACTCCCGGCCTAGATGTATATTATTATGAGCCGCTTAAATAATTAATAATGAAATGAGATTTTACGGACCTAATAGACTTGTTATATAGTCTGATTTTTAATTCGGTGGAATTCTGACAGTTGTCATTTAAAAATAGAATGAGTTATTTGTAGGTTATTTGTATGTAGGTTATTTTACTTCAGGTGGTAATAACAGTATGTTATTACCACCTGAAGTTCGATTTTACCCCAAACTAATGTATGTATATGTTACAGCCAAAGTAATAAATAAGGATATTATGTATACTATCCAGCCATTATAAATATTATCAACTCAATTTGGATAAAGTAATAATTGACACAGAATTATTAAAATTATCTAGCTATTATAAATAATATTCAGCTATTTTATATAATATCTTGCAAGACTTGGATAAAGTAACAAAACAAGGACTTATGTTTAACTGATCACCAGATATTGCAAAATATAACGTCAAATAAACAGTTTATACCACCCAAAAACATAGTTACTTCTGCAACAGCTTCGGCGCTGGGGGAAGTGCAGCCCCATCGCCCAGGTTGCGTAGCAAAGCCTAGGCACCCACGCTCACCACCGCAGCTTCGGCTTGCTGGACCTGCCTCATCCGCTACGGATCGCGCGGGTGTCTGCGATTTTCTACGGCGGGCGGGGGCGCGTATTTACATAATATACATAGCCAGAATGTACCCATAGGATTCTGCTTATGTATACATTGTAATGCAGTTTTCAAATTTTGTACTACAAAGTATACACGAATTTTGTGTACTACTAGTAGGTATATATTTTGTAACGTGGACGCGCGCGTGCATCGTTCCAATATATACAAGGACAAAACGCAACCATACGATTTTTTTTTTTTTCAAAATTAATTAGGTAACTGTTTGAACTTAACCGACTTATTGCTTTGGGTTGGGGTGCTCAGATTTTGTTTTGGACCACATTCTACCTAGGATCCAATAGAACCTAAGTGCCCGGCCTGCGGCCGGGCACCTCAATATTTATGTTCTAACCTAACCTAACCTAGCTTCTGTAAGTGGCACGCATCCACTAGTTCAATAATAATACTTATTTTCGTGAGGTACTTATCTTCTGAGGTGTCTCCGGAGAAATTACAACAGCTATGCATATAATGTTTCTATCATCAGCTTTGGCACGTTCTACATCAGGAATTTTAGGCTAGGTTAGGTTAGGATAGGGTAGTTTAGATTACGAGATCGTGGTGATCACGCCACACCACAAAGGAATGAGATGCGGGAGGGGAAGCAAGGCGGGCCGTATTTATCATTTTGACCAACGTTCATCTGCTATTATGAATAATGTCTGGTTTGACATGATATTATGAATAATATCTGGACAATTTAGATATTATTAATAATTGCCAGTCATTATGAATAAAAGCTAATTAATTACTTTGGCTGTAACATATAGACTATAGACCGACCAGAATCTCATGAAAAATAGGAAAATTAAATTTTGTAGTAAGCAACACTAGGCTAACTCGGCTGCCCTAGTGATAAACAAAGTAATTACATTCAGAACACCTTACCTGGGAGCGTTTCACGAAACGAAAAATCAAGCAACTGCATTTTAAATACAAAAACAAAGTAATCAACATCCAATTAGTTTGTTTTTGTGTTGTGCTTGTTGTTTACTTGGTTTTTGCATTTATATTCCGGGTTAGTGAGTGCAGTTACTTTGTTTGGGCAATTCAAATTTCTGTAAACGGTTCAAGTTATTTGAAATATTAAACTGTGGTAAAAAAACTACTCGACATAAAACTTTTGTTAATGCAAAAAAGTCAATTTCACAAAAAATTACAGTGATTTTGTTTATCGTAGGCAGGTTTTCGTAGGGCAGCCGTAGTGTTGCTAACTTTGGAATTTCATTACCGTATATTTCATGAGATTCTGGTCGACTTTTACCTGATATATTATAATTATAGTACCACGGAATTAAAAATCAGACAATAGAGATAGTTTTTCAAAATGACGTTTAAATCGTTCGAATTTTAAAAAGTGTTCGCTCACACTATTTTTACAGGTTTGCTGAAGTCACAGTCTAAGTAACAGTGAATGTTTTGCAATTTTGGATGTCCTCCCGTGCATATTTTTTCTTTAAGTTTTTGTGTACCTACTTAATTAAGTAAAAATTGAAAATTTAAAAAACCCCCGACATTCGCCATTTAGTCGCGGCGGCCATCTTGAATTTGCAATAGTGCTATTCTACTAGTCAAGCCCTTTCATTTGATACCCATATCAAGGGAGTTGTGAAAAAATATATCATCCGCCATTTTGTAGCGGCGGCCATCTTGGACCGATTTTCATCAAACATAGCTAAGAACACTCTCGACTAATTCACCTTTCAAACAAAAAAAACCGCATTCAAATCGGTCCACCCGTTTGAGCGCCACAGGGGAACAGACAGACACACACACACACACACACACACACACACACACACATACACACAGACACGTCAAACTTATAACACCCTGTCGTTTTTGCGTCGGGGGTTAAAAAGAATTTCAATAAAAAATGGACGGTTCAGATATGACTTCCTGTCCACAATATCCACTTACCTAACTATTTTTTTAAGTAGGCTTGTAAAATAATCTGTTTACCGATTTGACACATTTCCCCGTTTTTGTTTACGACGTATGTATTTTGTTCAGGCACCACATCGAGCGGCCAAGGTAAAATAGAGCGCGCGTCAAATTTCGCATCGTCTAGCGGAACCGTGTGAAGTGTCCAGCGTCGAAAATACCTCGCATTTGTATGTAACATGACTACCCGTGGCGTTAAAATATTAAGTATTATGTGTGATATGTCGGTCCGTTTTAGAAAACAATATAGGCAACTAGATGATGCCCGCGACTTCGTCGGCGTGGATTTAAGTGTTTTTTTTTTTTTTAATTCTGTGGGAACTATTTGCTTTTCCGGGATGAAAGTTGCCTATTCGATTTCCGGGATGCAAGCTACCTTTGTGCCTTTTGTATAGATCGGTTAACGCATGTACCTTTAAGACTCGTGGAAACTCTTTAAATTATCGGAATAAAAAGTAACCCGATCCCGGTTATTATCACTATCATGTGACAATAGTCGATAAAGTCCGCCAACCCGCGTTGGAGCAGCGTAGCGGGTCTAAGCTCTAAATCCCTCTCTCCTAGGAAAGAGGAGGCCTGTGCCCAGCAGTGGGATGTTAAAAGGCTGTAGTGGTGGTGGTGGTAATGGCGGTCTAGTCGTGACGGCGTATGTCAACCGATCACATTTGTCAAGCAACGTCGACCGCGGTTGATAACTGGATGAGTGACCGACCCTGGAGAGCAGTTTAAGCCGCCACATCGGTCGTGGTTCTATCACCAGCATCTAATCATAACCATAAACCTTTAATTCGAAATCTCGTTCTTAATAAAACGAATGCGGAATAATCTAGGAATCCATCGCAAGAAAATCTCTATCTATTATTATGCGCTTAATGGCAAGGGGTAGCAACCTTCAGGAATGAGGAACAGGCACAGAAAACGCTGAATTGAAGTCCATTTTGATACCTACCTAAGTATGTGGTAAATAATCTCCGCGCAGATTATTATTATTTAACTGTACCTTGGGTCCAAATAAAAGCTTTCTTTCTGTCTTTTTAACTCCCGACGCAAAAACGACGGGGTGTTATAAGTTTGACGTGTCTGTGTGTGTGTGTCTGTCTGTTCCCCTGTAGCGCTCAAACAGCTGAACCGATTTGAATGCGGTTTTTTTCTGTTTGAAAGGTGAATTAGTCGAGAGTGTTGTTAGCTATGTTTGATGAAAATCGGTCGAAGACGGTCGCCGCCACAAAATGGCGGATTACATATTTTTTCACAACTCCCGAAATATGGGTATTAAATGAAAGGGCTTGACTAGTAGACAAGCACTACGCAAATCCAAGATGGCCGCCACCACAAAATGGCGAATGATGGGGGTTTTTTTATTTTTAATTTATACTTGTATTTATTTCTTTTTCCTTTCTAGGAATACGAACCAGAGACAGCTCAATCTTACTCGCGTAACTTACAGCATTTGTCACGAACAAATAGAATAAGAAAAATGTAAATAGATTGTAGATGTACATATGTCAAATATGCAACAGTCGCCGCGAATCAAATGCATCGAGACCGAATCGCGCGCATTTAGCACAAGGGCGATGCATGCAGGTTACTGGGTATACGACACACTGCATTGTGGGAAGATATACAATATACTAGCGGTCCGCCCCGGCTTCGCCCGTGTTACATATTATATAGCCTATAGCACTCAAGGATCACTTACATATATCTAACGGTGAAAGAATTTTTGAAATCGATCCAGTAGTTCCTGAGATTAGCGCGTTCAAACAAACAAACTCTTCCGCTTCCGCTTTATTATATTAAGTAGTATAGATATGTATACGTATAAGGTACACACGGTTAATGCCGTAAGGTGACGTTTAGTGATCCACCACCACGACCAATACAGCCTTTTTACGACCCACTGCTGTATCTGGATTTTTTTTGGTCTGGACCAGAAAAAATTTTCAGGAAAGGGAAATAAATGAAAATGGGTTTGCACGAAAAACAAACAGTGTCAACTTGCGTTTCGTAGATTTTACTTTTGTATAAGTACGTTAGTTCTTACAAACAATTTCTGTAGTGTTCCACCACTACCACTACAGCTTTTTAACGTCCCACTGCTGGGCACAGCCCTCCTCTCTCATAGGAGAGATGGATTTAGAGCTTAGACCCGCCACGCTGATCCAATGCGGGTTAGCGGGCTTTAACGACTATTGTCACATGATAGTGATAATAACCGGGGACCGACTGCTTAACGTGCTCTCCTAGGCACGGGGGTAAACACCGCTAACTTCCAACTCCGGGCTGGCACTGAGAATTTCTTGACAGAAAAACCCAATACCTAAGAATTATTTGCCCAACCCGGGAATCGAACCCGGGACCTCGTGATCTGCAGTTGATTATGTTAACCACTGGACCAACGAGGCAGTCTAGACTAACGAGGCAGTCCACTCTATAAGGGAAAAATATTTCTGTCATATTAGGTACGAGTATATACTACTTGTGAACTAGCCCGCCAACCCGCATTGTAGCAGCGCGGCGTGAGCCAGAAATCCGTCTCCTACGAGAGGGAGACTCCTGCCCAGCAGTGGAACATTAAAGAACTGCAGTGGTGGGGATGGTGGAGCTTATAGGACCGAGGTCTTCCTATCACATTATCGGGGCGAACCACTATATCTATCATAATTATTCACGTAATGGTGGAGGCTTATTAATTGAATCGTAATTTAGGACGTTAATATTAAATGAACACTCATAATATAACATAAACAAACTAAGTGAAACAATCTAAACAGATTAATTCAAAATCAAAATGTATTAAACCATTAAATCAAACCTCCTGTACATTCTAGCATGTTGAAGCTCCATTAATAACTCTTACGGCTTAGTGAATAAAGGTGGTTTCGCTTTGAATGCAAACCATGTGGATGCTGGTACAGATATAAGCTAACGGGCACAAGGTTAGTGGGATCTAGGCTACGTTTTGGTGCCTAGATCCGTAGGGCTGAGAGAAACAACTCGGTCAGAAATTAGTAAAACCGGCCAAGTGCGAGTTGAACTTGCGCACCGAGGGTTCCGCACAAGCCAAGGGTTCCGCAACAAACATTGCTTTAACGCCGTAGTTCCCAAAGTGGATCAGGTGGACCCCCAAGGGTCCACGGGAGACTCGATGGGGGTCTACGTTGGCGTGTCGAAAAAATGGGGGTTCACAAGTCGTAAGCGGGGGTCCGCGAAAATTTATCTGCTTTCGATAGTGAAGAACTAAAATGTTGGCTTGACTTCACCTAACAGATAATATTTTAAGAAGCTCAGCGACTGTTACTTGTAAAAACTTGCATATTCCTTCAGTACCTACTTTACAGAACTTTACTTTTTGACATCCATCTCACAGCACAATCAATAATCAGTAAATTCTCACTTTTTTCGAAAACTATTAATTCGTGGTTGGAACTCAGCCGCAACGCAAATTTCCATAGTAAGATCTAATAATGTTCACATTTTTTGACAAGTTTTGGGAATATGGTAAAAATGTAGCTGCAGGGGGTCCACCGGAACTAACTAAATTTTGAAAGTGGTCTATGAGAAAAAAAAAGTTTGGGAACCTCTGCTCTAACGAATCGACAAACTGGACTTAGGGACAAAATTAACTTTGCCATTGGAAAATATAAATAATGTACATCGACATAAGGTCGCGGTCAGTTTGCTGCAAATAAGTTTATACTTATTAGGTTTTTTTTTGTGTTTACGATTTTCGGATTTTTCCCTTTACTTGTGCTATATGACATTGCTTCTTGACAAATCGCAGGTCGTGTTCTGTCTTAACTTCTATTTAGTAGTTTTTTTTTTTAATTCAACTGAGCGGCGTGAGCTAAGTAACGATGCAGTCTAAGATGGAAGCGGACTAACTTGCAAGAGGTAGGTATGTATACCCCTGATCGGTTTCTACACGGCATTGTGCCGGATCGCTTAATCGCTTGGCAGCACGGCTTTGCCAGTATGGTGGTAACCAACCACGGCCGAAGCCTACCACCAGACCAGACCAGAGAAAAATAATTCAAGCGTCTACCTGTTGCCGTTATCAATATCGAGCAAAAACGAGCAAAAAATTTACGTTTGTTGTATGGGAGCCCCCTTAAATATTTTTATTTTATTCTGCTTATTAGTATATTTTGATAAAGCGGCAACAGAAATACATCATCAGCTGTGAAAATTTCAACTGAACTATCGTGGTTCATGACATGCAGCCTGGTGACAGACGGACAGACAGACAAGACGGACAGCGGAGTCCAGTTTCAACCTGTGGATACGGAACCCTAAAAACCTAAATCCACGTGAACGAAGTCACGGGCATAAGTTATTAATGAATAGTTTTCGGCTCTCCTGAATAGTTGGCAAACACGATTTCCGGCCCATATGCCCCGCTACAGATAGTTATCAGTTAAGCATTAGAAGTTACAACCCTAGTTGTAACTAGTGTACGGTCAACAAGTAACCGAAGTTTTCGGTGAGCGGTTAGATAGGTACCGTAAGGTCATTACACAACCCTGAGAGCTTGCTTACCTGCCGTGTAAACACTAGATCAAGGGCTGGCAACGAATAGATTTGCATGGAATGATAAGAAGCTTTACAAGCTATATTTTTAGAAAAATTGAACCGTCTTCGGTCTAGCAATCTCAGAGTAGGTTTTTTTTACTTACCAATCAAAAATATTAGTGACATATGGGTACATTTATGTAACTCTATACATAAGAATTATAACTATATCCGTATTACTAATTCCGTGGAATTCTGACGTTTCGTAATGTTACCAGAGATAAAACAATTCCCACAAAAAAGATAAAAAATTAAAACTTATGCAAATACAAATCAACTGCCGCATGTAGATATGACAAATGCCTGACAGACACTTCATGGTGATAATGTCATTCGACATCCATTTTTGAATAAATTTTTTCAATGTGCATCTTTTGTTTTCTCTTGCTGTCAGTGTGCACTTTCTAGTTTCCACTCTTGGTGTTTTCTATTTTAAGGCGAAACGAGTAATATTATTACGCGGCATTAATTCCTCAAAGGCGGCATATGGCTTTTTATGATAACAGGGAATTAAATTAGTTTGGGGTAAAATCGTACTTCGTATAATATGTTAACCATGTTCTCCATACAAATAACTCATCTGTAAATGACAATGACAGCTGTCAGAATTCCGGGGAATTAGTAATACGGGTATAGGTGTGTTGTGTACTAAAACCTTCCTGAAAGTGAGTTGATTACGATAATGGAAAAATTATTAAAATTGGTTCATTAGTTTTTGAAATAATCGCGAACATACATACCTAGCACTCCGTGCCTTGGAGAGCACGTTAAGCAGTCGGTCCCGGTTATTATCACTATCATGTGACAATAGTAGTTAAAAGCCCGCCATCTCGCATTGGAGCAGCGTGACGGGTCTAAGCTCTAAATCCCTCTCCTATGAGTGATGAGGCCTGTGCCCAGCAGTGGGACGTTAAAAAGCTGTAGTGGTAGTGGTGGAACTCTACAGAAATTGTTTGTAAAGAGTAACGTAAGTACAAAAGTAAAAAGTAAAATCTACTAAACGCAAGTTGACACTGTTTGTTTTTCGTGAACCCATTTTCATTTATTTCCCTTTCCTGAAATTTTTTTTACCCGTTTTCGCTATTAGCCGGGTTTCGTTTTGTTTTCCACGAAATTCACTCGCTTTCAGTTCGAATGCGATTTACTAAAAAGAGTTTCGAACAGAAAAATTCATTGAGTAGTCAATATGAATTAAAATATTATTGTAGTTAGCAACTATTTTATTGCAGGCAACTTGTGAAAAGTACGTAAATGAATAATTATTATTTTTACACATACATAGCTTATTAATAGCTAATGCTCGCGAGTCGAATTTTTAGTTAGATTTTTGTGAGTGGCGATCCTTGCAAGAGACCTATGTCCAGCAGTGGACGTCTATTGGTTGAGACGACGACGACGACGACGACTAGCTTTTGCCCGCGGCTTCGCCCGCGTGAATTTCGGTTTTCACAAATTCTGAGTGAATCGTGGATTTCCGGTTCCCGTTCCCGCTCCCTTTTCCAACCTTTATACCTACTATCAAGGAAGTTCACTATTATATAGTAATCTACCTATAGCTGTAGATATAGATTTCGGGTTTTTCAAAATCCCGCGGGAACTGGATTTTTCCAGCATAAAAAGTCTATGTTTTAAGTCAGGGCATAATCTATCTCCATTCTAAATTTTAGCCAAATCGGTTCAGTAGTTGCGACGTTATAGAGTAACAAACATTCAAACATCTAAACATCCACACTTTCACATTTATAATATTAGTAGGATTACTACTACTACTTACGATATTACTTACTATTACTACTATTATATACATACTACTACTACTACCAAAAAATATTTACTACAACGCCGCTCTATACAGTTTCCTGTTCCGATCCATTTCAGCTAACTAGTTATTACGGGCGATCGACAGACTGTCCGGTGTCGTGACGGCTGCGACACGACAGCGATTGTAGATTTTTTGTTTTTTTTTTTGTCCACCAAAAACCATTTTTACACTCGTCCTTTTGTCCCGGAATGTCTGTCTGGGCTTTTTGCGAAAGGCATTTTTTGTATTACACGAATTCATAATGAACAGGAATTGTGAATACAGATGTTCGCCTTTTTATCGTGCTTCGAAAAAGGACAGGGCGTTTTTTTACTCACCTGCACCGATTTCTGGGATAAGATCCATTAGGGCCACGGTTTTGCCCAAATTAGCCCCTTAATCAGCCCTATAGGTGTGCGACCCAGTAACTCCTTCCGTGTTAGTCTACCAACATATTAGACTGCATCTTTAGTCGTTTAGTCTCTAGAGGGCAAGAAAGGAGTAAACAAACAGAATATAATATTATGTAGTTTGATGAACACATATTACACCTTTGCGTTGCGCAATCGGGTAGAGTGGTAGGTATCCCGTCATCGTCGTCTAAAGTCTTAACCGATAGACGTCCACTGATGGACATAAATCTCTTGTCATCCACACATCGCGGTATTGCGCTACTTGTATCCAGTTCCCTGCGATCCGTCAGACAACGTCGGTCCACGTATAGCAGGGGAGTCTGCCATGACTGAGGTTTTTCAGCTCTATTCCATCACGTTGGAAACCCAAAGTATTTCGGTCCTTTGGACTCCATTATATGCCCCGCATTGTCACTTCAGCTTCACAACAAAGTTGAGCTATATATTAAGGATCTCCTTATATCTGATCTGATCACGGTAGACGAACTCTAAACATAGCTAGCTCTCTCCAACGCCCGCTTTCCGACTCTGAAACTTCTTACGAGGCCCATAGTTAGCGACCAAGTAGGTACATCAGAGCCGTATGCCATCACTGCAAACACACTGTTCGTAGACTGGTCTTCAGGGTCTGAGGTTTGAGTATGAGGGTACCTATCCAGATCCACCTACTATTTTTTTTTTACAAATGATATGGTCTCCGTTGAGCACTCTTGATGGAGTGGCCTTTGAGCGTTTGACGTATGGATAAGACTTCATTTGGCATATAAATATTTTCTGTCGAATTTTGATAACACACGCGGCCCACACGCGCAACTAATATGTACGCTGCTATGTACACAATAACACATTGTACTGAAGTACACTAACATAAAATTATGTGTGACTATGATGGAATACACAAACAATTACACAAACAATTCACGCACACTTCAACAAATTCACGACTATGAATGCGCGTCAGTTTCCATTGCCAAGTCCTTTGCGCGTCAATTTCATTAACCCCCGACCCAAAAAAGACGGGGTGTTATAAGTTTGACGTGTGTGTGTGTGTATGTGTGTGTGTGTGTCTGTCTGTTCCCCTGTAGCGCTCAAACGGGTGAACCAATTTGAATGCGGTTTTTTTTGTTTGAAAGGTGAATTAGTCGAGAGTGTTGTTAGCTATGTTTGAAGAAAATCGGTCCAAGATGGCCGCCACTACAAAATGGCGGATTACATATTTTTTCACAACTCTCAATGGGTATATCAAATGAAAGGGCTTGACTAGTAGAAAAGCACTATACAAATCCAAGATGGCCGCCGCCATAAAATGGCGAATGTCGGGGGTTTTTTAAATTTTAAATTTATACTGGTTTAAAAAAATTCGGTCTACGATTGTCTCTATAAAATGAGACCACTATTAGTATAAGTAGCCAGCCTGCACAGCGAGTAGCACCGTTTAAAACGGTACACGGTATCGTCCCGTTTCCTGCAATTTCGTCTTTTTCGGAAACCCAGCGTTTAGCTCGGCAGTCGGCAGTCAGTCGGCAGGCCACCCGGTAAATTGCACTATCTGTAATTATCCTGAAAATTCTCTACACAGTAGGTAAGGTACAGTCTCGGAACGCGGGCGACTCCAAAACGTTGCTTGTCTATTTTTAACCCCCGACGCAAAAACGACGGGGTGTTATAAGTTTAACGTGTCTGTGTGTGTGTGTGTGTGTATGTGGGTGTGTGTGTGTGTGTGGGTGTGTGTGTGTCTGTCTGTTCCCCTGTGGCGCTCAAACGGGTGGACCGATTTCAATGCGGTTTTTTTTTTGTTTGATAGGTTAATTATTGTTTAGATTAGTCAATTCGACCTCCCTGGCACAGTGGTGATTGATGTGGTCTTATAAGTGTGATGTTTGATTTCACTAGTTTACATGACTTTTGTTCATGAAATGGAATATATACAGTTACGTTACTGTGAGTGTCTACATCTCAGAAAAAATATTTTAAAAAATCCAGCACGTCAGTTTATTGAAATATTTCCCACAAACATAACAAAATCGATTTGGATGTAGTTTACACACTCTAGGTGACATTTTGTATAAAAATAAGACTTTTGAATCACACAGTTGTTTACAAAATAGAACGATAAACGTATGTAAACAATTGCGGGTAGGTAAAAAATAAAGACCTCTATATCTCAGAATTGTAACGTGCTACGAAAAATAAAAAAATATTTTTTTAATTACCATCCATAGACAACATAAAAAATATATGTTTCATTTCATGAACAAAAAAATAATATTTTTTTCTAGTTACCAATGAAAAGACGTGCCACCAAGCGATTTATCGTTCCGGTACGGTGCCACGTGGAAACCGATTTAGGAGTGTCGGTTTAGTAAAAACAAGGTAGTCACTCATGATCAACCCATTACCCGCTCACTGCAGAGCACGGGTCTCCTCTCAGAGTGAGAAGGCTTTTGGCCATAGTCTACCACGCTGGCCAAGCGGATTGGCAGACTTCACACACCTTTGAGAACGTTATGGAGAACTCTCAGGCATGCGGGTTTCCTCACGATGTTTTCCTTTACCGTTAAAGCAAGTGATATTTAAATACTTAAAACGCACATAACTCCGAAAAGTTAGAGGAGCGTGCCCGGAATCGAACCCACGACCTCCGATTAGAAGTCGGTCGTCCTAAACACTAGGCTATCACAGGCTGTAGTCACTCACTTACTCGTAATCAATCTTAAATGGTCGGAATTGGTCGGAAAATTAATAAGCAAAATTTCTGGATATCGACAACAGCGCCACGTACCGGGTCCAACTGTAGCTAAAAACCGTCAGGGTGACCCCATAAGTACAAAAAAAAACATCAGAATCGGTTAAGCCGTTTAAGAGGAGAAGAATTACAAACACACGTACTTTTATATTTACAACTAGGTACTTAGCTGTTTCTAGCATGAGTTGCAATGCCACGTAAAGTATGGTGCAGGAACGCATATAGAACATCACAAGTTTCATCATAATCGGACGAATAGTTTATGAGTGCATAGAGGACATACAGATAAACATTGATTTTTATTTTTAAAGAAGACAGTAACACACTCATGATAGTAGAGTAGGTACGTGTAAAAGTAAGTCAAACTGCAATAGAGACCTGTCACTCGTCGCTACAGGTGCCGTTATCCGCTTAGTTTCGGTTCGATTCCCGGCTATCTCGCCAGATTCCGCTCACGCAGACGCCGCCCGGCCGCGCATCTCATGTACCGTCTGCATAAAAATTGCTGAACGACCTGTTTTTTGTTATTCTATTATTTTGTTGAAAAATTAGCCCTTTTCTGCCTCATCACATAAGTTGGTGGTTAGTATGTGACACTTCGTGATCGTGTTCTGTGGCAATCTTTGCAAGGGACCTATGTCCAGCTGTGGACGTCTATTGGTTGAGACGACGACGACGATATGACACTGTGTATCCTTTCTAACGGCCGATTTTAATAACTCGCAATCAAGGGCTAACTACTTACAAGTTAGATGAATAAAAAAACTTATCCAATCCAAAATTCACAGATTGAAGTTCAAAAATTTAATCGAGATATGTAATTAAGTGTAAATAAAGTGTTGACCAATTGGTACAATAGATTGAAATCTTAATGCGGGGGTTGATTATTGACATTCCGGATCCGGATCAAATTTTCTATCTTCAATCTGCATATTATTTCGGATTAGATAGGATTAGATTAATTTCGTCGTAAAGTGTCACTCGTTCTAATTAACTCCTAAGTAAGCGGATGCTTTGCGAAGTGAGTGTATAATATGTATATTAGCTCCTTGACAGACACACTGAAAGCTATTTACTATAACCTAAACACGCGATTATCACATTTTTATCCGCCTATCTGTCTAACTGCTTAACCGATTTTGAAGGAACTTTTACAGGCAAGTAGAGGATTATAAGAAGTGAGTGGCTACTTCTTTATGCGTAAAAAAATAAAAACCTCTACATGTTAATGATTTTATGGTCCTTTAAACCACATAAAGTATCGTAATAATATATTTTGTACCTACTTTAGCTTTTTTTCATAATAAAATATATTTTATCGGATTTGAAAAGTAACTAAAAACGCTCAGTAACAAAAAAAACATTATAGATTTGTGTGCTGACTGTACTCAGTACAGGTACGATCGTCGTGGATTGTGTTTCGACGCTGGAAGCTGTATTCGGCGCTTTTGAAGTGTTATTGATATCAACTGTTTTAGGTGTGCTCGTTTTACTTTAACCGTTCTAAACGGAGAACAAACAACTTTTCTACTATTATTTACTTGTAATCCATGGATTTTATTGAAAGAAAGCCATCTGAAACGTGTCAACTTTTGCCAAATTCCCTTGCGCAATGAGCGCTATGGTCTTATAAGTAGGTCTTGTGCTCAATTCACTGCAGGGAATATTTGGGAATCTATCTATCTTCTATCTATACATATAATAAAATCGTAGAATTGCCGTATCTTTACATTGAAGATTTTTGCAAAATAATAACTGGGGGATGTTAGGGATAAGTAATAGAACGTAAAAAGCTATTTTTGAAATTTTTGTCTGATTGTCTGTTTATCTGTTTGTCTGTATGTTTGTGCGCGTATCACGTAAAAACTACTGAATGGATTAAATTGAAACTTGGCATGATTTAAGTTCATACTATTGAGTAACATATAGGATACTTTTTATCTCGAAATTCAGCATGGTTCCCTTGGGAGAGGGGATGAAAGTCAAAATGTGTACTTGGCTGTAAATCGTTAACGGGTGGTCCGATTTCATTCATTCTTTTTTGTTAGAAAGGAAATACTTTGAAGATTACTGGCTAATCTCAGAAAGGCTGGACCGATTTTGATAGGACTTTCACTGGCGGATGTTTACATTTTGATCTACCTAAACATCCGCTAGTGAACTTTTAACAGTTTTTAGAAAGGTATGAGCTCAAAGGAGCTTAGGAAAAACAAAATGATTCTCACGGGATTTTTAAAAACCAATATTCACGCGAACGAAGTCGCGGGTATCCGCTTGTTTGTAATAATTTCTAAATTGTCTCTGGTCTGGTGGGAGGCTTCAGATGTGACTAGTTAAGTACCAAGTACCAAGATTATAGAGAGTTTTCGATGAAAGCTCCCAGGCGGCGGCAGCTTGACTTTTTCCGACACATGAATTACTCTGTCTATTGGTGAAAACTGAAAATCCTTTTAAAAAAATATACCTACCTATGGTATGTATCTATCCTGAGTACCGATCGATAACTAATCCACGATCGGGTTTGGTTCATTATTTCCTAAAAGAAGGTACCATAGAGGAAAAATACATTTATTTTATTTTGCTGCGAAATTTTTGTCTCAAGTATCAACCACTAGAGTTATTCGGCTAGGGCGCCGAGTCTGCTCGGGCCGGTAATGATTTCAGTGATGAGTAAATATTAATTATTATTAATTAATTAAGTTAATTATAATTAAATTATCACGTCATTATCATTATCAAACCATTACCGACCACACACGGTACGAGTCTCCTCTCAGAATGAGAAGGGTTCAGGCCGTAGTCCACCACGCTGGCAAGGATCGGTAGACTTCACACGTCTTCGAGAACATTATGATGAACTCTCAGGCATGCAGGTTTCCTCACGATGTTTTCCTTCACAGTTAAAGCGAGTGATATTTTTAACCCCCGACGCAAAAACGACGGGGTGTTATAACACCCCGTCGTTATAACTTATAAGTTTGACGTGTCTGTCTGTCTGTCTGTCTGTATGTCTGTCTGTCTGTCTGTCTGTCTGTCTGTCTGTCTCTCTGTCTGTCTGTCTGTCTGTCTGTCTGTCTGTGTGTGTGTGTGTGTGTGTGTGTGTGTGTGTGTGTGTGTGTGTGTGTGTGTGTGTGTTCGTTCTCCTGGTAAGAGTCGTTCTCACAAACGAGTGGACCGATTTGAAAGCGGTTTTTTGTTTGAAAGGTGAATTAGTCGAGAGTGTTGTTAGCTATGTTTGATGAAAATCGATCCAAGATGGCCGCCGCTACAAAATGGCGGATTACATATTTTTTCACAACTCCCTTAATATGGGTATCAAATGAAAGGGCTTCACTAGTAGAATAGCATTATGCAAATCCAAGATGGCCGCGACCACAAATTGGCGTATGTCGGGGGTTTTTTAAATTTTCAATTTATACCTACTAATTGTCTTAAAACGCACATAACTCCGAAACACCGAAAAATGGAGGTGCGTGCCGGGGATCGAACTCGGTCCCCCTGATAGAGAGGCTGAAGTCTTAACCACTAGGCTAGTGCATTATCTATCAAATTATCACGTAGGTACCTACCGCCACCACTACAGCCTTTTTAACGTTCCACAGGCCTCCTCTCTCATAGGGGAGAGGGATTTCTAAATCCCTCTTAGACTTAGACTTCGCTTAGACCCCCCACGCAGCTCCAATGCGGATTGGCGGCCTTTAACGACTATTGTCACATGATAGTGATATTAACCGGGACCGACTGCTTAACGTGCTTTCCGAGGCACGGGGGTCAAACACCGCTAATTACCAGCTCCGGGCTGGCAATGAGAATTTCTTGACAGAAAAGCCCAGTACCTAACAATTATTTGCCCGACCCGGGAATCGAATCCGAGACCTACAGTCGAATATGCTAACTACCACTAGACCAACGAGGCAGATCACGTACCTACCTGCTATGAATTACTAACCGATTGGCGCCAACATCGTCACTTTGTAGTGTCTGAAACACGATAAAGCCAAACGAAAATGTCGTAATTCGCCGAATCGCTTCTGAATTAATACCGCGACGTGACGGATAGTAGACTGTGGACTCGAAACAATGGCTCGTGTGCTCTTCCCCGGAATGGGCGCGGAAATTTTTGTTATCTTTTCGCGTGTTCCCCGAACGGATTTCAAATTGAGAACACAAATGCTGGGCCGCTAAAATACAGCTCATTACAAACAAGTATAAATTAAAAATTTAAAAAACCCCCGACATTCACCATTTTGTGGCGGCGGTCATCTTGGATTTGCAATAAGGCAAACGTCCCAATATCCGTTAAGTTTTGAACTTCGCTAACTTTGCATGATTGCTATGTTGAAATTCGTAAACTTACAGTAATGAGAATTATATGACTAGATAGGTAATTTATTCTAGTTTTAGTGTTATTATTTTATTTCAAATTAAAATAAAAGATAATACGTAATAATACAAAAAAATGTGGAAAAGGGCCGATTGTACCAGTAGTCGGCAGATTTGTACTAGTAAACGATATTATGTCCCGGAATCCGTTAACTTTTATCGCGAATTTGAACTCTATTTCTTGACGCTAAGGTTCATAAAAATCATTATTACAAATCTAAAATACGTAGAGCTCGCAGTAAAAAAATGGGTTTATACCTACTTTTTATCGAAAAAGAAGACATAAAGAAATGAAATATATTATTTGAGATATATTTATTATAAAAGTAGTATATATAGTAGTGTATATTATAAAGTACGCTTTTCAATACTTCTTATTCTCTACTAGCTTCTGCCTGCGGATTCGCGGATTTCCGTTTCCCGTTCCTGCTCCCTTTTCCAATCTTTATACCAACTTTCAAGGAAGTTTGCTATAGTAATCTACCTATAGTTGTATTTATAGATTGCGGTTTTTTCAAAATCCCATGGGAACTGTGGATTTTTCCAGGATAAAAAGTGCAAACGCATACTCTATCTCCGGTCGTTCCTTCATTGCTGAAGATCGTGGTTCTGGCATACTGCCCTCGTATGGATTAATTGTTTCCACCGGCTTCTGTTGTTGGCCATTTTAACAGAGTGATAGAATCTACACCTGCTGGATTCTTTCAGCTGGTCGGACCACCTATAGTTGGTGAGCGGCCTCTCGCTCTTTTGACCTCCGTGTTGCCTGTCACTATTAACTTTTCTAGGCTGTCGTCCCCACGCCAAATGATGTGGCCGAAATATGAGAGCAATCGTGGGTAGCATATGGAGGAAAGCCGAGCAGTGATTCCGAGTTGTGAAAGAATGGACACGTTTGTGCGCTTGTCAGTCAACGGAATCCGCAGCATCCGCCTCCAGCACCACATTTCGAACGCATCTATTCTTTGCCTTTCTCTTGCTTTGATGGTCCATGTTTCTACTCCTACATGAAAATTGGGAAAATTAAGGCCCGAACGAGGCGGCTCTTAGTTTTATGCGATATGTCTTTATTCTTCCATATCCCAATTAATCTTGTCATGGCATTTTTCGCCATTGCAATGCGTCTCTTTATCTCTGGCACACAACTGCCATCACTGCAGATTTGGGACCCAACATATATGTAATTCTCCACCACATCCACAGATGGAATTATATTAGTATTGGATAGCTTACCGGTGCGGTCAACTATCATCAACTTGGTCTTACTCCTGTTGATGGTCAGACCCAAATCCATACTTTCTGCTTCTATTTTTTGTAAGAGTTCCTTCATGTCGTCCATGGTGGTGGTAACGAGCACTGTATCGTCGGCATACCGGAGGTTGCATATTCTTTTTCCCCCTATTGGAAATCCTTTCTCCCAGTTCTCCATTGTTTTGCGAATTATGTACTCGCCGTAAATGTTAAACAACATGGGTGAGAGGATACAACCCTGTCATTCGCCTTTCTTGGTAGGAAACACATTAGAACGTTCGGTGTCAATCCTTACAAATAAGCGGTTGTTGCAGTATAAATTCAGGATAAGACCAACAAGATGTTGTGGCACTCCCATTTCTGACAGTACCAACCATAACTTGCTCCACATTACACAGTCAAAAGCCTTGCTGTAATCAATGAAGCACAGTACAACAGGACTATTGAACTCCCTACTCTTTTCTATAATCTGCCTGATATTGAGGATTTGCTCTCTTGTCCCCTTTTCTTTAACAAATCCGGCTTGCTCTTCAGGTATCTGGCGATCAAGATAACTTTTTATTCGTTGATTGATCACATGTAACAGGATCTTAATGGCATGCGATATTAGGGCGATAGTTCTATAGTTACTGCATTCAGTGGTGGAGCCTTTTTTATGTAACGGTATAAAAACTTATTCGGTCCAATCCGCAAGCCAATGTCCTGTAGTCCAAACCGCGTTACGGATTTTCGTCATTATCTCAATGCCTTCTGAGCCAAGGTTATTTAAGAGTTCCGCTGGGATGGCATCTTTTCCCGGAGACTTGTCAAGCTTTAATGTCCTTGTTGTCAGATCTATCTCTGACGGAAGAACGTTAGGTTCTTGTTTATCCATGTTCCAACTTATGGTTAATGCATCTGGAGTCTGGTTATCGTATAGTGCTGAGCAGTATCGCCTCTAACGCTCTAGAACTTGATTTGTTTCTGTAAGTAATGCTCCTGTTCATCTTTCACTGCGCATGTTTTAACAGTCCGAATTCTTGTCAGGTATTTGACTTTTTGAAAGAGGTCTTTGGTTTCGTTCTTTACTGAGTGTCGTTCCAATTCTTCGCAAATTTTATTTATTTAATTTAAAACCTAAATCCACGCGGACATCCTCTATAGTCTATACTTAGATACTAATAAATAAAATTGAAGTGTCTGTCTTTAATTTCGAAATAACTACCTCTAAGCTCATATAAGGTTTTTTGAACTGTACCATAACTGAATCAAACGTTTTTAAAATTTTTGTCTGTCTGTTTGAACGGGCTAATCTTCGGAACGGCTGAACCGATTTTGACGGGACTTTCATAGACAAGTAGAAAATTAATCAAGGAGTAACATAAGCTACTTTTTTAACCGACTTTCAAAAAGGAGGAGTTGTGGTTTTTTACCTATGTACAACAATATGTCCGAGATTTCTAAACTGATCTGCGTAATAATTTTTAATCGATAGAAGACCTTTGCGACACTGTCCCATAAAAAATTTGGATTCCGACTCCTCAATCCTGATGTTGTAGGGGACCTAACCCCCATAACTATTGAGATTTAGAAACTGTCGGTTATTTAAATTGATATTTGAGGTACCTATCAATTAAAGACTTTATCATTGAATGAAGTCGAATACATATCCAACTCCTCAACCCTGATGCTATAAGGAATTGCACTCCTAAATTGTGGGAATCCAAAATTCACACGGGCGAAGCCATGGGTATATTCTAGTTATTCAAATAAAAATCCCAAGGAAACTAACTCATGTTGGTTCCCTTGGGATTTTTATAAACCTAAATCCACGCGGATTAACTCGCGGGCATCAGCTAGTCTAATATATTTAAACAAGTATTTGCATTATTGCATACAAAAATATACGCTTTTTTAGAATTAATATCGTAGTAATATAAGCTCTAATGAGCTTATAATCACGGGCCTGTAATATTCATTTTATTTATAAATAATATAGAAATCGTACAGAAAAACGAAAAAGTTTTAAGGGAAAATGAGACCTATTTCAAGGCAATAGAGATGTAATAACGGGTTTAGGTACAACAGATATCATCGGGTTGATGCGTGTACCAAAATCCGTTACAAAAATAACGGATTCTGGGTCAAGTAGGGATTTGTGAGTACCAATAGATGTAACATGCAAAAATAATTACATTTCGTTCAGATTCACCGCTATTTAAAAGTTATATCGATAGACAATTTACTCAAATATTTTAGTAAATTAACACTTTTACCGTATTTTTATACGCAGCAGCATGGGAACTAAACCCTGATGACGTGGTGGTAACGTAGTTCAGTGACTGAACTTTGAATTTTCTAAATATTTTCGGACAGGTCACTTTTGTTGTTGTACAGTTTCAACGCCCTTAAACTTTTTGATCAATTTTGCCATTAGAATAGTAAAAAATATTACCCAGAATGTATTGCCATTCAAATAAATTTTATTTAGTATTCGTAGAAATTTTAAAAATTAAAAAACTGATCAGTTATCGGGTACTGGGACACTGACGGAATTGCGTACTCTTACCTTAGTGCTATTCTACTAGTCAAGCCCTTTCATTTGATACCCATATTAAGGGAGTTGTGAAAAAATATGTAATCCACCATTTTATAGCGGCGGCCATCTTGGATCGATTTTCATCAAACATAGCTAACAACACTCTCGACTAATTCACCTTTCAAACAAAAAAAACCGCATTCAAATCGGTCCACCCGTTTGAGCACCACAGGGGAACAGACACACACACACACACAACACACACACACACACACACACACACAAACACACACACACATACACACACACACACACACACAGACACGTGAAACTTATAACACCCCGTCGTTTTTGCGTCGGGGGTTAAAAAGAAAAAGACCAAAATAATTTTTTGATGTGATATCGTTTTATAAATCGATGAACGGCTATATACACGCACGGAAAAAAATGACATCCGTCACGTTCCGCGTGCGAGTGCGGAACTAAGCGTTCGGCTTGTGACGCATCTATCTCACTTTGTTTTCTTATGACGCAAAATTATTGTCCGTAAACCAACTTTATAGACAACTAATTTTATTTTATTTTTTAACCCCGACGCAAAAACGACGGGGTGTTATAAGTTTGACGTGTCTGTGTGTGTGTGTGTGAATGTGTGTGTGTCTGTCCGTTCCCCTGTGGCGCTCAAACGGGTGGACCGATTTGAATGCGGTTTTTTTGTTTGAAAGATGAATTAGTCGAGAGTGTTGTTAGCTATGTTTGATGAAAATCCATCCAAGACAGCCGCCGCTACAAAATTGCGGATTAGATATTTTTTCACAACTCCCTTAATATGGGTATCAAATGAAAGGGCTTGACTAGTAAAATAGCACTATGCAAATCCAAGATGACCGCCGCCACGAAATGGCGAATGTCGGGGGTTTTTTAAATTTTCAATTTATACTTGTTAGATTTTTATACGTTGTAGACACTGTATTTTTGAGTGTTGATTTTGATGTTGGTTTTAATATGACAAATTCTTAAGTAGTTGTCACATTAAAAATTATATACCCAAGTATGCAAACAGCTATAAAATTAAGATTTAGAAATCTCCAATTTCAGAAAAAAACTCCGGTCTCTAAGTCGAGCTTCTCGAAAGTTCAACGCAGAAAATACAGCCGGTATATTGGAAGGACTGGGCAGTGCTTACGGCGTTTACTTGTACACTAATAGTAATGTGTTTATGATAGCTACAAGTTATACAGTAACATGAATATTATGAATGCGAAAGTGTGTCTGTCTCTATGTCTTTGTCACCTTTTAAAGGCAAGGCAAGGCTTTTGTTACAAAATTGTTTGTTTATTATGTGTATCAAACATTTGATCCACATGTCAGGTACCTAATACCTATAGAATTATAGATATTAGGTACTTGCAGATTCCTAATATCTACAGGTATTTAAACAGCATACAAATGCAGTCAGCTACCGGTTTAATCTTCACTAAATCGCGTAGTGTGCGCGAAGGAAGCCCCTGAGCGATATAAACTGCACTAAAACATGTAGGTACGTCTTCAGATTATTACGTTACTGAACTGTGGGACATATTGTTTGCTGCACTTTTTTGTTATTTAGTACTGTTAGGCTCGAAACACAAATGACCCAAATAATAAACTTTTAATATTACGCATATTTTTTCCAACATTGACGAACTTTATCTCAATATATAATTCATCAGTTAAAGTGACTAGATCAAAATACGCGCCGATTTGAGAACCATCTCCTTTTTTGGAAGAAGGATAAAAATACAATTTATATATAAATGTCAATAGTTTACAGATTAAAGAAAACCAGCTTATACGTATATTATATTTAAGTATACCTTACTATAATATGTAGAACTATGTATGTAAAAACTCTAATGTAAAAACAAGTAGTTTTTAAGCTGTGATCAAAACAAACGAACATTTTTTGGGTTTTTCTTTCACGATTTGTTGCGATGTCTAGCTTGGAAGTGAAATATTTCTTACACCCAATATATTATGTTGTTCATAATTATGTACGGAACCCTAAAAGAGCGAGGCCCGACTCGCACTTGGCCGGATTTTAGTTGTGGTAAGTATTAATTTGAATATTTTTATTACAAGAATATCTACCGTTGCAGCATTCTAGAGCCCCAGTTTCATGTTGCCAACATAATCGCAAGTGATAAACGAGCCTTGTTTTGAACTCCGATTTTCGAACCCAATTTTCACTTAGGGTCAGTTGTACATCAAGCGGTCAATGGATGGTTAAGGTTTAAAGCAAATGAATTTTTTTTTAATGGACCCAAGTAATTAATTAAAATGTTTAATGGAAGCAAGTACCCAGATAAAATTATACATTGATAAGTACAACCAGTAGTATAAGTATCTATTCCTACAACCTATTCATATGTAGACAAAAAATATATTAAAAAAAATTAACAAGCCATATAGGCAATGGATATTTTCCTGCCGCGCAATCATGATCAATGACGAGTTTACTGAAGTGTTCCTAAATGTACTAAAGTTTATGTACTAAAACATAACTTTTATGTCAGTCTACATAATATTAATTGCGCGTGTGGGCGGGGCACCCCACAAAAATTTTTTCGCGCATCCATTCTATAGCGCCAAATAGCCGCTCCATTTACTCTATAATATGTGCTCATATATACCTAAATCAATTCGAGAAACAAACTTCTTTCTACACATAAATAAAAAAATAATGTCGGTAAAAAATCTCGCGTTATTGAACGGTAGATAATAAAGCGAGCGCATCCGTGGGAAAACGCATTGCTAAATAGGTCGCATTCACTAACTAGGAATTAATAAACAACTAAGTACCTACCTAGATAAGTATCTACTGCTACTAAGTATTACATTACATTATAAAGCATTGACATTAAAATAAAATCCAAGATAGATTTGAACGTTCCTTGTTTTACTGTTGAACTCTTTAAAAAAAATCGTCTGAAAGTAAAAATCTACCTAAATAACCAACCCCAGGCTAGGTGAACTTTTCATTGACCAACCGGTCGTGTTTAACTTACGATTTAACCGGCTGTTTGTTTAACCATTCTTCGTAACTTAACCATTATCTATCCAGCTAACCGCGCCACCCTCCTATTCGTCTCATGCTGCGTTTATTAATACGTATGATAGCGCAAATTCAATGCAAAGATCAAGACCCTTTACTACTCGCGTAAGAAAATGACATCTATGCGCCGTTTATAAGCTCTACATCTTCAATTTTACCAATTGTACACGCTAAAATCAACCTTATTTCAACTTAAAATAAAGTATAATTAGACTGCAAAATACAACAACTTAAAAAGTTAAATTAATATAACCCAAAATCAACTTTATTTCGTTAGAGATAGACGTTAAAGATGTAGTAAAATAGTGTTGAGTTGGTAATACTAAACCTTAACCTCAAAACCGTGACGCGGGCGACGCCATATTAGATTTGTTCGGCTATTTCCGAGCCTCATTCGTGTGCGTTTGTTGATTACTGATAGTTTGACGTCCCCCCTCTCGGTTTCCCACTATTATACAACTACCTACGTCTTGTTTGCAGTTTGGGCAATGATAGAGTTGGAGATAAGAAATTGCCTGTTAGCTCTAACAAAAACTAGTAGGTATTTATGTAAGTATACCTAGGTATGTATATACTTTGTTTAGTTTTGGTTAGAAGTTATATAACTAAGTAAAGGTAGTTTTTTGCATGCGTGCGCTACTCGTTTTGGGAGGGTTTGAATCAACTGTATCAACAACCAGGAGTTAAAATGGAAAATAAATGATTCAATATTATTGATTAGGCTAAGATATTAGGTATAAGTTTAAAAATAGTATTTTAAATAGAAAATCTAACAAAATATTATTTTCTTGAATAAATTTTTAAAGGCCCTCCATTTTTAACCCCCGACGCAAAAACGACGGGGTGTTATAAGTTTGACGTGTCTGTGTGTGTGTGTGTGTGTGTGTGTGTGTGTGTGTGTGTGTGTGTGTGTCTGTCTGTTCCCCTGTGGCGCTCAAACGGGTGGACCGATTTGAATGCGGTTTTTTTTGTTTGAAAGGTGAATTAGTCGAGAGTGTTCTTAGCTATGTTTGATGAAAATCGGTCCAAGATGGCCGCCGCTACAAAATGGCGGATGATATATTTTTTCACAACTCCCTTGATATGGGTATCAAATGAAAGGGCTTGACTAGTAGAATAGCACTATTGCAAATTCAAGATGGCCGCCGCCACTAAATGGCGAATGTCGGGGGTTTTTTAAATTTTCAATTTACACTTGTTATATGCCGTTATTATCGTAGGGTGACTATGCGTGAGTACGTAATTAAGAGCCGATTTTAGGAACTGTCAAAATGTAGGTAGGTATGTAGGTATTCCTCAATGAAGAATTATTTTGGCGAAGAAACATCTCCTACTTTCTCCTATATTTATTGTTTTATTTGATCCCTTCAAAATTATTTTCATAATCTCTGACGTCATAACAAAAATTCTCACATTTTAATCTTACACACAAATAAATGAAAAATGAAAATGAAAACAACTTTTATTTGCCAAAGAAAACAACTTTACAATTTGGTATACTTATAGGTATTTGTTGAGACCCACATACTAGGTGATACTGTATCGTGGGGCCCAATTCACTACTACATATTAACAATTTTATGTTTACAGTTGACGCTCGGGTAAATTGACATGAATTTAGACTTAATTATACATATAAATTACTAATTAAGAAATTTAGAAAAACAAAGGTAGAATTACAACTATTATAGGCTCCCATACATGTATCCTAAATCCAATTCAACGTTTACTAAAGTTAGTTTAAAATTGTATGGTAGGAAATTTAATACAAAGAGACGCTTTTAAAAATGCATTTGGAGTAAATACCTACCTAGTTCGGGTAGGTAGGTATAATACCATTATTGGTTTTGCCCGAGTTTTAACACAGGGGCACACTAAATATTTAGGAGTCACGCGACCGCCCTAACAATAATCTTGATGGAAATCGATATGCTGCGGTTCAAGTGACAAACTGAACTGAATACAGTCCTGTGCGGAATTTGACTGAACTAAAAACAGTCTTGTGCCGAAATTCATCTTTCCGTTGACGGTAATTTGACCGAGACTGAGGTATAGAAATTGTCCAAGTACAAGTCAAACTTTGCTCTATTATACTTAGGTACCTATAGATGTGTGATGTGTTTCCGTAGATATAGGTACATATAAGACGTATATTTTACTATAAAAAATTAACTTTTTTGAACTAGATATTTAATCCTTCTGGGGCTATAAAAACAAATTAATTTTTATTTTTTTATCGATTTGTTTTTAGGTATTTCTAATTTTTTTGTTCATATAAAACTTACTATAGGTAGGTATTTCAAACTTATGAAGTTACAAATCAAACCTATTAATAAACGATTTTTAAAATCATTTATTTGTTTTATTTGCGCACACAAAAAATATAGGTAGGTACTTAGGTACTATGGAACTATTTTTCTTTTTCTATCCTACTTTCAGACCTGCCCAGTGCCCACCTACCTTTCTTTCATAGAAAAATACGTTGGCAAATTAAGTATTTTTAATTATTATACGTATATTTAACAAGCAATATAATATGTTAAATTTTGTTAGATAGTAGGTACCTACCTACCTGCCTACCTTCATTTTCCAAGTATAATTATTTCTAAATGGTAGATGAAAATAATAACAGAGCATAGCCTCCTACCTAGTACCTACTAACTTTCGCGTCACATCATCGTTCATTGCTATCTGTGGAAGGGGAATGTAGTGCTGTGACGAAAATTCCTCTTGTACGACAAAAACGTCGCAAATGCAACATAAAACAAACAATTTTCAGCCCTAAAACGAAATACATAAAGTGGAAACTCAAACGGTAGTAGAATTACATATGGCGTCTTTATTCGAATTTCAAAAATGACTAGCAGAGTCTAATGACAAGGTTAAGTGTATGAAACGCAAAGAAACTGGTTCTAAAACATTCGCTCGGCCGTTAGCGTAGACAAAAAAGTGGCGGCCATCTTGGACATCGGGTGATGACTTTTCTTGCCGCTTGCTTCAAATTACGGAACTAGCTGGTCATATAAGCAGGCAGTAAGGTTTTCACTGCGTTATTTCGATTTTATCTTAGTTTAGCTACTAATTATATTGAGTTAGTTATAGGTAAATTAATTCATTTGTTTTTAGTGTTTTTGAATCTTGATGTGTTTTATTTAATTTGAAAAGTAGATAGTGTGGCCAATTCTGTTGTACACAATCTCTAAACTAAACTAAATTGACAGGTTTAAAAATAGTGCTATACTTTTCCGCAGGTATCACTGTGAAAGAGATAAGAATATATTTAGCCCTGTCATTTTCGTTTAGCTTTAGAGATTGTGTACAACAGAATTAGCCACAATTTTTGTTTTTTTTTAGCTCCACTACCTTAGTACTTAGTAGGTACCACAATACACGTTTTACCGTCTTCGCAATACACGTGTACCCCCACCATACACGTGTATTGTACAGACGTCAAAAGTTGCCGCAATAGGTACTTACCTACCTATTACTTATTAATAAACAAAAACTTTTTGTTTGCATTATTTTTATATAGGTATGGGAAATATTACTTACGTATACTTCTATTATATTATAATGTTTATTATGATTATGTCTATCATAAAATCTAATATTAAACAAGAACATTGAAAACAATGAGCGGCGCTGGTTTTCAGTCTGCTCATTGCGTAATCCTTTTACTGAAAATTGTATTTAAGACAATAACATTCATTATATTATGTAAGTACCTAAGTATTAAATACATTTACCTACTAGCAGTTATTTGCCGTCTATTAATATGTACAAGTAGGTAGATAGCCTGAAGATTCCATTTTGTCACTAATTGCTAACAAAAGCGAGAGCGAAGGTGCCCCGAACTAATTTGACATTTTCCAATAAATTATTATTATGCTGCGGCTACATTAGGGTTAATGTTGATGCCCAAAATTGCTTTAAACTACGCGATAATTATCACCGGCAAAACTGAGTGGCCACACCTAAAGGTTAACGGCGGTATATGCCGTATATGCCCGTATATTTATTTGACAAGAGGATGCCCGCGACTTCATTCGCGTGGATTTAGGTTTTTAAAAATCCCGCGGAAACTCTTTGTTTTTCCTGAGCTCCTTTGAGCTCATACTGTTAAAAGTCATGCATTAAAATGGAACTGCAGTAATGAGTATTAATTTTTAATAGTTCTTTCCCATCACTAAAGTTTTCCCAATGAAAGTTCCATCAAAATTGGTCCAGCATTTTGGAGATAGACAAACACAAATTATAATGCACCCCAGATGATAATTCAGACGCCCAAAGGTTCCTGTGCAGAAGAAAGAAAAGAAAAAAAAGGTTACAAAGAAAGAGAAGATGGTTAACTATAAAAATGCATAGGAAACGTACTCTATAAGTCTTAAATGTTGTACTTATATGTAGGTATCTCTCCCGTACCAACACGTGCGTTCCCATCGAGCTCGCGGCGCACAATGGCGAACGTAGATGTGGCCACTTTAACGCTATAATTATAGCGTTAACCTCTTTGATGTACCGCCACCCGACTTATCGCCAAATGCTACTGTGGTATACGGCGATTGTCACCGTTAATCGTGGCCACACCTACGGTTAACGGCCGAATACGCGATAATCGCCGTTAATGTGGCCGCTACATTATTCGGAAATTTCAAATTTAGTTTCCAAAACCTTTGGAACAGCATTTCAAATCGCCACAACAATCAGTCCATTTTGTCCATTGTTGGCCATAAGCTGTCCATCGTACCAAGTTGTATATGTACAGAGGTCAGTGGGTAAGTAGGTATATCAAACCCATAAACTTAGTATAACTTTGGTACACTTTGGTATCTCTATGATCGAACCACATTCCACCTGTCAGAGGTGATTTAAATAATTTTTAATTCATGTTTGTTAGAGTTCTGTGTGGCTTCGGTTCGCCGTACCGCGGGTAGCTACGTCAACTCCATGGAAATAACTTGAAAGTTCAAAGTCCAAATAGGTAGGTAGGTACTTCCCAGTGGTGCTAACGAATGCATGCACTAAACAATACCCAAATCATTTGGCTGACGTGTGCAAACAATGAGTAATCCGACCTCAATATTTGTGCACTGTTACCAGTACATAGTAACTTATATGTACGTAAAGTGACCATGCATTACGTTCAGAAGAACCAAGCCTTTCAGGCGCAAGTCTGATGGGTAACTTCAATAACGTGGGAATATTTGATATTAGATGTTGGAAAAAAAAAGCTTAGTAGCCCAATTGGTCAGGGTTTTTATTCGGAAAATATGCTAAGAAGCCCAATGTGGCCAATTCTGTTGTACTTACACAATCTCTAAACCTAAACTAAAATGACAGGTCTAAATTTATTGCTATCTCTTTCACAGTGCTCATTGCGGAAAAGGATAGCAATAGATTTAGACCTGTCATTTTAGTTTAGTTTAGAGAATTGTGTACAACAGAATTGGCCACAATGTCTGCATATTTTTCCATTAAAAATCCCAAATATTACGCTACTAAAGACTGTTATATTTTTAATACCTACTTACAACTAAACTAGCCTCAATAGCGCAACGGTCGTCGGGCGTGGATCGAAAACCGAAAGGTCGACGGTTCAAATGCCATATATACTTTAAAAAAATCAGCCAAGTGCGAGTCGGGCCTCGCTCTTTCAGGGTTCCGTACATAATTATGAACAATATAATATTTTGGGTCTAAGAAATATTTAATTTCCGAGCTAGACATCGCAACAAACCGTGAAAGAAAAACCCAAAAAAATGTTCGTTTATTTTGGTCACAGCTTATAAACTATTTAATAAATCGTTGTTTTCAGTATTTGTTGTTTAAATAGAGCATATAATACATAATATACTGAAATATCATATTCCCAACTAGTTTAGTTTTTGAGATAGCCCCCGTCACAAAAATGGTCTAAAACTGACAACTTTGATGGCCTCCCATTCCCTTATTTTTTGAGATAAAAATTAAAAAAATATATATTTGTACTCTACTTAATGAGCTCTAAACAATGATACCCCACAAGCTAGGGTAAAGAAAAAAAAAATTTTTCCGGCTCCTTTTTCATGTATGGGAGCCCCCCTGAAAAATAATTTAATTCAATTTTTAATTCAATATTTGATTTTGGGTCAACGTTCTACACCAAATACCAAAATTTCAGGTTTGTAACTCATTTCGTCTGCGAGCTAGAGACCTGTGACCGGCGGACAGACGGACAGACAGACAGACAGACAGACAGACAGCCGAGTGACATTAATAGGGCTCCGTTTTTACCCTTTGGGTACGGAACCCTAAAAACTAAGTAGATATACATATTATATGTCCTTACGTAGGTATAGGTACTTTTACGTAGGTGACAAGTGTCAGTTTTCTATGCAAAGCTTGCACTTGGAGTGCACGGGCGTGGTGGCCCAATGCATGACCAACCTGGGATCTCCAACTCGCTTCAGGAAGTCCTCGGCAACCTGGGTGACCTGTTAGGCTTCTGGAATGAGCTTGAATGGCTGTAGCGAAGACTTCGGTGAGATAAGCACACCAAGCACAACAGTCCCTAGCAGTTTATGTGAGGAAACCTGACAAGCATTAATAAAAAAAAGATAAAGATGTCCCATTTCAGCAATCGATTCAAAATGGTTACCCTACACCAAAACTTCCGTGACACAGTCCAATAGAGCGTTAGAAAAAAAAAACAAAAAAAAAAACGCCGAAGTGACACGAATGTGCCCGAATCGCTAACGATAATGCCCGACCTGCATGGTAGCCGAATTGTTTTTCCATGAATAATTGCTATTCAACGTGAAAATACCCACCAACTTGCTGGAAACTAGGAAATTGAGTCGGGCTTACATCCGTCTTTGGCGCGTTTTAGTAAAAAAGTTGGCATTATTTTTAGTGAATTCCTGTGCAGATTCAAAGCGCCATAACGAAGGTTCTGGGAACTAAATGTGACATCTCCAAATCTAAACGCACGGAGTGCATCAGGCCAAGTTCCGGTCTTGTTGCATTCAGTGTGTTATTTAAAAATCTGATTCTGTCAGGGATATATTTATGTCCCGTTTTAACTCCGTCTCAAGTCTGAGTAGTGTCAGAGTGCGCCCTGTACATTTCACCCTAAGTAGGTTGAGATCTATGACATATTGATGATCTCCCTGGCGCAGTGGTGAGCGCTGTGGTCTTATGGGTGGGAAGTCCCGGGTTCGATTCCCGGCAGGGGTAATTTGGGATTTTGTGATTTCTAAATTGTCTCTGGTATGGTCTGGTGGGATGCTTCAGCCGTGGCTGGTTATCACCCTACCGGTAAACCCGTAACGCCAAGCGATTTGGCGTTACGTTACCCCGTATAATCCGATGGCTATATGGGCTTAATTAAAACTGCCATACCTCTTCCAGGTTATCCTGCTTCCACTTTAGACTGCATCGTCACTTACCACTAGGTGAGATACCACAGTCAAAGGTTATTACTTGTAGATAGAATAGAATAGAATAGAATAGTTTTTTATTCAAATAACCTTTTACAAGTACTTTTGAATAGTCAAATGAATCTACCACTGGTTCGGAATGCCATTCCAACCGAGAAGAACCAGCAAGAAACTCCGCGGTTGCTCTTTTCCAAATTTACAATATCAATATAACAATTTTATGTTAAGTACATGATTGAATTGCCGTCTCGCGCATTGCTGGAACGAGTCAAATCCACGCCTTTTTATCATTTATATAAGTAATCTTCAATTTTATTCAGATAAAAAAACATATACCTATCATCTGCCTCGTTTTAACTCTGCAGTCTTAAAGGATTCCTACGAGCTATATAAAAATCCAATCGAACGAAGTCGCGGACGGAAGCTATAGTAAGGTACTAAAAAGAAAGTACAGTAGTACATTTCAAAGTGCATTGACCAGTTGTCAGTTGATACTGCATACTAACATAAATAATGGATGCCAGTAATTGGCTTAAAGTAGTTTAGTTCAGCGTTCTATTTTAACTTTACGTTAGTAGGTAGCTGTCTGACTCAGTGCTTGGTGTCGCTATATTACATCTGAGGTGGGGGTTCGATTTTTGATTGTGACATTTCAGTGGCACACCATATTAAATTGTACTAAAGAGTTGGTAGGGTTTGTGCTCGGCTCTCGAAATTGTAAACGTCTAAATTATATAAAAACCGGCCAAGTGCGTGGCGGGCCACGCGCAGTGTAGGGTTTCGTAGTCACAATCCTCGAAAAACAGATATAACTCCTTAACCTGTGAACCCTACTTAGCCATGATAGTTTTCCTTTAAAATTGATTATATAATATATATACTACTGCAAAAATAAAAATTCACAAATTTTTTCAAGTTCCTATATACTGCCATTTGACTGATAGAGGGGGGGGACACTTGACTCTAATAAAAATTAGCACTTTAAAACATCATATTTTACAAATGGATCTAGAATTCAAAAAATGATGTTCCCACACCCACAGTATTTTTAAAAGACCTATTCAACGATACCCCACACTATGAGGTAGACGAGAAAAAAATATTCATCCCCACTTTACATGTAGGGGAGCTACCCTAAAAAAAATATTTATCAAAATTTTATTTCACCACTTTGTCGGCGTGTGCCAAATTACAGATTTCTAGCACTAATAGTCTCTGAGATTAACCGAGGACGGACGGACGGACGGACAGACAGACAGACAGACGGACGGACATGGCGGAACTATAAGGGTTCCTTGTTTACTACGGAACCCTAATAAGAGACCATCCATAAATTACGTCACACAAATTTTATGATTGTTTACACCCTCCTCCTTGTCACAGTTGGTCACATTTGTGAGACCTCCCCTCCCTAGTGTGACGTTACATATTGCAATTTTACATCTAGACATTGAATTAAAAGAGCAGTTTCAATTTTTTTTAATTTTTTTTTCACATTTCGTGTTTTAATAGGACCTACTTTACATATACTTATTAGATTTAGAAATGTGACGTCACATTTAGGGCCCCTTCCACCCCGTTGTCACACAATGTCACAATTCGTCGACCCCCTCCCCTCCCTTTGACGTGTGACGTAATTTATGGATGACCCGTAACTGGTACAACTATAGGTGGAACCAATTTTGAGAACGAAGGGCAGTGATTAGCGAGCTGACTGCTTAATGGGAGATATCTTCTCGTCCCATATATCTGTAACTGAGCATAACTGAGCGTCTAAAGAATAAGGTTCTCAGGTTCACTCAGCGGACGATGTATAACAGAGCTATGCTCGGAGTATCCCAACGCGATCAAACAACAATGAGTGGATCCGTATGAGAACCAGAGTTACCGACATAGCTCATCGAGTCGCAAAACGGAAATGACATTAGGCTCGGAATATAACTCGAAGGACCGATAAACGTGGTGGTTTCAAGGTGCATGCAACGTTGGAAAACTCCACAATACAACTAGGCTATCAGTTGTCTTGCTGCCAGTAGACAAACATTTTTGGCACTTTTTACATTGCAAAAAATGACATTTGCAATAAAGTTGGACAAGTTTGAATTAAAATTATCCCCAAGTCATGGGATTAATAAGTTTCAATATTAAGGGCCTGTTTCACCACCTTCTAATAAGTGTCGGATAGCCTAAACGTAAGTTTTCTCACTTCCTTACTTATGTCAAGTGACAAAGACAGACAGACAGACAGACAGACAAAAGTTGTGAATAAGCTATCCGACACTTATCAGAAGGTTGTGAAACACGCCCTAAGTCTTGTTGCCAGTAGGCAACGAACCTTCGATCTTCAGGCACTATACACTATAGCCTCAATAGTTCAAATGGTAAGGAGCGGACTGAAATCCGAAAGGTCGACGATTCAAATCCCACCCGTTGTTCTATCGAAGCTACCCATTTCGAAGACAAGCTTTGCTTAGTGGAGAGGAATGCCAAGTATTGTTTCTTTAAAAAAAAAGAAAGTGTGCGTTCGGCCTAAGCTGAAGTAAACAAAGGAATCCCATGACAGTGCTTGTTAGTATCGATTTCGTGTCCGAAATGCGCCCTATGAAATATTAAAAACACGTTTGGACATTTTTGCCGTCACGCGGTCGATATTTTTGTGACGCGCCGCCGTGTTGTCTATATATACCTACATATATGTATCTAAAACCAAACGCACCCTAATGCACCCTAAATAGATAGCTTTTTAAGGTAGGTAACCTCAAGTCAATCTACCTACGTCAACAAGGCTCCCGAAGACTTCATCGCTACAGTGTTGCCAGACCACCACTAGGTCGACTGACGACATGTCACGAGTCGCAGGAAGCCGCTGGATACAAGCGGCGCGAGACCGCGGCGTGTGGAAGTCCCTACACAAGTCAACCTACGCCAACAGGACTTCTGAAATCTGTATCGCTGCGTCATGATGTTGGCAGATCCCCTCAGACGAGTCGCAGGGAGCCGCTAGATACAAGCGGCGCGAGACCGCGGCGTGTGGAAGTCTCTACACAATTGAACCTATACCTACGACAATAACGCTTCTGAATGATGTTGGCAGAGCCCCTCAGATGTTATTTTTAAAAAAGAGCAACCGCCGAGTTTCTTGCAGGTTCTTCTCGGCTGGAACTGCATTCCGAACCTGTGGTAGATTCAGTTGACGATTCAAAAGTACTTGTAAAAGTTTATTTGAATAAAAAACTTTTCTATTCTATTCTATTCTAGTCGCAAGGAGCCGCTGGATACAAGGGGTACGGGACCGCGGCGTGTGGAACTCCCTAAGTCCCTACACAAGTCAACCTACGTCAACAGGGCTTCTGATGCTGTGTCATGATGATTGTCACATAAACACACGTGCGCGCAACCACAGGCTCGTAATAGTAAACACGAAAGAAATACACAACACTAGATAATTATCTAGTGTTGTGTATTTCTTTCGTTCTATTCTTTTTATTCTGTTACGATTATAATCGTAACAGAATGTTTACTCATACTCCTACTTAAGCCCTTAGAGTTAGACACATGGAGTAGCAAACCTTGTACGTTGCAGTCACTGGCGGATTATCCTTTAGGCAAACTAGGCACATGCCTAGGGGCGCGAGATTACAAAGGGGCGCTAGAGTAAGGAACACCCAAAGGTTCTAAGGAATAAAGAACCTAAAACAATTTAATCAAATCATCAAGAATCATTGACATTGACGATGAGCCTAGAGCGCTGTTGACATCTAATCCGCCACTGGTTGCAATGCGAACCTCAGTTCGATTGTCAAGGGCTGCATCAATCCTTGTTGCAATTAGGAATCTCAATTAATGATTGGCTTAATTTATGCTTGGAGAGAGTGACGACCGATCGGATGCGACAGATGGATAGCTAATGAACCAAGGAAGTTATTTCAGTATGTTGTACGTAACGTTCCATAATGTTTTTTAGAAATACCTGCTATTACTTTTCACCTAATTCGATTGTTTTTCTAAAAATAATATGTCATTTTATGCCTTAACTAAATAACAGTATTTTCTAGCTTATTTTGATTTTGATTGAGTTTCTGAACATTTTTCTATCAGAAAATAACAAAAAAAAAACAATCTCGTATGTTTTTCTTTAGCAGTTAATTTTAACTGTAAAACTGGAATGTTTTGTTAAAACCCTTAAATCTTCAATAACTCCGAAACGACTAAGTTTCGGATAGGAATTAGGTATAAATAATATGACAAAATTTATTGGCAGATAGAGAAAAAGAAAGTTTAAGTACCGCCAATTTTCTGAAAGACAAGGCCTGAATTTACCCATTAGTGATACACCACCATATTATTATAATACTAGTGTGTTATTTTTCCGGGACGTTTGCTGCTCTAGTACCTAATATGACAACTCTAAGCGAAGGTACCTTTAAAAACCCAAATATCTACTTACAAAATACTGTAATAGGAAAACGCACAAAAACCATAATTTTTAAATTCTTGGTATCTAGGTAGGTATGACCACACCAAAATTATGTTGAAGTCAACATTATAGTAGGAAATAAACATCTAATTCAATTATACAACAGTAACCTTAGATGTAACTACACACACAAATAAATACACACACAATGATATCTACTCAGCAATGCCAATGTACTTTTACACTTCATACCAATAAAAATACCAAACGCAAAAACGACTTTAAAGGCATAACAATATCCTATAACTTTTCAATGAAATCGTAAAACTTTAAATAAAATTCATTACTAAATAAAATGTATAAAGTTTTATTACTAAAGTTGAAATTCGCTTGAAAGGAAATCCTAGCGGTTTACGAGCGTGAAGATAACAGCGAACTACGAAATAGCAATGCAATTCCCTCGCGACCAACTTCATTGCACACACCAATGCAATCAACTAGGTATCAAGTTCATAGATTAAGATTGGCGTGCCAACGTAAAATACTCAAACCTATATACACTTGTGCTAAATTTAATTTAAAAAATGCCTTACCTTATAAAGTTTATGCTGCAGTCCATATATGCACTCAAACTCTTCGGGTTATGCTTCAAAAACAAGTAGGTATATATTTACAAGTTCACTAACACTAAAAATAGTTTCTATAGATCTAGTTCTTTATATATTTTTTGCACTATGACATCACAATTTTATTAGTTTCGTATTTTGTACGTAAGGCACTCTTGAATGATCACAAATATTGAGCAAAAAAGTTTTTCACTTTTAAAGTTTGGTCTCTTAAATCGAACGCGAGGGTTTCGCGTTCGATTTTCAAAGTTCCGAAATCTTTCGCGATTCGAATTCGGCGGTTTCGATGTGGCTACATTCGGTGGTTTTTCGTCGATTTTCGTCGTTTTTCGTCGCGGATTGAACGAGAGGCGCATGCGAGGACAGCCCGCGCGCAACTGAAGATTGTCGTAGGTTAAGTTTGGAAAAAAACCGTACACTCAATTTTCCGGCTCCGCATCTAGAGTTTCACTTCAAAAACTTACACACACACAGTATTTTTATCCGCCACTTTACGACCGACAAATCACTGCTAGGTTATTGTTTTGACAGCTCCATGATAAAGATACCACGCGTCGGTACCTACTACTAGGTACGTCTATATATGTACCAGATATAGGACAGTAGAGGGCGCCACCGTATAAAATAGAGTATAAAATATACGTAGCCAAACAAACTAGCAACGCGTGTAAACACAATGAAATTACTGAATGCCACTTTTCATTATTTTATTTCGCTATGCACCGGACCCGACGTCACCGAAATAGCGGGCGGGAATTCGCCATCTCTTTCCCGCGAAGCGAAGCTCTCTCTCTTCGACAGTTCGAATTTCGAAAATCGGCTATGAACTATGAAAATGAGCGGAGAACTATAACGTTTCTTTTTTTTTCTTTTTTTCTTTGTGAATTGGGTTATTTATCGCGCGTGCATAGATCGTGCACACTAGCACAGAACTGCAGTCACACTGGCGCGAGTGACTCGTTAAGGCTAGATGACATTCACGAGCTCAAAACTCAAGTTCAGTTGGATGCAACGTCAATAAACTGCATGCATGCTGTACGATTGTAATGCGAGTGTTATTTTATCGCTCGCATCTATAAGTTTATAGTCTCTATTGTATAAGTGAGTAGGTAGGTACATAGGTGTAGATGAGACGTAATATTATGTGATTCATTCAAACGGTAGGTAGCTGAGAGTTCGTACTCGCGAAAGATAGAAAGAACAAAGTTAAAGTCGAAATTCCTTATTCAAAATTTGTACAGACTTTTGTAATGCCGCTGATTTAATGTTACCTAGTATTAAATACTATTATGCAAGTGAGATAAATATTGTGATAATTACTTACGAAAACTTGAAATTCTAAGCGCGCCCTGGTCTGAGAAAAGCCCACAATAAGCTCAGTTTTTTTCTTTTTATTATCACCATCCCACTATTATATCACTTAGATTTTAGTGTACAGTGAGAATCACGTGAGTAGATATCCCTACTCATGTGGTTAGTTAGAACTATTAGGTATGAGAGCAAACTAATGCCCCGTCTTAAAGTAGGTAGACGTACGTCTTAAGGTATATTTTAGAACTGGACAAAAGCCTCTTCTCTTTGAGGGGAACGGCTATAGAGTTATGTCATGTTAACTATTTTATGTAACTTTGCCATTCTAGTGATCTATACCATAACATCCTGCCGACCGAATTTAGAGCGTGGCGGCCAATAACGACGGATGCGAAATCTAGCCAATTACGCTGGAATTATTACAATGCATAAGTGTGTGCGCAAACACGGGTGCACTCTCTATTCCTCCACTCTCATAGTCCGACGTGGTGTCTATCTATACGAATATAATAAAGCGGAAGAGTTTGTTTGTTTGAACGCGCTAATCTCAGGAACTACCTACTACTGGACCGATTTCAAAAATTCTTTCACTGTTGGATATGTAAGTGATCCTTGAGTGCTATAGGCTATAATATTTTATGTACCACGGGCGAAGCCGGGGCGCACCGCTAGTATTGGATATATTTTGGGTATTATGCTCAATAACTTCTTGTTGTATCCTTCTTTCTTGTTCCTCCTTCACTGTTCTACTACACAACTGCGAAAAGCCATGAGTGAGCGTTGACATCCCTATGTGGTTGACGTCCAGTCTGCTCGCACGAAACGTTTTCGGTCAACGTTCCTGATGATGAATGATGGCGCACTCATATCATTGTGGTCTATCATCATCATTGCTTCCCATCAGGCGTGATTATCGTTAAGCGGTTAGGTTAATATCATGCAGTAAAAATGTGTCAAACCCAAAATTGCTGATCCGATTTTATACAAGTTTTTACCAAGAGAGCCGATTTCGAATTTTTGAAGTAAATAATAATAGGTAAGTAAATAATACTTATAATTGTTAATTTTCCGAAAAAATTAGACGACATGCATTTTTATTATATTTGATACAAGCGGACACCCGCGACTTCGTTCGCGTGGATATTGATTTTTGAAAATCCCGTGTGAATCATTTTGTTTTCCTAAGCTCCTTTGAGCTCATACCTTGCTAAAAACTGTTAAAAGTTCACTGGCGGATGTTTAGATAGATCAAAATGTAAACATCCGCCAGTAAAACTCCCATCAAATTCGATCCAGCCTTTCTGAGATTAGCTGGTAATCTTTAAAGTATCTTCTTTCTAACAAAAAAAGAATGAATGAAATCGGACCACGCGTTAAGAGCGTTGACGCACGAACCCGCTTCGCAAGTTTAGGCATTTACCTGAGATTCTTTGTTTACGTGAATGGACGGACCACTTCAAGTGCAGTGTAGTGTAACAAACCGTTTTGATCCTAATACCATTTTCAAGCAGGCTACTATTTTTTCAATATTTTTAGGTACCTATAAGTTTTTAGTTTGTAGATTTTTAATTTTACTAAGTAGAATTAATGAATAATGCTTGAAAAAGACCTTATAGAGTAAACCAGTACATAAAAATTGTTTCTTGTTTCAATTTTAACCACATAATGGATCGCTGATTGAAAAATAGAACTAAAAATTATTCATATTAATAAAGCACTTGAAATACTAGACTAATATAAAAAAAAAACAGTGGACGAGTGTTGGGAGGAGATAAGGTAATAACTGTAATAACTGTACCTAAAACTATAAGCCTTTATGCATAATTTTACTTTATTTTACTATTAAAATAAATATAATTTATGTTAAACTAGCTGATCCCCACAACTTCGTTCGCGTAAATACAGGTTTTTATATAGGACGGATCGGATCCCATAATTCTTTTATGTCCCTAATCTATATGTAGCCTAAGTTACTCCTTATAACATCACCTATCTGCCATTGAAAGGTCCGTCAAAATCGATCCAGCCGTTTTGAAAATTAGCTGGAACAAATAGATAGATTGACAAACATAAATTTAAACGGACACCAGTTTAAAATAAGCCGTACGTTCAAAGATCCGGCTCCCAAGTTATTTGAACCCAATAAATATCTGTCATTTCTGAACTAAAAAACCTATGACCTTGAAATATTTACGGGACAATACGTAAAGTACTACCTTTCTAACAAAAAAAGAATGAGTTAAATCAAACTACGCGTAAGGAGTAATTAGCCTTATAACACGAAGCTCCGTTAAAATCGATCCAGCCGTTTCGGAGATTAGTTGGAACAAATAGACAGACCAACAAACATAAATTTAAACGCACACCAGTTTAAAATAAGCCGTACGTTCAAAGATCCGAGTCCCAAGTTATTTGAACCCAATACTGAGGGTTGTAATGTCTGTCATTTCTGAACTAAAAAACCTATGACCTTGAAATATTTACGGGACAATACTTAAAATACTGCCTTTCTAACAAAAAAAGAATGAGTTAAATCGAACTACGCGTTAATGAATTACAGTTAAATACACGTTTTAACTTTCTTCCCCTCTCCCAAGGGAACCGTGCTGAATTTCGGGATAAAAAGTATCCTATGTCCTACCTCTATATATATATATATTACAAACACAGTTAAAAAATACACATATAAAAAGTTTTAATCTGACTAAGAAAAATAGCGAGTATTAAAAACATCTAGTATTGAGAAGTGATAGTTGCACTACAATTTTACGTATAATCCAAGTAATCCAATAAGAGTTGCCGAGACAAAAAGCGTTACGTCCGTTCTCGGAGAGGCCTCGGCCCGTACTAGTTTCCTAGTTCAATTTACTACTGCTTTTTGACGCGTTTCGTAGTAACTTTCAATTTCATTTTTTGGAAACAAATAGTAATTAATCTTAGATTTTTTTAAATTCATATTATTGCAAATATATTTTACTTTAATAAGTACTAAATTTTACCTATAAATAATAAAAAATAATATGCTAAAATGACGGTTTTATATGTCTATAATTTACTGAAATTATAATTTCTTTGATTGGATTTTTATGATGTAAAAAACGCCAAATTAAAAAATGTTTTCTTCTATGTCCCTAGTTCAGGACATTTCCTTTAATAAATATATCTTTGTGTGTGAATTGAACAAGTAACTTTCGACGTAGTGAACGTCAAAAATTACACGAATCCCAAAATTCCGAAATAGGCTTTTGGTATTTTGGCAATAAGACACAAACTATCAATAAATTGCAAAATGTTGTCTTCCAATTCCCTAGAATAGAAAATTTTCTACAGAATAGTATAAATAAGTTTTTAAGTAAATGCATTGATTAACAACATATGAAGGGTCAAAAAAGCCTAAAAATGAGCTAAAATGGCGCAGAACGCGTCAACGCTCTTAATGAATTACAGCTAAGTACACATTTTAACTTTCATCCCCTCTCCCAAAGGAACCGTGCGGAATTTCGGGATAAAAAGTATCCTATATGTTACTCCGTAGTATGAACTTAAATCATACCAAGTTTCATTTGAATCCATTCAGTAGTTTTTGCGTAATGACAAACATAAACAGACAAACAGACAAAAAATTTAAAAATAGCTTTTGTACGTTTTATTGCTTATCCCTAACATCCCCCAATTATTATTTTGCAAAAATCTTTAATGTACAGATACGGCAAGTCTACGATTTTATTATATGTATGTATAGAAGATTAAAATCAGATACAATAAAATTGCATGTCATTTCAAATTGAGGATAGAATCATATTATTATTCAAGTCAACAAAATTCTTAATAGGTACAACAAACGTGTACGGTAGGTATAATTTCACGAAAAATCTAGGTCAGTAAAAATGCTGAAGTAACAAATTATATTAGAACTATGAAAGAATTGTATCATCAGCGAAATTGGAACATTTTTGAGACTACATCATAATAGCTACTTATATTAATATTATGTACCTATACACTATACCCTATAGGGACCCAGGTAGGTACGTAATTTGACTACAAATTATCGAACGTAATGTACAAATCATTATTTTTTAAATTATGTACTTTTATGTCTTTAGAAAACTTGTTCTAAAAAGCCTTGAGCTTTTTTTTAAAGAAAAACTTTACCTTTCGTTTACTTTAAAGATTTTCTCTTTAAAATAAACGAAAGGTAATTTTAAAGGTAAGTTTATAATTATAACATATTGGAGGAAGTATATTCCTCGAGTAGATATAGAATATTTTAAAATTCCATCCCATTTCCATCCCTAAAGGGGTGAAAAGGGGTGGTAAAATTTGTATGACGAAACATTTAAATCGTAAATTAAGACGGATGATGTTTTGGGCTTGATGGTTTCCACGTGTGGGCTTTTCTATAGACTAAATTTTCATGTTTCTATAGACTAAAATACTCTTGTAAAATGATCAAAAAGTCTAAACTGACTTTTTGATCATTTTACAAGACTAATCAGCCTTCGTCAGTAAAGCTCTTGGACTTAATTTTTTTGCGTGCGCTGAATCTCGAAAACTGCACTTGTATACGCATTCTCGCTTAATCAGGTTATCCAATTCTGAAAACGGAATCAAAATCCCTACAGTATTTTTGACATTAGTCATAAAAAGACATTTTTAGTGAATAGACATACGATGGCCTAGGGCTCGGCCTAAATGAACTTTTAAGAACTACTTATTTGAGAGGAACAATTCCACAGCAGATACGTGTTTTCATAGACTTTGGTAGATAAATAAATAAAGGTATTGATTGGTTCAAGCAATAGCAAACTTAATTTTTCTGAGCATGCTTTTCTCAGAAACGATTATAAAGATTGTCATTTGGTTTTCACCAATAAGGAGCCTGATTAAATAAAAAAAATTAGAGATAAGTACAATTTACAAAGATTTGGATGCAAGATCTAAGTACAATTTACAAAGATCCAGTGTGAATTGGATGCAAGTTCTCAAGAGCAGTATTTTCGACGTCTTTGTCGACGATATCATCATAGTTCAGCTAATTTTCACTAAAATGTTAAAGGTAAATAAAATTCCTTCAATAATTTTTGCGAATAGCGCTCAGTGCTCACAGACAAACTCAGCGGAAGGGCTTGTTTTTTTATGAAACGAAGATTTTAGGAAAATCCCATGGGAACATAGACTTTCCGGGATAAAAACTATCATATGTCTGTCTCCAGGATGCAAGCTATCGAGGAAATCTTGAACAAGTAATAAAGAATTAGGTAGGTACTAAAAATTAATTTATGATCTTACTATCTAATTATTTTCTTACGTTCTTATAAACTTTAGGTAGGTAGGTAGGTATGTTAGGGTAGGTAGTCTTCTTATCGGTTATAACTTATAAACCTACGTAGATGTAAATGAAATTCACAAAATGCATTATGAAGACCGTCTGTTTCAAACAATAATAAATTGATAATATTATTCTCATAAGTCAATATCAATAAAACTCAATTTCAATTTTCATTCACGCATATTTATTGTGCCAAACATTCAGCGTATCGAATTTCGAACTAAAGCATTCCAAATTCAAATTTCGAATTAATCCAGGCAGCTCCGTCCACAGAGTACATCAAAAGTTCGAATTCAGCGAAAGTATTCCTTTTTTTGCAAACAAGTCCTGCCAAATGCAACGCATTCGGCCTCGGTGCGGCGCATGTGTCATTGACCTCAAGTATTCGGCCAGCGGCGTACACTAAAATGTTGGGAAAGGTCAGGCCTGTGTGAAAACTGTGCGTGTGTGAGTGGCCTTTTACTTTCGCTGTGTCACCTTTTTGGTTACGCCCGGTTTGAATTCGAAATTTTTACTTTTTAAATCCCTGGGTGGCTGGAATTTCGGGTTCGCACTTGCACTTTATGGCATACTGCCGGTTCTATTTTTAAAATGCGAACTGGTTTATTTTTACTTTGTGATTACTTTTTTAATATTACAATAGCTCAACGTTACAGGGTGGAATAAAGTCAGAAAGTTCGTAGTTTCAAATCTCATCTTTCAAGAAGTGAAAAGATCTTTGACTCAACTTGAGTGAATTTGCGCGTGTCCCATCCGTCTTTCTGACTATTCCTTTATCAGAGCCTTATAGTTAGCTTCTGAATTAATTAATACCTTCACTCACTGCACCTGTAATCGCGCGAAGAAATAAATTTGATAGGGCGTTGAATGACTTCTTTGAAACATCTGATTAAACAAAGATTTTATTGACACCATAACATTGGTGTCAATTATGAATCTCTCTCAGGGCACCATCATACACTAAGTGCATTTGCGGAAGCGCAGTCAAGCGATAACTTCTCATGACATATAAAACGTTAACGTTATTACCTACTTTACATTCTAAGAATGAAGATACAGGAGAGAATATTTCCCTTTACCCTCCCATTAAGCATATCGTGTAGGGAATCTGAAGTCTGAACCCACAGCCTTCAGGCCGTCAGTCCACCTCCGTAACACTGAGCTGTCGAGGTTCGGTGGAACATTTAATCTGAACCTACCCAAATATGTGACACGGTGCGGTCGGCCGAAATTAAGTAGCTTATCTTATCGCGTTGTGTCACAGAGTACAGACCCGCCAATTCTGCACAATTTGACTAAGGTCATGGAACGTCGCCCCTCTCGCTTTCGCCCGCGTACATATTCACATCTTTCGTCTCACTCGCACAAGATACAATGCCCCTGTTGAAGCAGGTGGTTCGCCGAAAATAATAATTGCGGTGCATTGATGACTGATGTGACGTCATATTTGTAGATACCTAATAATAATCCTTCAAACAGTACCGTGACTGATTGACTGATAGCAATGCTGATAGCTTAGTGGTTAAACCTCCGGAATTCCTTTCGGGGGGGCCGAGTTCGATCCCCCGCACGCATCAACTTTTCGGAGTTATGTGCATTTTGAGCAATTAAATATCGCGCTTTAACGGCGAAGGATAACATCGTGAAGAAACCTGCCTGCCTGAGAGTTCTCTATAATATTCTCAAAGGTGTCTGATTCTGTTAGCGTCTGTCTGTTCTGTATGTAAACCCTTTCATTCTGAGAGGAGATCCGTGCCGTGTCTCATGGCTGGTCATTTTTGCTAGTGGGAGGTCCCGGATTTGATTCTCGACTAGATTCGATTTGGTAATTTGGTGCCATTAAATAATGTTGGGTGAGGGGTTACAACATCAGATCAGGTAATCATACACAAGCAAATACGATATGAATTTACGTATTGAGTACGTATCCCAAATACGCATTTTAATTTGTTATTCCAAAATCAAAACCATTGTCTTATTGTTTACATGAAACAGCACATAATGTATAACTTATACCTATTCTATCTAATTGGGAACAATATGACGAAATCCCGACCACAAGCAATATGATAAAGGCTACAAAAACAAATTTCGGCAATCGTTTGACGTATTTTGGAACAGGAAAACGGACATTTAGAAAATATAATAACAAATCTATACTAATAAATAAAATTGTAGTGTCTGTCTGTAATATCGAAATAACTACCTCATATTAAGCTCATATGGTTATTTGAACGGTACCATAACCGAACCACACGTTTTTAAAATTTTTGTCTGTCTGTCTGTCTGTCTGTCTGTCTGTCTGTCTGTCTGTTTGAACGGGCTAATCTTCGGAATGGCTGAACCGATTTTTTCGGGACTTTCACTTACAAGTAGAGAATTAACCAGGGAGTAACATAGGCTACTTTTTTAACCGACTTTCAAAAAAGGAGGAGTTGTGTTTTTCTACCTATGTACACCGATATCTCCGAGATTTCTGAACCGATTTGCGTAATTTTTTTTTTAATCGATAGAGAAATATTGCGACACTGTCTTACAAAAAACTTGGATTCCAACTCCTCAATCCTGATGCTGTAGGGGAACTGATGCCCAAAACTAATGGGATTTAGGAACTGTCGGTTATTTAAATTGATATTGGGGGTGCCAATTAAAGACTTTGTCGTTGAATGAACTCGAGTAGGTACATATTCAATTCCTCAACCCTGATGCTGTAAGGAATTGCATTCCGAAATCGTGGGGATCCCACGGAATTTTTCCGTTTTGGTGACGGGTTACTACACAGATAGGCTACTTTTTGTTCTGGAAAATCAAAAGTTCCCACGGGATTTTTAAAAACCTAAATCCACACGGGCGAAGCCGTGGGCATCATCTAGTTATAAATAAGGTCTAAAGGTTACCGAGAAGCGGTGATATCCTAGTGGTTAAGACTTGGGCCTTCCTTTCGGGGCGACCGAGTTCTATCCCCGGCACGTGTGTGTGTGTCTGTCTGTTCCCCTGTGGCGCTCAAACGGGTGGACCGATTTGAATGCGGTTTTTTTGTTTGAAAGGTGAATTAGTCGAGAGTGTTGTTAGCTATGTTTGATGAAAATCGATCCAAGATGGCCGCCGCTGATGATTACTTACATATTTTTTCACAACTCCCTTAATATGGGTACCAAATGAAAGGGCTTGACTAGTAGAATACCACTATTGCAAATCTAAGATGCCCGCCACGGGCGCCACCACAAAATGGCGAATGTCGGGGGTTTTTTAAATTTTTAATTTATACCTACTTATTTCGTAGTGGAGCATAATTTAACGGTGCTGTACGTAAATAAATCCACATGAACGAAGTTGCGGGCATATGTATCTACCATCTCACATAATAAAACCATACTAAAAGAAAGCCCTTTGTTGTGGGTTCTTCTCAGACGAGGGCGCGTTTGGAACCCTCGTAGTTTTAGCACAGAATAACCAGAAGGGAAGCTACCTAAGAACGTTAAAAATTTATACCTATTCTGATAGGGTTGTCACCTGTTGCATGTGAAAAATTATGGGTAAAAATAAAAATATTATATACTAGTATAGGTATATAGCAAGATATGTAGTAATGATTGGAAAAAAATGTTTTTTATATTATATTACTATATATAAGTTATATAGTTACTTAGGTAGGTAGTAGGTACCTACTAAAAGTAAATATAATAGCACATGCGTAGATATCCCTAGTGATAGTACCTAGATACTTACTTTTGTAAAATAAATGAATTAAGTACCTAGTTACTTAGGTAGGAAGTAGGTACCTAACTACCTACTAAAAGTAAGTGTGATAGCACATGCGTAGGTACATATCCCTAGTGATAGTACCTAGCTACTTACTTACTTTAGTAAATTAAGTAGTTACCTACCTAGTTATTAGGGTAGGTAGTAGGTACCTACCTACTAAAAGTAAGTGTGATAGCACATGCGTAGGTAGGTATCCCTAGTGATAGTACCTAGGCACTTAGTCACATTAGTAAAATGAATGAATTAAGTAACTACCTAACTAGTTAGATACTTAGGTAGGTACCTACTAAAAGTAATTAATTAATTTACTTAGGTAGGTATATATATTTCATATTTACTTATTATATTTACTTAGGTATATTTATTTATTTACTGCCGAGTTTCTTGCTGGTTCTTCTCGGTTGGAATGGCATTCCGAACCAGTGGTAGATTCAATTGACCATACAAAAGTACTTGTAAAAGTTTATTTGAATAAAAAACTTTTCTATTCTATTCTATACAGAAGGTAGGTACTTAGTCACTCTATTGATAAATAAATTCATTTCATTTCATTAATTTATTGTATAGATACGTAAAAGGTGGGTACCTACTTACTTCACTTGATCTATCATAAAAAAGAAATATCCTAATTTTTTCTAGAGGAACTTAAACATACTGTACAATGGTTAGGCATTTTTGTCTAAACACAACACTTAAATCTATATTAAGACTACTTTTTTTATGTAATTTATATTATTTTACACAATCTCTAAACTCTCGCCAAACATTTTATTCTCAGTATTAATTTAATGCGCACGACCCACAGCCCTGTCGTTATTCAACTAACGTTCAACTAGTGGAGCGTCCGTGAACAGCGCGTGTGTGCGTGAGCGGCGCTATGTGTGAGTGTACTTACAGCGGGCCGCTTGTTGAAGCTTCCTCTCTGTACCTTTTCTACTCGTGTGGTTTTAGTTTTAAGTTTTCGTAGTAATTATCACCATTACCTCACTTTTATGTACCTACAGCTACTAACAGTGCGTAGGTATACAGTGTACCAATTTTGAATAAATGATTTTGAATTTGAATTGGCTCCCGGTAAGTAAGTATAAAATAAAATTGCTAAATATATTTCTGTAATCTCAATAATTTGTGTGTAGATTGAAAAATACATGCAATTTGACATTAGCAATAGAGCAACGCACGCCGAGATAAAATAAATTGCATTCGCGATAACGGCGGCCTATCGGTGTGTGTGCGGCGAAAATTTAGAAATATAACTTCCCGGGTTCAACGCCCGCCGGTGACGCTGAGGTTAACAGTCTACTGCGAAATAAAAATAAGTAAATACTGATAGGCCCTGTACGTAGGTACTCTCTGTTACGCTGTTTACTTCGTAAAGTTGACGAGTTTAACAAAAGGTCCTCCCGACCGCATCTCGGCCACGGCGGCCAATTTCAACGGAGGCGGGCACGCAGATATTATAGTGCACATGCGTGCGCAAACATAGGCGCGCTCTGTGTTCTTCCACTAGTGCAACGGTCGTCGGGCATGAATCGAAAACCGAAAGGTCGACAGTTCAAACCCCACCCGTTACACTAAAACCAGCCGAATTTTTATCATCATCATCATGATCAATCCATTACCGGCTCACTACAGACTTACAGAGCACGGGTCTCCTTCTCAGAGTGAGAAGGGTTTTTTGGCCATAGTCTACCACGCTGGCCAAGCGGATTGGCAGACTTCACACACCTTTGAGAACATTATGGAGAAATCTCAGGCATGCTGGTTTCCTTCCGTTACACTAAAACCAGCCGAATTTTTATCCCAAGAAAATTACCCCTTCCCTTACAGAAGGGGTAACAACCCTCATAAATTAGGAATACGACACAGAGAATGAAAGCTCAGTAGGAATCAACTCGTAAAAAATATTCGATCGGAGCTAGTTACTTCCGGTAGTGATTTAATCCGACACTAGTCGAACTAATCTGGTGCAATGATTATGACGAATGTGATTTCTCCGAATTGCAGTCATATCGAAACCACTTGTGATATAGGGGCGCTGGTCATCAGACTACTTAGTTAACATTTCGTAATGTGTATGTGTATGTGTGTGTATGTAGCGTTATAGCCTATAGGTGTTAGGTTCAGGGACCGAATAAACTTACTTAAGATATAAAGAGAAAAACAAATTTTAAAAGTGTTGACAAAATAATAAAACAGCTAAAATGGCGATGGTCAGGGTATATTATCATATAGGTATTATGATCAGAATCATAATATAAAGCTGTGATAGCCTAGTGGTTAGGACGACCGACTTCTAATCGGAGGTCGTGGGTTCGATCCCGGGGCACGCACCTCTAACTTTTCGGAACTATGTGCGTTTTAAGTATTTAAATATCACTTGCTTTAACGGTGAAGGAAAACATCGTGAGGAAACCTGCATGCCTGAGAGTTCTCCATAACGTTCTCAAAGGTGTGTGAAGTCTGCCAATCCGCTTGGCCAGCGTGGTAGACTATGGCCAAAACCCTTCTCACTCTGAGAGGAGACCCGTGCTCTGTAGTGAGCCGGTAATGGGTTGATCATGATGATGATGATTATGATCAGAGAGAATACTGAGAAATGGGCCAGAAAAGTGACGGTACCACTCCGTCACTTTTCTGAAACAAATAAAATAAACCAGCCAAGTGCGAGTCGAGCCTCGCTCTTTTAGGGTCTCGTATATATAATTATGAACAACATAATATTTTGGGTGTAAGAAATATTTAATTTCCGAGCTAGACATCGCACCAAACCGTAAAAGAAAATCCCAAAAAATCTTCGTTTGTTTTGTAACAAACTACTTTATGAATCGTTGTTTTCAGTATTTGTTGTTTAAATGTAGTATATTATAGTACCAAATATACGTACCAAAGTTTTATATTCCTAACTAGTTTAGTTTTTGAGATAGCCCCCGTCACAAATATGGTCTAAAACTTGGACAACTTTGATGGCCCCCTGTTTCCCTATTTTTTGAGCAAAAAATAAAAAAATATATATATTCGTATTCTACTCCATGAGTTCTAAATAATGATACCCCACAAGCTAGAGCAAGATTTTTTTTTGTTTCCGGCTCTTTTTTCATGTATGTATGGGAGCCGAAAATCTACGATTCCCTCGGGATTTGTGAAAAACTGAAATTCACGCGGGCGAAGCCGCAGGCAGAATCTAGTAGGTACCTTCAGAAAGGAGGTAGTTACGTACCTCCTTAATATTAGGCAGGTACGCATATTTTGTTAACAAACACCAGTATATATGTTTCAGACCTTCACCGATGTCAGTGACCCAAACGATTTTTTGCCTGCGCTTTGTATTGAATCAGTCACCAGTGTATTGTATGTTATTATTAGGTATATATTAGTTAATTAACGTACGATAACGGTACATATTTCGTCTGCCATTGGAGTGGTCAGTGCCATTTGTGATAAAGGAAGTGCTACTTCTGGTACTCGATTAGATAAACAAGCTATAATTTAAGAAAAATTGAATCGTCTTCAATAATATAATTATTAATTATACCGAAATAAAAAATAACTGAAATGGGAAAACTGTCCATATCTTGAAAACAACAGAACCGATTTTGATAAAACTTGCACTGTTCCCTTAGTTTAAATAAAGTGAATGTAAGACAATTAGAAAAATGATCACAATGGTATTAGTTTTCGAGAAATGGCTGGTCAAACATATACCTATAAACATAATATAAAAATACAAACATAAATACATACATCCAAAAGACTATCATAATACACATTAATATGTGTACCTACTTACTCCTTTTATTAAAGTCGGTTTAATTATTATTTCTTAAATTATAGCTATTAGGTGTATTGTTTTTCTCGATCAAATCTCACTCAGTACTTGCCATTAAATGCAAACAAATAGTAACACTGCTGTGGTGTGACATATTCAATTTAAAACTTTTAATTTGCGGTGTGCCCTATGTAGGTCAAAACCTAAAATAACTGCAAAATACCGTCTGTAAAATTACGTCAATAACAATAAAACGCTATGTGAACGCTATAGGTACATATATGCAGTTTTTGATTTTTTTTTATTCAAATGGATTTGATGACTATTAGAAAATATTACATGCACTATTCGTAGTTAGATTTTGAATAAAACCTTTCAACTTGGGAACTTTATTCTTGTTTTAAAAAAATCCCAGGAAAAAAGTTCGAAAAATTACCCACAAGGAAACTGATAGAAAACTGTCTTATACTATAATTAAGTAGATTAGGTAGGTATGCTTGAAAAATTAAATGACGTAAAACATTCTGATAAGTTCCAATGAATTTTGGCCTTTGCCTGTTCTAAAACTCAGAAAAAAACATTACTTCCATAACTTAAATTTTTCTTTTTTACAACATCCAAATTGCAAATTATATAAACCATGCCAATTGTGAGACGGTGATAGTAAAAAAAATCCGGCTAAGTTTGTTGTGGGCTCGCCGCTCTTCTCAGACCAGAGCGCGTTTTGAACCTTCGTAGTTTTTAGTTTTGTATAGTATCGTAGTAGTATTTATTGACTTTCAAAAAGTAGGTATACAGTGTAGGTACCAATTATGAATTAATTTGACTTTGGCTTTGAATCCTAACTTTTAAAATAAGTCCAACTGCGACCATGGATATGTAATACGTGATGTCTCATCAAAATGTGGGGTCGTTGCACCCGTCTCAATGTCTGAATCATGTCTGTTCATCATTTGTTTGTGCGACTCTATCTCTCTCTGGCTTATCTTATCTTGAGGTATGTCGCGCGGCTGTCCTTGTCACACTATTTTGGGTACTTTTCCTGTAAGTTAAAGAACATAGGCACATTAAATTAATACTATCCAATATTAAAGAAATATCTATTAGGCACTAGCTGACCCCCGCGACTTCGTTCGCGTGTTTTTCTTTGCTATATACCTAAACCTCACGGAGCCCGAGACTTTTCCAACGAATGCAAAACCGTGGAAATCGGTTCGTGCGTTCTGGAGTTATAGCGTCAGGAAGGAAAACCCGACTTATTTTTATATCTATTAGGCATTAGTAGTAGTAGTTTTATTACGTTCATTCTTTTTCACATCGGCTATTTTGCAGTTTTATTCCCTAGGTATATCAAAGCCATAAGTATTTAGTTGTAAACTACGAAGTGTCCGCGTTGTGGTTCAACCCAGGATTCGAACTCAGGAACTTGAGATCCACAGGCGAACAAGCTAGCTGCTAGACCAACGAGGCAGGCTAAATTCATAGTAATATTTCCACTTGTACCTAGAATCGAGTTGACGGGCACAGAGTTATCTTGCATTCGACAGTTAGAAACGGTTGTGAGTAACTTTTATCTGGTAAAAAATAGTTTACCTCCTTGAACTTCCTCTTTCTTGAACCTCCACCTCCCACTGCTGGACACGGGCTTCCTCTCTCATTTACCACAGGATTTAGGACTTAGACCCGCCACGCTGCGTCAATGCACGCTGACGGAGTTTTTTTTTTTTTTTTTTTTTTTAATAGATAGATTCTTACTATCTTCCTCCGACTTGGTGGTCAGAGACTTTGGTATTTTTGTATTTTTATTAAATAAGATAAAATTTCAACAATTTTACCTTATTTGTATCTTGTTATTAATATTGCTTTATTAAAAGATAAAATTTTATTAATAAGACTAGCCGACCCCCGCGACTTCGTTCGCCTGGATATAGGTTTTTATATAGAATCAGATCGGACCCCATAATTCTTTTTTGTACCTAAACTAAATGTATCCTAAGTTACTCCTTAACATCACCTATCTGCCATTGAAAGTTCCATCAAAATCGATCCAGCCGTTTCGGAGATTAGCTGGAACAAATAGACAGGCCGACAAACATAAATTTAAACGCACGCCAGTTTAAAATAAGCCGTACGTACAAACATCCACGTCCCAAGTTATTGGAACCCACTAAATGCCTGTCATTTCTGAACTAAAAAACCTATGACCTTGAAATATTTACGGGACAATATATAAAGTAGTACCTTTCTAACAAAAAAAGAATGAGTGAAATCGAACAACGCGTTAATGAATTACAGCTAAATACACGTTTTAACTTTCATCCCTTGTCCCAAGGGAACCATGCTGAATTTCGGGATAAAAAGTATCCTATAACCTACCTCGGAGTATAAACTCAAATCGTACCAAGTTTCATTCGAATCCATTCAGTAGTTTCGGCGTGATGCGCGGCCAAGATACAGACAGACAGACAGACAGACAGACAGACAGACAGACAGACAGACAGACAGACAGACAGACAAAAATGAAAAAAATTACAGTTTTGGCTTCAGTATCGATTATAGAGTGCCCTCCAATAAAAAATTTCAAAATATCTTCAATGTACAGAATTGGATCTGTTACAGTTTTATTATATTATAGATAAAATTTCAACAATTTTACCTTATTTATATCTTGTTATTAATATTGCTTTTTCGTTTCTTATTTATTCTTGTGTTTATTTATTACTTCTGTTTATTCTTTATTTACTTACTATTTTGGTCTTTTTATTTTCATGTTATACTAACATGAAAGTAAAGAGCCTTTTCTTTTAGTATAGTTTGTATATGTCTTTTTATATTTAATTTTTATATGTGTATATGCTTTTTCTTTTTATTATGTGAATATTTATTTATTTTCTTTTATAATCTTTTCTGCTATGTTTTTACAGTATTTTAAAAGTGTGTTTCTTTGCGCTTTATTTTCCATTAGTCTACTTAAATTTTCTTTTGTAATATTTTCATCTACAATTATCTCGGTTTCAAATCTCTGCTTTGCAAATCTTTGGCAATCCAATAGTAAATGCAGAATATCCTCATTTTCAGCTGGGTCACATTGACACGAGGGGCTCGCTTTGCACTTGAATTTGTGCAAATAATGTGCAAATCCACCGTGACCCGTGAGTACTTGTGTTATAGTCGAGTCTAGTTTTATTGTTCGCATAATTTTGTAGGCTTTCCTGACATCTGGCAGAAAAGCTTTTGTTGTGTTAGCAGTATCACCTTCACTATATCTTTTCTGCCAGACGTCAAGTGTAGCTTGTCTAATTTTTCCTTTCACATATGATACCGGGCATGCATCATAATCCGCTTTACTTTTTTTGTAAAGTGCGGCCTGTTTGGCCAACTCATCGGCCCGTTCATTGCCTTCAATGCCCACGTGGGCTTTTATCCAGTACAGCCGTACTTCCTTGCCTTGTCTGCGAAGATTGGCTATTTGCTTCCTTATTGCAAAGGCCAAGGGGTGAGATGACCCGTGGCTTCTCAGCAAGTCCAGTGATGACCTGGAGTCGCTGAGAATACACGCTTCATCGTCTTTCCCCTTGGAGATTTTTTCAATTGCCTTTTGTATTGCATATAGCTCCGCTTGGAACACGGTACAGTAAGGTTCAAGTCTCAGCTTCATGGAAGCCGTCTCCTTGCCATCTTTCCAAATGGATACTGCTGCTCCAACCTTTTCTTCAATCTTACTCCCGTCGGTGAAAATAAGAGTACCTTGCAATTTGTGTGTCTCGTCGGTTTCAGATTGAAGATCTTCGAGGTTTGAGTAGTCAATGGCGATCATCTTTGCCGGGTGTTCGGCTTCCAGGAAGCTGATCCTTTCCTCTAATTTTCTGTCCTCTGGTAGGCATTGAAGAGGACGACCTCGTTTCGCTTCGTACAGCTGGCTGTGCTCAGAGATTCGCAAGTCCAAAGGAATCAGTCCGGATAAAACCAAAGCCGCGTGCAGAGAAACTGTCCTATAGGATTTGCAGATCTTCTGGGCAAATCCACGTTGTATAGTATTTAATTGTTTTTGTATGGTTATTTTTTCGGCAGCTTTGGCCCAGACACTTGCAGCGTACATAACAATTGGCTCGATGACGGCCACGTAAATAGTTCTTATAACTTCCGGGTTTAACCCCCACGTAGTTCTGGCCGTTCGGGCCAATTGCTTGTAGATATTTAGGGCTTTGATTGAAGTGTTTGCGACGTGTTTGTTAAATGTTAATTTTTCGTCTATAGTTAAGCCTAGAATTTTTATTTCTTTTGTAAATATAATTTCCTGTCCCCCCATTTTTAATTTAGGTTTTTCAAATTTTAGTTTTTTAGTTAAAATCATAGCGTGAGTTTTATGAGCAGCAAATTTTAATTTATTATCTTTTCCCCAAGCATTTACTAAATCTAAAGTTTCATTGGCTTTGTTTTGAATGCACTGCGAGGCCCTTCCGGAAAACACTAAAACGACGTCGTCCGCAAAGGCCTGACAGTATACCCCTTGCTGATCCATTGCGTTGAGTAGAGGGTTCAATAGAAGGTTCCAAAATATAGGTCCCCCTATTGAGCCCTGCACACAACCCTTTGTTGTTAATTTTGTACATGTTCTACCCGCGTAAGTTACTTCGACTTGCCTGTTTTCCAAATAACTGTCGATCAGATGTTTTAGGTTTCTAGGGCAGTTCATTTTATGTAACTGGTACTTTATGGCTGGCCACCAGGCGCAGTCGAAAGCGCCCTCTATGTCTAATGAAATTAGGATGACAATATTTTTTCCCTGTATCTGTTCCTTTATATGATTCATTAGATCAAAGAGGGCGTCTTCCGTACTGCGCTGGGGAACAAAACCATACTGTCTAGTATTTAACTTCGGCAGGAGGTGCCACTTAAGCCTTGTAACCAGCATCTTTTCTAGTATCTTGCCTAAGACTGACAACAGGCCTATAGGTCTGTAAGATTTGGGATGATTATAGTCAGTTTTACCCGGCTTTCTTAGAACAATAATAGTAGCCACCTTCCAGAGACTCGGAAACAGGGACAACTCGAGACATTTATTTGCAATACTCAAGAAAAGGCCCGGGTCGTGGTTTATAGCGGCGATGCAGATATCTGCCGTAAACCCGTCCGGACCCGGAGCTTTCTTTGGGTTAAAGCTATTCATGGCATGTTGTAATTCAGTGTCGGTGAAGTAGGGATCATCTTTACCCTCGTCATTCTGGATGGATGTGAGCTCTCTGATTTCTAAGTGTTTTGGGGTATCTTCCTGAATGTTGTCTTCAGGGAAGAAGGTCGATGTAATGTATTCGACAGAGTCTGTGGGACTAAGCGCGACTCCATCTTTGACCATCGGTTTATCATCCATTCTCCTCTGTGTTGATCTAATTACTCTATACACACCGTCCCACAGACTCTCCCGGTCCTGTTTGGTACAAAACTCCTTCCAACTTAACGTCTGTGCGTTCCTTGCTTCTTCCTCATATTTTAGTTTTGTCTCAACGTACTCTCTTACTACAAACGGTCGACGGGAGGGAGCAGCACATTTGATTCTCCTTTTTTTAGTGTTCATTTCTCTTTTTAGGAGTTCAAGCTGTTCAGTCCACCATGGTAGTTTAAAACACGCTGACGGAGTTAAACGACTATTGGCCATGATAGACAACCAAGACTGACGGCGTAACGTGCTCTCCGAGCCACGGGGGTGAAACACCGCTCCGGGCTGGCAATAAAACATTCTTGACAGAAAACCACAAACCAATTTTTGGCCTGATCCGGGAATCGAACCCAGAACCTCGTGATCCGCAGTCGAACATCGCTAGACCAACGAGGGTTCGGGACCACGGGATTTCAAAAACTATAATCAAAAGCTAATATCATCGATATATTATGTACCTACATACCTATGTAAGTAGGTACTGCATAACATAACAAATAAGTACTGGGTAAGTATACTACGCAGTCATCCGCGTCAATGACCTCCGATAAGCTTTCAGGTGGCCCTGAGGCCTGAGACGAAACGACTGATCCTCCTTATTTAAACTACTAACTTATACCCGCGACTTCGACCTCCTGGATATACCTACCTAAGCCTTGTAACAATTCCGTACGAACCCTTTGAATTTTGTCAAGGGGTGACATAGTCAGTTTTGACTCTTGACAAACCCCCCAAAAACAAACAATAAAAAAAAACCTTTTTGATTTCCCGGTATAAAAAGTAACCAACGTATTTCTCCGGGGTGTGAGCTATCCTCTTTGCCCTCCATCAAGATCGGTCCAGCGCTAAGGCCACGGAAAAGGTGTTTTAGTATTAATATTTTTTTACGCAGCAACCCTTACTATTTGGGTTATAAAAAGTAGCGTAGATCACTTCTTGTGTAAGCCTCTAACTGGCTGTGAGAGTTCCGTCGAAATCGGCTCAGCTGTTCCGAAGATTAGCCAGGACAGAAAAATAGACAGACTTTAAAAAAACGTGTGTTTGTGATATTATGCTTTCGTTGAAATAACTATATTATAATGTGCACTTGGCCAGCTTGGTGGACTACGGCCTAAATCATTGTCATTCTGAGAAGAGACCCCTGCCCTGTAATTGAATGACCCACCTAAACCCGGCGGCTTAGGTGGGTCAATCAAAGATTGAGAAATCCTTTTTAATTAAATAGGTACCATAATATTATGCCATGTATTGTACGTACCTATAAATTATGAAATGTTCACTTAGAGCCAGATTTAAATTGAAAACTGTACCTAAGTTATAACAAAAAGACGAAAATGAAAGTAAGAGTCGATGGGACCTGCAAAAACAAAATAAAAGTTCGACAGGTCTCGCCGAAAAATCATAACCTGTTGCAACAACGGATATACCTACGTAGGTACTTAATGCAGCTAAATTGAAAGTGTCTGCAAATAAAGACATGACCGAGAGACTTTACCCGAAAACCAGGACCGAACGCTACCAAACAATGCAAATTGAAAGTGACAGTTATGGAAAAACAAAAGGGGCCAAATCGACAGATAAATGTACGTACCGAGTCGACAACCATAACCTAAGACAAGGTAAAAGTTGTAGTCTCTGAGTGACTCAAAGTCTTTGGCGATGTTACTGCTCCTAATTCAGTCAAATCTGAACCGATTTCGATAATTATTTTTTCATTGTATAGGATATATTGTCAGGTTGATTTCGTATAGATTTGGTGAAGATCTGGTCCTGTTTTCTGGAGTCCAACAAATAGCAAATCAAATCGAGGGTAAAAGCAAATCGCTCGTGATCGATTGTCGTTCACAGCTGGATATAGATCTCTTGTAGGGACTTCCACACGCGGACTTGCACCGCTTGTATCTCTTGCTGATGACTCGAATGATGTAGTCGGTCCAGCTAGTTCTCACTGTCCTGGCAAGGTCCCCATTCCAGCACCTTGGGACCCCAACGTCTATCGATTTGAACTGAACCATTACCACTACAGCTTCAGTATTCTCTCTCATACTTCTCACTATCAGTGTAAGTAAACAACCATTACTTTATGTAAATCCTACTAATATTATAAATGTGAAAGTGTGGATGTTTGGATGTTTGGATGTTTAGATGTTTGTATGTTTGGATGTTTGTTACTCAATCACGCCGCAACTACTGAACCGATTTGGCTGAAATTTTGAATGGAGATAGCTTATGCCCTGACTTAAAACATAGGCTACTTTTTATCCCGGAAAAGTATTCCTGTGGGACTAAAATAGATATAATCTTCCAAAAACGTCATAGAGGGCGCTGACTGTTCTTAGGTAAATCACGTTCACATAACACATTATTGCAATAGTTTGCTGTGTTGCATGCATTGGCAACACATAGGCTACTTTTTATCCTGGCAAAAATGCACAGTTCCCATGGGATTTTGAAAACCCCGAAGTCTATATCTACAGCTATAGGTAGATTATTATAGCGAACTTCCTTGATAGAAAGTATAAAGGTTGGAAAAGGGAGCGGGAACGGGAACTGGGAATCAACGATTCCCTCGGGATTTGTTCAAAACCGAAATTCACGCGAGCGAAGCTGCAGGCAGAAGCTATCACACATAATCACAATACCAATCCTACTAATCCTACTATAATATTATAAATGTGAAAGTGTCGATGTTTGGATGTTTGGATGTTTGGATGTTTGGATGTTTAGATGTTTGGATGTTTGGATGTTTAGATTTTTGTATGTTTGGATGTTTGTTACTCAATCACGCCGCAACTAATGAACCGATTTGGCTGAAATTTTGAATGGAGATAGCTTATGCCCTGACTTAAAACATATGCTACTTTTTATCCCGGAAAAGTATTCCTGTGGGACTAAAATAGATATAATCTTCCAAAAACGTCATAGAGGGCGCTGACTGTTCTTAGGTAAATCACGTTCACATAACACATTATTGCAATAGTTTGCTGTGTTGCATGCATTGGCAACACATAGGCTACTTTTTATCCTGGAAAAAATGCACAGTTCCCATGGGATTTTGAAAACCCCGAAGTCTATATCTACAGCTATAGGTAGATTATTATAGCGAACTTCCTTGATAAAAAGTATAAAGGTTGGAAAAGGGAGCGGGAACGGGAACTGGGAATCAACGATTCCCTCGGGATTTGTTCAAAACCGAAATTCACGCGAGCGAAGCTGCAGGCAGAAGCTATCACACATAATCACAATACCAATCCTACTAATCCTACTATCCTACTAATATTATAAATGTGAAAGTGTGGATGTTTGGATGTTTGGATGTTTAGATGTTTGGATGTTTGGATGTTTAGATGTTTGTATGTTTGGATGTTTGTTACTCAATCACGCCGCAACTACTGAACCGATTTGGCTGAAATTTTGAATGGAGATAGCTTATGCCCTGACTTAAAACATATGCTACTTTTTATCCCGGAAAAGTATTCCTGTGGGACTAAAATAGATATAATCTTCCAAAAACGCCATAGAGGGCGCTGACTGTTCTTAGGTAAATCACGTTCGCATAACACATTAATGCAATAGTTTGCTGTGTTGCATGCATTGGCAACACATAGGCTACTTTTTATCCTGGAAAAAATGCACAGTTCCCATGGGATTTTGAAAAACCCGAAGTCTATATCTACAGCTATATGTAGATTATTATAGCGAACTTTCTTGATAGAAAGTATAAAGGTTGGAAAAGGGAGCGGGAACGGGAACTGGGAATCAACGATTCCCTCGGGATTTGTTCAAAACCGAAATTCACGCGAGCGAAGCTGCAGGCAGAAGCTATCACACATAATCACAATACCAATCCTACTAATCCTACTATCCTACTAATATTATAAATGTGAAAGTGTGGATGTTTGGATGTTTGGATGTTTAGATGTTTGGATGTTTGGATGTTTAGATGTTTGTATGTTTGGATGTTTGTTACTCAATCACGCCGCAACTACTGAACCGATTTGGCTGAAATTTTGAATGGAGATAGCTTATGCCCTGACTTAAAACATATGCTACTTTTTATCCCGGAAAAGTATTCCTGTGGGACTAAAATAGATATAATCTTCCAAAAACGCCATAGAGGGCGCTGACTGTTCTTAGGTAAATCACGTTCGCATAACACATTAATGCAATAGTTTGCTGTGTTGCATGCATTGGCAACACATAGGCTACTTTTTATCCTAGAAAAAATGCACAGTTCCCATGGGATTTTGAAAAACCCGAAGTCTATATCTACAGCTATATGTAGATTATTATAGCGAACTTTCTTGATAGAAAGTATAAAGGTTGGAAAAGGGAGCGGGAACGGGAACCGGGAATCAACGATTCCCTCGGGATTTGTTCAAAACCGAAATTCACGCGAGCGAAGCTGCGGGCAGAAGCTATCACACATAATCACAATACCAATCCTACTAATCCTACTATAATATTATAAATGTGAAAGTGTGGATGTTTGGATGTTTAGATGTTTGGATGTTTGTTACTCAATTACGCCGCAACTACTGAACCGATTTGGCTGAAATTTTGAATGGAGATAGCTTATGCCCTGACTTATAACATAGGGTACTTTTTATCCCGGAAAAGTGTTCCTGTGGGACTAAAATAGATAGACTTCCAAAAACGCGATAGATGGAGTTGACTGTTCTTAGGTAAATCACGCTCACATAGCACATTATTACAATAGTTGCATGCATCTGTATGGGTATGCACTTTTTATGCTGGAAAAATCTACAGTTCCCACGGGATTTTGATAAAAACGAAATATATATCTACAGCTATAGGTAGATTACTATAGCAAACTTCCTTGAAAGTAGGTATAAAGTTTGGAAAAGGGAGCGGGAACGGGAGCCGGAAATCCACGATTCCCTTGGGATTTGTGAAAAACCGAAATTCACGCGGGCGAAGCCGCGGGCAGAATCTAGTTGTAGATATAATTTAACGAGACCTTATTACATGTAAACGCTTGCAGCGAATCAATTTCTGCAAGTTTTATCTACCTTGTCTCATATTGATATCTGCAAGACATTACCGAAGTTACTTGCCCGTGGACATAATATAGAATAGCCCACCCGTGGGAATCCGGGGCAAGTAAGCTAGAAGATAAGGTCCTAAATGACAAGTAGGTATTCCGTCTTTGGCCGCTAAACCATAACCTACCGCAACGAGACAATGCGGGCGCGACAATGCGTACGGGAGTGTAGCCTCCCCCCGAATTTCGCCGCTCCGTTCAAGGTCGCCGCCGTTGAGGCAGGTCAGCGCCGTGACGTCATCGCGCCCTCCAAAACCGACGGGTCAACGACCGCGCCGCCATCACGGAAACTGTGCTGTGCGCGTTCGGAATTCGAATTGGGGGCTCTTTGTTTGTGTGCGTTCAATGAGCTTTCGATGTTTTTGTTGTCCCGTTTTGTGTGTAAGGTACCTTTGTGTGTGTGCGTGTAATTTGGGGTTTTTATAATGCCTCGACCGAAACAATGGCCGGAGTTGGTCCCTTCGCTTTTAAATGATCGTTTAATTATTGCTATATTTAGCTCTGCCTCGTTTGTTTGGTTTGTTCGTCGAGGAAATACTACCAATTTTAGGATTAATTAGTAGGCCTACCTAAATTAAATTTTAGGTTTGCAATAAAATTAAAAACTTAACTTTATGTTTAAAATTCTTAATAGGTGCATTTTCTTCCTTTTCTCCAATAAACTGTAAATGATAGATATCTACTAGCTACCTATGTAGGATAATAATATAGTGTTTCTTTTTTCAATGACTTTTTAATGGCTTTTTGGCCGCAACACGCACAGGTGTTTTCCAATTTATTTTAATTCCATCTAACTTCTAGATTTTATTAATTAATGAATTTATCAACTTTGAAAAAGTAAAAACCTTCCTACTTACACAAAAACTTAAAACGGAGTTCGCACGTCTAAAAATATGAAAAAGATTTCCATTTTCTATAAATCGTTCGTTCGTTCGTTCGTTTCAACCAATGGACGTCCACTGCTGGACATAGGTCTCTTGCAAGGATCGCCACAGCACACGATCTTGTGCCGCCTGATTCCAGCGGCTACCAGCGACTCGCTTGAGATCGTCTGTCCACTGTTTCTATAAATAGCGCCTTGTAATTTCAAATTCAATATCAGAGCCAATCACTTTACATTAACCGGCTTTCATAACTTCAAAGACGCCATGTTCCTATTATAAAAATAAAAGCAAAGAATAAATTACGGGAAAAAGACCCACCAGACCGGTTTCTGACTTGTTGTGTGGCGATCATAAAAAACCTTATGTGCTATCGACCAATCGTCTAACGCAGTTCAAATTTCGGTTGCGCAGGAGAGGGGCATTAGACGCACACTATGATAATTTGAATAGCCTGTTTGTACAATGGAATATAGCGTTCGAATTTTAAATAGCTTGGGGGTAGGTAGGTAACTACATACGTACCTATTTTTTACATGGAATGATTTATTAATATAAAATTAATATGTTTTAACTTTGAAATGAAGTCAGCTTTTTTTGTTGGTATAATCTATGCCTTTTTATGCCCGTAATCATTTTTTTGTTTTTAAGTTTTTGTGTAGGAAGATTTCTTCCTGATACAACAACAAAAAAACATACTAGAGACTAATATAATAAATACTAGCTGAACCCCGCAACTTCGTTCGCGTAGATATAGGTTTTTATATAGGATCGGATCGGATCCCATAAATCTTTTATGTACCTAAGCTAAATGTAGCCTAAGTTACTCCTTAAGTTACATTGAAAGTTCCATTAAAATCGATCCAGCCGTTTCGGAGAGTAGCTGGAATAAATAGACAGACCGACAAACATAAATTTAAACGCACACCAGTTTAAAATAAGCCGACGTTCAAAGATCCGGGTCCCAAGTTATTTGAACCCAATACCGAGGATTGTAATGTCTGTCATTTCTGAACTAAAAAACCTATGACCTTGAAATATTTACGGGACAATACTTGAAGTATTACCTTTCTAACAAAAAAAGAATGAGCGAAATCGAACCACGCGTTAATGAATTACAGCTAAATACTCGTTTTAACTTTCTTCCCCTCTCCCAAGGGAACCGTGCTGAATTTCGGGATAAAAAGTATCCTATGTCCTACCTCGGAGTATAAACTCAAATCGTACCAAGTTTCATTCGAATCCATTCAGTAGTTTCGGCGTGATGCGCGGCCAAGATACAGACAGACAGACAGACAGACAGACCGACAGACAGACAGACAGACAAAAATGAAACAAATTGCAGTTTTGGCTTCAGTATCGATTATAGAGTGCCCTCCAATAAAAAATTTCAAAATATCTTCAATGTACAGAATTGGATCCGTTACAGTTTTATTATATTACTAGCGACCCGCCCCGGCTTCGCACGGGTAGTAGAGCATATTATGCGTAGGTACTACCCGCTCAGGGATTAGGCAGCGTTTTCGATGAAAGCTCCCAGGCGGCTTGACTTTTTACGATATTTTCCACAATGAACTTGCTATATCTCACCTTATACCCGAATTACTAATTCCGTGGAATTCTGACGTTTCATAATGTTACCAGAGATAAAACAATTCCCACGAAAAAGATAAAAAATTCAAAACTTATGCAAATACAAATCAACTGCTGCATGTAGATATGACAAATGCCTGACAGACACTTCATGGTGATAATGTCATTCGACTTCCATTTTTGAATAAATTTTTTCAATGTGCTTCTTTTGTTTTCTATTGCTGTTAGTGTGCACTTTCTAGTTTCCATTCTTAGCAACTATTTTAGGGCGAAACAATTAATATTATTAAGCGGCTTAGAGCTTTATATGTTGACAGGGAATTAAAGTAGTTTGGGGTAAAATCGTACTTCGTAGATGTTAACCCTGTTCTCCATATAAATAACTCATCTGTAAATGACAATGACAGCTGTCAGAATTAAGTCGATATTAAGTCAAAAATAAGGAGAAAAACTAAATATTTCAAATCAAATAAATTACAATGTATTTGGGACATAAAAAAGTAAGTTTTTACCAGATTCCGTGAAAAAAAAAAAATATTTTAAAAGATAAAAATTAAAAACCAAAAACTTGGTTTTTTGAACTTTTCACATAAATTTTGAAAGTTATGTGAAAAAAGGGTAAATACAAAAGTTGTAGATCTTTTTATTACCTACAACTTTGCCATTTGATTTTTTTCCATAGGACTTCTAGTTTTGCCGGAAATCGAGATAAACCGTTTTTTACCCTTAAAACTCCCCCCCTTTTTTCCCGAGCTCAGATCGCCCGTAAATTATTTTTCCTTGTATTTTTATAATATTCTCCTCCTTTTCCAATGGGTTTCATCCTACGTACTGTGATTCTTTTTTTTGGTTTCAAAAATTATCGACACTGGGCTATAGCGAGAACCGCGGCCACCGACGCGCTTATAGGAACGCCCCGCCGCGCACCGTCGCAATTTTTAAATCTGTAATATCTTCGAAAGTATTCATTTAAATCATATGCTGTAAAGGGCCATATGGATTTATATTAAATCAACAATGTATTTAAGGTATTTAATTAGATAAGGATTAATGCTGTATTGGTTGAAATCGCTTCGAAAATTAGCCATTATTTGTCGTAAAAAGTAAATGACAAAAAAATGTTATTGTGGGATATCCATAAGAGATAGACATATACCATCGCGGACTTTTTTGTAGACCTTTTCAATGTGTACAATACTTAGTACATTATTTTGATAAATCTCGTAGGGTTCAGCCTGCGTTTGCAATGTAAGCGAAAAAAATGTAATTATTTACGACATCTATCTATTAAAAAAACCGCATCAAAATCCGTTGCGTAGTTTTAAAGATTTAAGCATACATAGGGACATAGGGACATAGGGACATAGGGATATAGGGACGGAGAAAGCGACTTTGTTTTATACTATGTAGTGATAGATAGATAGACTTACCTACCTTATAAACTCTACGCAAGAAAGACCCACTCGACCGATTAGTGTGTCGTTTTTAAAAAACTGCATATAGGTATCTATCTAGTATCTAGGTATTGTATCTGTCAAACATGGGTAGCAAACCTACCTACCAGCCTACTTGAAATGTTGTATATCTTTTTATCGTTTTATTTTTAGTAGAAATCTAGGTAGGAGGTACCCATCTACCTAACTAATAACAAAAATATCTAAATGAAAACCACATTTAATTATAATTTATTATTATCAACACACCTACAATAATTTTAACGACTATTGTATTCACGGCAGATTTAAGATAAATAGAAAAGTCAACCAACTGTGTAATGTGTGTGTAAGAACCTGCCTCTAACTTTTTTCTAACCCAAAACGAGCCAATGATGAGCCACCAAATTTTGAGGTTGCGTGTGAGTGGCCAAAAATGTTAGATGCACACATGCAAAGTAGGTACTCGCTATGAATGTGTGCTATTTGTATTTATGAGTTATGTATGTTTGTACGAGGATATTGTGTAAGTTGTGTGATAGTTAGGTATCTGATTTATTTACTTTTCTATAGCAAATTACCTATAGGTAGGTAGGTACATGACTACGTGACAGTGATGATGGTCTTTCTAGTTCAAATATTTATAAAAATTAAAAATACTAGCGGACCCTGCAGACGTTGGTCCTGCTCGGTGACATACAAACATCAGCGCCACCTACCCGGTTATTAAAGTACTAATATCGCTATTAAACAATAAGACTAATATATCGCTAAGGATGAAATTAGGGTTGTATGTATTTTTAGTGCCAAATTAAAAACAATTGTCCAAAAAATAAATAAATCATTTTTTGGGTGGACCACCCTTATCACCTTTGATTATCTACCTACTCCTAGATATAGTGACGCGGCTCAACAGCGTCGATAAAAATATCTGCCAACTGTTGGCGCATAAAGCGCTCTCCGCTCCGCAGTGTCGATTGAAACCTCAAGAGATACGGACGTACGGCTTATTTTTTGCATTCGTTTATTTTGATGAAAATGACTATTTGCGCGATAAAAATCTGCAGAAATTACAGAGGACGTTTACGAGCAACGAACAAAATCTCCTACCATCAGTAAGTAACTCAAAATTAATAGTAATTTACAAAAACAAAACTAATACATTGATACATTTTTTCACAAAACCAACGCGTCGTTTTTTGGTGTTGTCAGGTTTGGATTGCGAATTTTCCCGTATGGTTCAATAGTAATAAATAAAGTTGGCTTATAAAAGCTGATCAAGATTTATATACTATCCATGTATGTGGACGTACATAATTATGTTTCAAAAACGGAAACTAGTATGGACTTATGGGAATATGGACGCCATTTTGATTTTTTTGTTAATGGATCGAATTCTCTCAAAATCGATATATGGGGAATCCTGTGATCATAAAAAAGAAAACTGATGTCAAAATAGCAAAAAATGGACGCCATTTTGATTTTTTTTATTAATGGCTCGAATTCTCTCAAAATCGATATATGGGGTTCCCTGTGATCATAAAAAAGAAAACTGATGTCAAAATAGCAAAAAATGGACGCCATTTTGATTTTTTTTGTTAATGCACCGAATTCTCTCAAAATCGATATATGGGGTTCCCTGTGATCATAAAAAAGAAAACTGATGTCAAAATAGCAAAAAATGGACGCCATTTTGATTTTTTTTGTTAATGCACCGAATTCTCTCAAAATCGATATATGGGGTTCCCTGTGATCATAAAAAAGAAAACTGATGTCAAAATAGCAAAAAATGGACGCCATTTTGATTTTTTTTGTTAATGCACCAAATTCTCTCAAAATCGATATATGGGGTTCCTTGTGATCATAAAAAGGAGAACTGATGTCAAAATAGCAAAAAATGGACGCCATTTTGATTTTTTTTATTAATGGATCGAATTCTCTCAAAATCGATATGTGGGGTTCCCTGTGATCATAAAAAAGAAAACTGATGTCAAAATAGCAAAAAATTTACGCCATTTTGATTTTTTTTATTAATGGATCGAATTCTCTCAAAATCGATATATGGGGTTCCCTGTGATCATAAAAAAGAAAACTGATGTCAAAATAGCAAAAAATGGACGCCATTTTGATTTTTTTTGTTAATGCACCGAAACTACTTTGTATCCCGGAAACGTATTCCTGTGGGATTAAAATAGATATAAAGTTCCAAAAACGCCATAGAGGGCGCTGACTGTTCTTAGGTAAATCACGCTCACAACACATTATTGCAATAGTTTGCTGTGAGGCATGCATTGGAAACACATAGGAATTCTAGATATCGATTTTGAGAGAATTCGGTGCATTAACAAAAAAAATCAAAATGGCGTCCATTTTTTGCTATTTTGACATCAGTTTTCTTTTTTATGATCACAGGGAACCCCATATATCGATTTTGAGAGAATTCGGTGCATTAACAAAAAAAATCAAAATGGCGTCCATTTTTTGCTATTTTGACATCAGTTTTCTTTTTTATGATCACAGGGAACCCCATATATCGATTTTGAGAGAATTCGGTGCATTAACAAAAAAAATCAAAATGGCGTCCATTTTTTGCTATTTTGACATCAGTTTTCTTTTTTATTATCACAGGGAACCCCATATATCGATTTTGAGAGAATTCGGTGCATTAACAAAAAAAATCAAAATGGCGTCAATTTTTTGCTATTTTGACATCAGTTTTCTTTTTTATGATCACAGGGAACCCCATATATCGATTTTGAGAGAATTCGGTGCATTAACAAAAAAAATCAAAATGGCGTCCATTTTTTGCTATTTTGACATCAGTTTTCTTTTTTATGATCACAGGGAACCCCATATATCGATTTTGAGAGAATTCGATTCATTAACAAAAAAAATCAAAATGGCGTATATTTTTTGCTATTTTGACATCAGTTTTCTTTTTTATGATCACAAAGAACTTCAGATATCGATTTTGAGAGAATTCGGTGCATTAACAAAAAAATCAAAATGGCGTCCATATTCCCATAAGTCCATACTTAGAGTTTCCGTTTGTGAAACATACGTCCACATACATGGATAGTATTTAAACCTTGATCAGCTTTTAAAAAGACGGAATTTGTTTAAAACCGAAATTCACGCGGGCGAAGCCGCGGGCAGATGCTAGTGTTTAAATAAACTGTAAAAAAAACTAATAAGTATGTAAAATAATTAAATTTAAAACAAACTACAGATAATATGCACCTCAAAATCAAAATATACTATTCCACTACTTGATGGGAAATATTCAAGAACTGGTATCACTCAGCGCACGCCCACATGAATCAGCGCGCTTGTTAAACACGCGTACCTACGTACACGTGTGTGCGTAATACGCACACAGCGCTTTCAAAGTTGGCCCGTTATTTTTGTTGCGACTACAGCGCTTCACTCTATCTAGAGAGTCATTAATCGAAGCTTATCACATAGGGGTATGAAAAAATTTATTCTCAACTAAATACATAATATACACAAAAAATCATAAGAACCGGTCAAGCCGTTTCAGAGGAATTTTGTTACAAACACAGCGACACGAGAATTTTATGTAGGTATAATGTACCTAGGTATTAGATATGAATTAGAATAACAGACTTAAACATTCTACGTAGGTACCTTGAATGACTGACAGCAAATAGTATTTTTGTTCATTTTTAAATATATTTTTATTGTTCAGTCAACCTTGACGTGTAAAAATACCTTCAAATTTTTTCTAACGACATTCCAACCAATGAGATGACTGAAATCCAACGATTGCGCGTGAGTAGCCGAATTTGAACTAGACTCACACCAACGTAAGCTGCTGATGTAGTTACTATGCTAGTGTGCGTGTGATTAGCGTTTAGTGAATAGATGTCAAGAGAATGTGATTAGAATATTTTAGTTTTCGTGCATTGTTTGGTAGTTGGAGAGAGATAGATATACCTAGGTTTTTCCTTTTTATATTATAGATATTCTTCTTTGAGTTTATTAGTTATTACGTAAACCAATTGGGTTTAATGGGCTGAGGCACACGAGTAGATATTATACAGAGGAAAAGCTACCTAAGAACGTCCAAAATTTATACCTATTCTGATAGGGTTGTCACCTGTTGCATGTGAAAAATTATGGGTAAAAATAAAAATATTATATACTAGTATACATAATATAGCAAGATATGTAATAATGATTGGAAAAATATGTTTTTTATATTACATTACTATACTATATATAAGTTATATATTATAGTTACTTAGGTAGGTAGTAGGTACTTACTAAAACTAAGTGTGATAGCACATGCATAGATATCCCTAGTGACAGAACTAGATACTTACTTACTTTAGTAAAATGAATGAATTGAGTACCTAGTTACTTAGGTAGGTAGTAGGTACCTACTAAAAGTCAGTGTAATAGAACATGCGTAGATGTCCCAGTAATAGTATTTAGATACTTACTTTAGTAAAATAAATGAATTAAATACCTAATTACTTAGGTAGGTAGTAGATTATAAAACCGTAGACATTTTTATGAACAGATACCTACTAAAAATAAGTGTGATAGCACATGCGTAGATATCCCTAGTGACAGTACCTAGAATCTAGATACTTACTTACTTTAGTAAATTGAATGAATTAAGTACCTAGTTACTTAGAATGACCCGTTAGCGCGGTTGGTAGTGACCCTGCCTTCCGCTCCAGGGTCGCGGGTTCGATTCCCGCTCCGAGTCTGGGTGTATTTATAATATGTATGTGTAATGTATATATACCTTTATATAAAATATATATATGTATTTATATGTAAATATGTCTATCAGTCGGCTATTACCTATAACACAGGCATGAAGTTGCCTACTTTAGGAATAGACGTCCGTGTGCGTATGTGTGAGTATTTATTTATTTATTTAATTATTTATTTAGATAGGTACCTTAGATAGGCCCATCGCGATGGCCCATTGCATAGAGGATCTATAACACATTTTAACTTACAACCCGTTTACTAAAAGATAGGACCTCGCTGACAAGTTGCTTTGACTCGCTCGCTCGCAAGACAATACTAACACAGCATACCTGGGTATGCTGTGTTAGTATTGTCAGTTTTTCACAAACATTTAAGTTTCATACAATACCTAAATATTCTTAATGATGCTTTTTTGCACACCCTACCCATGCGTCGCAGTGGCGTTATCGACGCCAGGTCCAATCTTTTAGTAAACGGGTTGTACCTGGCAATGTTATTACTCAATTCTATTCAGTAGAATCTGCTTTTTGAACCAGTAGTAGAGTCTTGACATAGTATCATAAGTGGCACATACTATCCTACAATAAATAAATTCATGTCATTTCAATTAATTTCATTTCATTAATTTTATTGTATAGATATGTAAAGGTAGGTATACTTACTTCACTTGATCTCTAGGGTACACAAAAAAAGAGATTGGAAAAGTGCGCACGACCCACAGCCCTGTCGTTTGTCTACCAACTGTCCTACCAGCGGAGCGTACGTGAACCGTTGGTGAGAGCTCGTGTGTGCGTGAGCGGCGCTATGTGTGCGTGTACCTACAGCGGGCCGCTTCTAGGTAGCTTTCTCTCTGTATAATATCTACTCGTGTGGCTGAGGGTTCTAAACTCTCTCCATAGAACTAAAGTTTTTTATTTGTATTGTATCCTGTATGTACCTATTGTACGGACTTCTACACGCCTCGGTCTTACGCCGCTTGTATACAGCGGTTCGCTGCAACTTGCTTGATGTCGTATCGTATGTCCTGTCGAAGCGAAAGCTTTGTGCTTAGTCTAAATCGGAGCACTCGAAAACGAACTCGAAAACTATTGATCGATTTCAGAGTAAAATAGACCTAAAATGGCTTGTTCTCGAAAACGAACTCGAAAACTATTGATCGATTTCAGAGTAAAATAGACCTAAAATGGCTTGTATTAACAAGCCATTTTAGGTCTATTTTACTCTGAAATCGATCAATAGTTTTCGAGTTCGTTTTCGAGTGCTCCGATTTAGACTAAGCACACAGGTGTTACAATAGTGTAACGGGTGGGGTTTGAACCCTCGGCCTTTCGGTTTTCGATCCAGGCTCGACGACCGTTGCGCTATTGCGGTAAGTACCTACCTATACCTATGTTTTTATTTTTCATTTAAAAATTCATGTTTTTTTGTTATGGAATACCTACCTACCTAGTACCTACCTACTTGAAAAAATGTAAAAAGGGAGATTTTTTACTTTTATATTTTATGCAATTCCATTTGTTCTCACGCTAATAATATCTGCACTTTGCTTGCCAATAAACAGGGCTTGTCCCAAGTTACAGGCGGCTGGCGGTTTTGAAAAACGATAATGTTTGTTCACGTTATTCTTGCCTTATGGCAGGTGCGGTCGGGACGATATTGCAAACAATAAAGTAACACCTGCATTGTGATGTAAACACACAGGAAGATGCATCATCGTAAAAATTGTCGCACGCCCTACAAACCAAGCCACATAGTGTTCAGATTACTTACTTATAAACAAGACGTGGGTTTGCTAGAAAATTTACAAATGTGTGCGTTTTATAAACTACTTATAAACATTAACTGCGTTTGCTATAAACAGACAAGCCTGACTCCTGAGGTGCTAATAATTAATAGGTATTTTACTTTTCAAGTAACCTAACGCGAGTTTAGCTAGCGTGAACGGTGAACTCACTGAATTTTAATAGTAGGTACCCAGATTGAAGGCTTGTTTACAATCATTGAATTGAAACGCTTGCCGCTTATGGCTTGTGTACTGTACAAAAGCTTTTAAGCTTATTAAGGCAATTTTGGGCGATTTCATGGAATTTCGGCTTGTATGCGAGGCTGATTGTATACTAATTATTTAATAAACTAATTGAAAGTTTACTTTTATCTATTCTATACATATCTACGAGCTAATGCGTGAAACTTTAAACTATGTGTAGAAACAAAATTAAGTCGAGGTTATTACACAATGAAAATATTCTTAATAGCAAAGTTGCATGAAATCAATCTACTTTAAATTCATCTGCCCATAAAACAGTGTGAAATGTCATAATTAATTGTTACATTTACTGCCTGTTTCACCACCTTTAGTTCGGATGTCCGACAGATTAGAGTCGGATAGCTATATCTACATCTTTTGTCTTTGTCACTTGACATAGAGTAAGAAAGTGACAAAACTTACGTTTAAGCTATCAGACACTTATCAGAAAGTGGTGAAAAAGGCCCTAATACAGCTAAGTACATATAATTTATTGTAACTTTTGTGATTTGAAGAGAGCAACCGCTGAGTTTGTTGCCGGCCCTTCACCAGCCCCCCGCTTACCGAACCGGTGGTAGTAGGTACCTACCACCACCCGGTAGGTGGCTGACTTGACTCATAAGAGTAACTGCCTCGTTGGTCTAGTGGTTAGCATATTCGACCGCAGAGGAGGTCCCGGGTTCGATTCCCGGGTTGGACAAATAAGTGTAAGGCATTGGGTTTTTTCTGACAAGAATTAATTCTCAGTGCCAGCCCGGAGTTGGTAGATGACGGTGTTTCACCCCCGTCCCTCGGAGAACACGTTAAGCAGTCGGTTCCGGTTATTAGATATCATGTGACAATAGTCGTTAAAGCCCGCCAACCCGCATTGGAGCAGCGTGGCGGGTCTAAGTTCTAAATCCCTCTCTCCTATGAGAGAGGAGGCATGTGATCAGCAGTGGGACGTTAAAAAGCTTTAGCGATAGTAGATAAGAGTAACAAGTTAGTCAATAGGGTTTTAAAAGCTTTGAAGTAACCGGACGCGATTAGCAAGTATAAATCTGTCCATCATCATCATTATAAACTCATTATCGGCCCACTACACGGCACGGGTCTCCTCTCAGAATGAGAAGGGTTTAGGCCGTAGTCCACCACGCTGGCCAAGTGCGGATTGGTAGACTTCACACGCCATTGAGAACATTATGGAGAACTCTCAGGCATGCAGGTTTCCTCACGATGTTTTCCTTTACCGTTGAAGCGAATGATATATAATTGCTGAAACCGCACATAACTTGGAAAATCTAAAGATACGTACCGGGGATTGAACTTAAGAGAGACCGAAGTCTTAACTACTGAGCTACCACCGCTTTATCTTTAATACCCAATATCTGTATAGGTAATAGGTATTGTTTATACCTAGCTATTGTTAAATCTTAATGTGGGATCGAAGACACCGTAGGTACTCGTACTACCCGTATAGAACCACATGAGTAGATATCCCTACAGAGAGGAAGCTTCATATAAGCGGCCCGCTGTAGGTACACTCACACATAGCGCAGCTCACGCACGCATGAGCTCACGGACGCTCCGCTGGGGCTCGGTTGGGCAAATGACAAGTGTGGGTCATGCGCATTAAATTAATGATGAGAATAAAGTGTTTGGCGAGAGTTTAGAGATTGTGTAATATAGTCTAAACGCCTCTTTCACCATCTTCTGATAAGTATTGGATAGCTATCTACAACTTTTGTCTTTGTCACTTGACATAAAGTAAGAGAGTGATAAAACTTACGTTTAGGCTATCCGACACTTATCAAAAGGTGGTGAAACAAGCCCTTAATGATATAGAAAATTAGACTTAAGTGTTGTGTTTAGACAAAAATGCCTAACCATTTTACAGTTAACAGAATCTATATTTAGGTTCACATACATCAGGTGACAACCCTATGAGAATAAGTATAAATGGACGTTGTTATGAAAAGCTGTGATAGCCTAGTGGTTAGGACGACCGACTTCTAATCGGAGGTCGTGGGTTCGATCCCGGGCACACACCTCTAACTTTTCGGAGTTATGTGCGTTTTAAGTATTTAAATATCACTTGCTTTAACGGTGAAGGAAAATATCGTGAGGAAACCTGCATGCCTGAGAGTTCTCCATAACGTTCTCAAAGGTGTGTGAAGTCTGCCAATCCGCTTGGCCAGCGTGGTAGACTATGGCCAAAACCCTTCTCACTCTGAGAGGAGACCCGTGCTCTGTAGTGAGCCGGTAATGGGTTGATCATGATGATGATGATGGACGTTGTTAAAAAGTGTCCCCTCTGTAAGGATATCTCATGTGCTACAACCATGTCGTGACGTCACGACGGTTGACCACCAAGATGGTGTGAGCGCGTAGTAGGTATAGACGCGCGAGACAGATGTGGGTAACGTGGGCGCGCATTCCGACTGAATTGCACTAAATCTGAGCACCGTTTGATCGACCTGAATTACTGGTCGACGCACTTGATTTGAGTCCACATTTCCAGACAGGTTCATATTATGAAATGTAATCTAAGCCCCACTGCAGTCTAACCTACCCTACATCAGCGGTCTAGCGTTTGGCGTGGTCGACTGCGGATCACGAGATCATGGGTTCGATTCCTGGGATGGACCAAAAATCACGAGGGTTTTTCTGTCAAGAAATTCTCAGTGTTAGCCCGGAACTTTACTTTCCATGCCCTCAAGAGCACGTAAAGTCCTGCGCCTGATCTCTCTCCGGTCGTGCCGCGTTGGCATCCCATCGGACTATGAGAGTGATGGAATAGAGTGGACTTGTGTATTCACACACTTGTGTACTTACTAGTATCCCTTGATTGCGATCCCACTTTATGGTGAGTGACGATGCAGTCTAAGATGGAAGTGGGGTAACCTGAAAGCGGTATACTTAGCACTTTTTATTAAATTCAAATTCAAATTCAAAATTCATTTATTCAAAGTAGGTACACTGTACACTTTTTGAACGTCAATTTACGAACAGGCAATGGTGATAATTACTTACGGAAACTTAAAACTAAAGCTACGAGGGTTCCAAACGCGCCCCTGGTCTGAGAAGAGCCCACAACAAAGTCAGCCGGGTTTATTTTTTTTTATTTTTTAAGTCCATATCTATCCCAAATCATCATACCGGAACGCTTAACCAATTGGTGGTACGACTTTTCCGGTGGGATGCTAACTAGCAAGATCAGATCAGAAACAATTTAGAAACAATAAATTCCTGCCGTTGGTGCTTATGGTTTTAAGCCCCCCCCCCCTGTCCATTGCTCTATATTATTAAGTCTTTAAAATTAGTCAATATGAAATATCTGATGATGGTACAGAAAAGTGTTTGTAAACGTGATGTCGGGTATACAATTGCATAGACCCATATTCACGTTTAATTTACGCTTGTATTGTTTTAAAAACAGTTAAAAGTGAGCATGTTTGTATCTAATATAATAGATGTTATTAAAAAGGAAATGGGACGCGAGTGAGGCTTATATTCATTTAAATAGCAAGTATCGGACGGTGGCGCAGGTGTACCTAGAGATTCTGGATGCGCCTAACAAAAAATAAATACCTAATTAAATTTCTAGTGGGGCGCTCGACTGGCAATATTTACCTACCCCATATTTGTAGGCTCCGGAATATCTCATGAAAAGTGCTGCTCGACTGGCAATATTTATCCCTTGTTTGGAGGCTCCGGAATATCTGAAGAATAATGCTCGGCTGGCAATGTTTACCCCTTATTTCGAAGCTCCGGATATCTGAAAAATGCTGCTCGGCTGGCAGTGTTTACCCCTTATTTCGAGGCTCCGGAATATCTGAAGAATAATGCTCGGCTGGCAATGTTTACCCCTTATTTCGAGGCTCCGGAATATCTGAAGAATAATGCTCGGCTGGCAATGTTTACCCCTTATTTCGAGGCTCCGGAATATCTGAAGAATAATGCTCGGCTGGCAATGTTTACCCCTTAGAATAAATAGGTAAAGAAAGGCAGTCGTCGACGCGGCGATAAGCCGTTTTTAACGGGCCTTATAAGGCTCGATACGTCTATCGTCGCATCAGTGCTCAAGGTACTCATGCGCTTGTGTGCGTGTCGACAAATGTAATTACAGGGCACACATGGTTTGGTTTATAGCTTACGTTTCGAGCGGAAATTTGTTAGAAACTTCCATTCTAAGCGTAATAGTTCGATGGTTTACCCCTTATTTCGAAGCTCCGGATATCTGAAAAATGCTCCTCGGCTGGTAACAGTTATCCCTCATTTGGAGACTCCAGAATATCTGAAGGATGCCGCATGACTGGCAACATTCCCGTTATTTGGAGGCTCCGGAATGTCTGAAGAATGCCGCAGGGTTGGCAATATTTACCCCTCATTTAGAGTTTCGGGAATGTGTTAAAAATGCCCCGATTCGGCTAGGCTGCTCCTTGCAGGACACCCGCAGGATTTGAAGCTGTGTATACCTAATTATGATTTTTCGATCGCTGAAACTCAGAATTTTAATATCTTATAATGTAACTATATATATTTTTATAAATGAAATAAAAGTTTATTTAAAGAGATTGCGATCGCTGAACTCAGCATTCCGGAAGCTTCGAGATATCCTCTCGTTCAAAATCCCTCAGTGCCTGAGCACCAAAGTCTTTGAGCAGTGCGTGCTGTGATGATTTAGGGCTCCAAGACAGGAGCCAAACCCGCTGGATACATGCGGGGCAAGATGGGGACGTATACAATGTCCTTACAAGAAACTTATGTCGCGGTGGACGTCTATTAGTTTATAACGATGATTCGAATGTCACTAAAATGTGTAATTACGAATAGTTAATTTGTATCCTTATTTATTTTGAGATTGGGTAAAAACGACGGAAGACATTTCGGAACCTTGAACTTTTCATATCGAAAACTGCGTACTACCTAGCTCTTTTTTTGTTCTAAAGGTGTCTGAGTCACGTCTATAATATAGTTTTCCGTATTTAAATAAAAACTGATACTAAAATGAATCAGATTTTGGCATATAAGTTGCCTTGAAGAACAAAATAGAACGTTATATAAAAATTTTTTTCCGTATTTAAATAAAAATTGATACTAAACATGACTCAGAATTTGGAATATACCTAATTAAGTTTCCTTGAAGAACAAAATAGGATGTTATTATTTTAAAAGCTTTTTTCACTTTTTTGCGTTAACTACTTTAACTACAAAAATAGTAAATGTGGTTGACATTATAAAAAATTCGCAGGAAAATTGTTAAAAAAAATAATAACATCAATTTTTAACATTAACGATATTATGGGCTGTTATTCCGAATGTAGGTACGATTTTAAGGTCCATTTTACTCTGACTGACTATCTTTTGATATTCGAAATCTACTAACGTTGTTGAAATTTGCAAACTCATTATAAGGATACAGGTATTATTTTATTGTATAGTATGACGTATCTATTATTCCTTGTTCCATGTTCGCATATCGTTTGAAAACTATAGTTTCGCTGCTATTTCGCTGGACATTATCGGCGTGTCGGAACTCGGACGTCGTCGGACAACTTCGTGTGTTTCCGTCGCGGCCAGCAGAGGGGTATAGCGAGGGGGGGGGGGGTGTTGCTAATAAACGAGTTCCATTTTTGAAATCTCTCTGTGTTTTTGCATAGCATTGAAAAAATTAACTCAATCAACATTCTTGATTTTTCAGTAGCGCATCATGTATCCGCACTGTTTGTTAGATTCGATTTCAAGTTAATCAAGAGCTATGCGATTGCTTAGCCCAAAGGCAACCTTGATATTCAGAGAGGCATAGTGCCGTCTTGGGCACCATGCCCATGGGTGAGTGGATGTTGTTTATATTTACCCGACTACGGAAAAGCAAAAAGGAAGGGTTATGATTTTAGTAGTCTATGTATGTATGTATGTATGTTTGTGGCCAATTTTTGTATGAGATTCTGTGTGCACCACCGTAGCGCCTAAACTACTGGACTGATTTTAATGAATGAGGTGTCTTTTGATTCGTTGTTATGGTCCGGGACCCGGGTGACATAGGTTACATTTTATTTACGAAAAAATCACGAACTGACCTTCGCGCGGCTTTCTAAATTAATAAATTAGTAATTTGGATAGACAACAGATGGCGCCACTAGTTGCTTACCCCGCGTTTTCGCACACTAAATTATTAAGCGTAGTCGGGTTTTAGTTTACGAACTTTATAGGTACCTACTTGTTGGTAAATATTTTTGTGTAAGTTTTTTCTGTATACATACAGGTAAGTATAATATAATATAATAGTAGTTTATGAAACGGTTGCATAATAGAGGTTATTAAAACACGAGTGTTAGTTTAAAAAACGAGCCGCAGGCGAGTTTTTTAATAGTATTACACGAGTGTTTTAATAACTAATTATGTAGAGTTTCATACACTACTTTATCTAAACTCATATCTTAAAATCCAAACCATAAAATCTTGGTAATATTTGTCGTGAGTTTTCTTTGATTTTGCTGGCAAAAGATTGTTGGTCGGTGGTCAGGTGGAGTTAAATTCTCTTCAGTATCACTGCTAGACATTTTTCCGCACAATAAAAACCATGTCTTGTAAAGTTTTGAGTAACAAATAAAAAATTTAAATAATATAACTAGCGTATGGCGCCAAAATTCAGTTGTTACCATAGAGATTCTTCTTCTTTTTCGGTTCGTCCCTTTCGGGACAGGCCAAGATCGTTGACCATACAGCCTGGGTTACCATAGAGAAATTAATAGTAGTAGAGGAGTCCTAATATCCTATAGAAATTAGTGGATCGGAAAATAGCTCAAGCTTATCAAAAATTTAATTTTTAATAGTTATTAATTTTTAGTAGTTATTTAATTTTAAGTAAACTTAATTTTTAGTAGTTACTCTTCTGCAATTTAACACAATTCACAATGTTTAACGCGTTTGTACAGTTACACACATCTACTGTAAGGAGGTCGCACGAATTTCCCGCCATGGCTCAAAAATACCAGAACCCAGTGCGCCTGTACTATAATGTAGAAAAAATTATTTTATAACATTACTTTGCAATAATTTCCTAACAAAGTAGTGTTATAATGAACTTTTTTAATTTTTTTTAAAAATATTATAGATGTATGTGAATAAAGTAGTCCAATATATGACACATTTTGATTTCATATTCGGGATTTTAAGATATGAGAGTAGATAAATATAAATAAATATGCTTAGGTACCTACACGGTACACCGAAGCAAAATTTGTAAATATTAGATAGGTAGGTAGGTACTTATAATTTTTTTTTATTAGTTTAATATTAATGTGTAAATATGCGAGGTACTTACCTACCTATTTTAAAAAAGAAAACAAATAATTTCATGTTCGTTGTTATCTTCAACCGACAGTAGTCCATTGCACTTCATTGCAGGTCTCTTGTGGGGACTTCCACGCGCGTCGGTTTTGCGCCGCTTGTGTCCATTTCAAGCTAGATCTAGAGCGAAGTATCGAAAAGAAATTTGAGTGTTGATGGTGGCGCGAGTAAAGGGGGGTACGCACGTAAAGAGGGGTGTAAGGTATTTTTAAAGCTGGCCATCCACTACCATTGTAGATGATTGTACCTATCTATATACTGTGTTCGAATAAAGAGTGAGATAGATACGAGAACACCTTTCTACGCATAACTTTTTTTTAAAGAATACTAGCTGACCCCCGCGACTTCGTTCGCGTATTTTTCTTTGCTATAAACCTCACGGAGCCCGAGACCTTTCCAACGAATGCAAAACCGTGGAAATCGGTTCGTGCGTTCTGGAGTTATAGCGTCAGGAAGGAAAACCCGACTTATTTTTATATAGTAGATTAACCATAATGAACATGACTAATTTTCTCCTTTTCCCTCCAATTGAGTGAAAACTTGCAAGGAGTGGGTACGATAATAGCGGTAACGGGTGGGGGTTATATAAAAACGAGCGCACAGTGAGAAAAGTGTACGTACAACGAAAAAAGCGCACAGTTAATCCTTTTTAACCCCCGACGCAAAAACGACGGGGTGTTATAAGTTTGACGTGTCTGTGTGTGTGTGTATGTGTGTGTGTGTGTGTGTGTCTGTTGCCCTGTAGCGCTCAAACAGGTGGACCGATTTGAATGCTGTTTTTTTATCTGAAAGTTGAATTAGTCGAGAGTGTTGTTAGCTATGTTTGATGAAAATCGATTCAAGATGGCCGCCGCTACAAAATGGCGGATTACAAATTTTTTCACAACTCCCTTAATATGGGTATCAAATGAAAGGGCTTGACTAGTAAAATAGCAGTATTGCAAATCCAAGATGGCCGCCGACACAAAATGGCGAATGTCGGGGGTTTTTTAATTTTTAATTTATACTTGTGGAGTTAAATAGTACATAATATTTTGGAGCATTCCGGGTTCGATTACCGGGTCGGGCAAATAATTGTTACTACATATTGGGTTTTCTGTCAAGATATTCTCAGTGTCCGCCCGGAGTTGGTGGTTGGCGGTGTTTCACCCCCGTGCCTCGGAGAGCACGTTAAGCAGTCGGTCCCGGTTATTATCACTATCATGTGACAATAGTCGTTAAAGTCCGTCAACCCACATTGGAGCAGCGTGGCGCGGGCGGGTCTAAGCTCTAAATTGTGACAATAGTCGTTAAAGCCCGCCAACCCGCATTGGAGCAGCGTGACGGGTCTAAGCTCTAAATCCAAGGAGGATTTAGAGCTTAGACTTAGAAAGACTGTGCCCAGCTGTGGGACGTTAAAAGGCTGTAGTGGTGATATTCACAATCGAGAAAGTCTAGTTGCGCCGCTAGAGCGCGTGAAGCGAGTAACGAGCACTCCGTATTTATGGCACATAAACATAAACCCCCCCTCCCCCCTGCCCCTCCACCTAACACCCGGTCCTCTGTCCTCCGGTGTTCTTTGAAACCTCTGATATAACATCAAAACATGCCTTTTCTCATCTTGACCGCTTGCTAAGCGTCGAATGAGCAATTAAACATGCACTCTCGATTCCCTCACTCTCATAGTTCTATGACTATGTAGTCCGGCTTTACGCGCTTTTTCGAGCGCGAGCTGTTCTTCTCAACTGGCTAGTGTTGAGAATATCAATAAAGTTACCTTTTTTTTTTGATCCGAGACACGAATTCGGGACTTTCTGATCCGTAGTTGAACAAGCTCGCCAGTAGACCAACGAGGTAGATTATAGGTACACTGTACAGTATTATATAAATATCCATATACTAGCGTTCCGCCCCGGCTTCGCCCGTGGTACATAATATATAGCCTATAGCACTCAAGGATCACGTACATATTCAACAGTGAAAGAATTTTTGAAATCGGTCCAGTAGGTAGTTTCCGAGATTAGCGCGTTCAAACAAACAAACTCTTCCGCTTTATTATATTAGTATAGACTAGGCGATGCCCCCGTCTTGGATTAAGATCTGAAGTTTTTTATATATATTCGTGCATGGTCGCTAACTATGGGCCTCATAAAAAATCTCATGAGTCACTCAGAGAGAGAGAGAGGGAGAAGAGAGCTGCTCGGAGTTTCTCTACGCGATTAAATCAGAAATGAGGAGATCCGTAGAAGAACCAGAGTCACCGACATAGCTCAGCGGGTTGCGATTTATAGCCAACTAGCTTCTGCCCGCGGCTTCGCCCGCCTGAATTTCGGTTTTTCACAAATCCCGAAGAAATCGTGAATTTCCAGTTCCCGTTCCCGCTCTCTTTTCCAACCTCTATACCTACTTTCAAGAAAGTTTGCTATAGTAATCTACCTATAGCTGTATAGCTATAGATTTCGATATAGATTTTTCAAAATCCCGTGGGTAGGTATTGTGGATTTTTCAGGATAAAAAGCCTATGTGTTAAGTCAGGGCATAATCTATCTCCATTCAAAATTTCAGCCAAATCGGTTCAGTAGTTGCGGCGTTAAAGAGTATCAAACACACACCTTTATAATATTTTCGCCTTTATAATATTAGTGTGATTTTGAAATTATTTTCCAAATCAACCTAGCCGGGAATGGTACCGGCTTAGAATAAATAGGTAAAGAAAGGCAGTCGTCGACGCGGCGATAAGCCGTTTTTAGCAAGCCTAAAAGGCTAGCTACGTCTATCGTCGCGTCAGTGCTCAAGGTACTCATGCGCTTGTGTGCGTGTCGGCAAATGTAATTACAGGGCACACATGGGTTGGTTTATAGCTTACGTTTCGAGCGGTTTGTTAGAAACTTCCATTCTAAGCGTTCGATGGGTACCGGAGACTCCCATTTATTGAACCGCATGCGTACCTTGCTTCGCTGCGCTATTAGGAAGGTCGACAATATTATTACTTATCACTTACAAAAGTGATTACTCACTGAGTAATTTCCTGTAGACTAATAAAGGTGTAGCCATGTCTAATTCTAATGTCTTCCTAATCCAGGTCTGGAGCGATTCTATTGTTAATTAATTGCGAGTTGTGAGCTAATCTTGACTATAAAGATGTTCTAATCCCACTTTAGTGTTCAGCCAGTCTGCAAGCTGAGTGCGAGGGGAATTAGTTTAGATTGGAAACTAGGCCTGTTTCCAAATGGCACCTTTATAAATCTGATAATTTTTTTGACGTGATAACGTCTTATAAATCGATGAACGCCGGCCGCATGCACGAAAAAGCATGATTCATTGTCACGTACCACCTAGCCGAGTGTGCAAGCGAGAGCGCGGATCAAGCGATAGAGAGAGACGTTATCACGTCAAATTATCGTCCGTAAACCGACATTACAGACAACCATGTTAGCATCATAAACCGATACATTTCCACTGCTGGAAATACTTAGGTCTCTCGTAGGAAAATCCACACGTCTCAATCTTGCGTCGCTTGTATCCAGCGGTTCCCTGTGACTCTTCTATGGTCTTCTTTACAATTAATGCGAGGTAGTCTGCCAACAGTTCTGTTTACATTGTATATACTTTGTGAAGCGACGTAAGAGCGGCTAAAGTAAAATATTATTCAGTTTCGGATAGACATAATAGATGGCGCCACTAGCTGCTTGCTCCGCGCTTTCTGCACACTAAATTATTATTTTATAATAAAATAAATTACTAAGCGTAGTCGGGTTTTAGTTTACGAGCTTTATGTAAAATCGCATCGTTTGGTCGTACGATCGTTAACCATTTAGGACGACGCCTGCTTAAACGCATCATAGCTTAGATTGCTTAGATAGGTTCTATAGACACGTTCTACTTTTAGCTACAAAGCGCAGTTCACACTCGCCGATCCGTTTGAAGTGATAAAAACGCGCGCACACTACCTACCGGCGCGGCGCTGTGATCGGCGTGCGAGCAATTGCCCAATCAGCCTTCCGAGCCGCCGCACTCTGCCGTCTGCGTTGAGCCTATCCCGCCTCTATGCCATAACCTAGTACCCAGCCTACAGTATATCACTACACAGTATAAAACAAAGTCGCTTTCTCTGTCCCTGATGGAAAGCAGTTTTTTACTCTGAGCTTAGTGCTAGCAAACGTAAATCTGGTGGTCAATACTTGCGTTTCAAGGATGTCCTACAACGTAACCTTGCATCGTGCATATCCATGGACAATTGGGAACAGATCGTGTTACAGAGATCGAAATGGCGAAAAATGATACATGACAACTGTAAAACGTTTGAAAAAATGCGTTTAGAACATATTGACGTAACACGCCATCTAAGGAAGACTAGGCCAAAGCCTTCTTATTCTTACACTTATAACAGTAGCGGTCAACTTTTCTGTAAGTCGTGCAATGGAACTTTTAAGACTAAGTTTGGCTTCGCTAGTCACATCCGCGCACACTCCAGGCGATAAAGCCAAAGTGTCGCCGTTGACGGACACGTCAAGGAGGACATCGCATCATGTCCCTATGTCCCTATGTCCCGCGGTTTGTTTTAATAGATAGAGTGATTCAAGAGGAAAGTTTGAGAGGAAAGTAGAAAAATTGGACCCAGTAGGTGGCGCTAATAGCGGGCAGGACGACGTCTGCCGGGTCCGCTAGTAACTATATAGTTATATACTGTGGAGCCGGCATAAGAGTATATTATACTCTTGCACATGCTTGGCACTCAACAGTAAACAGCGAACACGAAACACTAACGTGTAGATGGGTGTTTGACCATGTTTGCCTGTTTTTGTTTGTGTTCGTCAGTGATGTTGATGTCGGTTTTTGTGCACAAATCAAAGGATGTATCTACCTACGACACGTAGGTAAGTACAAATCACGGCAAATAAGTCGATCGGTGACCTTCAGTGCGCAGAAGTCGAAAATGAGGTATCTCGGGGTGTGAGGGGGTCGCGGGGAGGGCGTGGGGATCGTTCGTAAGCACTGATTGGCTCTCGCGGATCCCTCGTAAGCGCTGATTGGCTCTCCAATCGTATTGTGTCCCGCTCACTCATACGACGCTGTGCGCATTTGATGGTCACCGGTCGACTTACGTGCCGGGGGTTATATTTGAGATGTATCCAAACACTGATACGGACGGACTGAGACGGACACGACAGTCTCTCACTATTATACAGTCATCATCATGATCAACCCATTACCGGCTCACTACAGAGCACGGGTCTCCTCTCAGAGTGAGAAGGGTTTTGGCCATAGTCTACCACGCTGGCCAAGCGGGTTGGCAGACTTCACACACCTTTGAGAACGTTATGGAGAACTCTCAGGCATGCAGGTTTCCTCACGATGTTTTCCTTCATTGTTAAAGCAAGTGATATTTAAATACTTAAAACGCATATAACTCCGAAAAGTTAGAGGTGCGTGCCCCGGGATCGAACCCACGACCTCCGATTAGAAGTCGGTCGTTGTCCTAACCACTAGGCTATCACAGCTTTTTTCGCAAGTAGATCACACCGGCCTAAAACCTAAAATCACAACAGTAGAAATTGTAGCTTTTTTCGTTTAATGTGAACAACACGTTCACAAAATTAGTGCTATGGAGGTCGTTGTTATACAATCACATAAAAAAATTGGTTTTCTCTAGTCGACAGTAGACGTGTGCGCCGCGCCGACCCGCCGCCGCCGCCGTCATTTTTTCGACGCCGCCGCCGCCGATCTGCGTGTCGGCGTAAAATCGGCGCGAGTTCTAAATGTTTTAGAACACCCTCCAACATTATTTACCCTCTTCTATACCAAATAACCTAACGATTACACCATTCCATATTCCATATTTCTATACAATAAATTACAAAAAAAATTCGATCGATATGAAGTTACACCTTCCTATTCATAATAAAACTTAACTAACAAATTTACCTAACTAAAAAACTTACTCCGACAACATCTGCTTCATCATCTTGTAAAAGCCTAAATAAATATCCATTTAGTTTGGCTTTCTAAGAATCCTCTCGCAAGGGATGTTTGTCGATTTGTAGATCACTCATGCATTTCGATAGTGTATCTAACGAGGGGTTAAAAGACTTATTAGAATAGAATAGAAAAGTTTTTTATTCAAATAAACTTTTACAAGTACTTTTGAATCTGAGTTTCTTGTTGATTGGCATTGATCTCTTTCTCAAAATTGGACCTACCTAGCTGGACCGTGTGTCCCAGGTATATATACTAGTCAACAATTTTAAGTGCCGAGTTCTCAACGATTACCGGGTGGAGCGGAACATTAGCATTAGACATGACCTTCGCCTTACTCATGTTCATTTTTAAGCCCACCTGTTGAGAAACTCTGCTGAGATCATTGAGCTTTGTACTGAGGTCTTCCAGAGTCTCTGCCATCACGACTATATCATCGGTAGTCCGTTCCAGTCCAGAAGCTTAAAGACCTCTTCCAACGCAGCGGTAAGTAGCTTCGGGGAGATAACATCTCCCTGACGCACTCCTCGCTGCAACTGGATTGGCCTCGTAGTCTGGTCCTGTTCCTATAAGGACAGACATAGTGGCGTTTTCGTACAAACACTTCAACGCTTGGATGTACCGATAGTCGATCCGGCATCTCTGCAGTGATCTCAATACAGCCCAAGTTTCCACCAAATCAAAGGCTTTCTCATAGTCCACAAACGCTAAGCAAAGTGGCCGGTTATACTCTTCAGTCTTCTGTATAATCTGCCGCAGCGTATGGATGTGGTCTATGGTACTGAAGACTTTTCGGAACCCGGCCTGTTCGGAACGCTGGAAGTCGTCGATCCTACGAGCGAGACGATTCGTAATGACTCGAGAACAGCTTATAGACATGGCTCAGCAGCGAGATGGGTCTATAATTCTTCAGCGGGGTACTATCGCCCTTTTTGAAGAAAAGAACCACCACGCCTCTGTGTCATGCCTCTGGCGTTATGCCCTCGTCGATGACGGAATTGAACAGTCGCTGAAAAACTTTAAGAACCGGTTTTCCACCTGCTTTCACGAGTTCCGCTGTGATTCCGTCATCACCAGAGAATAAAATTGCTATAATTTAAGACCAGAACCAGCTCTGTAGATACATTACTTACTGAGATGCTCGTGACTTCGCCCGCGTAGATTCTTAATGTTATACAAACTTCCATCTCCTATTTAACCTACTTGGGGGTAGTTTTATAAAATTTCTTAAACACGTAATTCTTTATTTTTAACCGACAATCTGAATACCAATTTTCATGGATATAACTTGATAAATGATGTGAAAACGTGACGGGGTCTTATTTAAATTTTCATTTTTTATGTATATGTTTTTTTATATATTTAATTTCAAACCCCCTTAGGGATAGAATTTCCAATAATCCTTTTTTAGTGGGCCCCTACATCATAATCATAATCATTTACTTATTTATCATAAACGGAAGTTATTGTAAATGTCCTGAAAATGTACTATCAAAAACTATTCCTTTACGGTTCGCCAAAATCACCAAAATCTGAACGCAAGGTACCCCATACTTGCAAACATTAAAGTTACTGGGCTATTTGGCAAGTTGTTTTTATTGCAAAAGTTTTATTTAATTGTATCAATCTGATTTTCAGTAAAAATAATTCTACAAGTTAGACAGTTTTACTAAAATTATCCGCGCCGAAATTACGCCGAAAACACGCCGCCGCCGCCGATTTTTGACCGGCGTGCGCCGCCGGAGATTTTAGCATCGGCGCATACGTCTAGTCGACAGACGATAATTTTACGTGTTAATGTCATAAGAAAACATTGCCTCTCTATCGCATATTCCGCGCTCTCGCTTGCACGCTCAGCTATGCCGGCCGATCGTTATTTCTCTATCGCTTGTTCCGCTCTCTCGCTTGCACGCGGTACGTGACAATGACTTTTTCGTGCGTGCGGCCGGCGTATATCGATTATCGATTTATAAGACGTTATCACGTCAAAAAGATTATCATGCTTAAAAAAATTAATAGTCCGGTAAGAAAAATTACCAGCACGTAGCCACGCCGCGCCGGAGTAAAAAATGACAAAATAATAGTTCCACATCACGGCACCGACTTATGTAATAAGAGACCGAAAAGGTATCATCTATTTGTTCGATTATGGGACCTGAATAGCTTGTTTGAACTTGCTGCGGGATTCCTTAGTCACACCGTGATATACTTGCAAAATACGCACAACCAATTTTATCTGAGTATCAAAGAAACCCCGATTAAGTTTGTTGTGCGGATTTCTGAGTCCTAACAGAGTCCAGAGTTATTACCTCGTCAATGAAAAAATATTGATATTTTTTCTTGCCAGACTTAAATAGATTCATATGAATATATATATCGCAAAAAGTAATTTTCGTTATCAAATTGAAATAATTTTTGTGTGCGTTCAAAACCGGCCTAAAAAAATTAATCACAGATAGGGTAGACTGGGTACGGTTGAAACGGTGGACGGTTGAAACAAAGCGAATATCTCGACACCGTGTGTGATGAGGTTGATGGTTACAAGGGAAGAACGAAGCGGACGACAAGTCCAAACACGAATTTTGGTGTTGCGTCGCCCTTTGCGCGCTGTACTTGTAGATAGGAGGCCCCATTGTGTTTTTTGACGTAAAAGTAATTATTTCTTGTCCTTACATTTTTGCAATTATAATAGTTTTATTAAAGTTAGAGTACTGAGAGTTTTGTATCATTTTTATTAAAGTTTGTAGAATATGGTTGTATGATTAGTGTTTATTCAAATTTATTATTATTCTTACTGTGAACCATTTTATACCTAGAAGGGGGGTTGGGGACAATTGAAACATTTTTTGTGGGTACGGTTGAAACATTTTATTTATTTAATTTTCTTGTTTTTAAGATGCCAAGGGTACGCCAAAGGGAGACTACGAGACGTCAAGCTGACTTATTGACATACAAATAAGCATAAGAAGATGTAAAAGCCGGATCTTGGTTAAGAACAGCGGCAAAAAAGAATGGACTGAACCACTGTTCCCTGTTGAGGTATAAAATGTACGTAAACGAGATGTGACTGGTGGCAATGAAAATCAAGAAATGGGATATAAGGCTCACAATCGAGTGTTTAACCAGGAACAAGAGCGTGAATAATCTAAATATTTAATTAAATGTGCTGACATATATTTTTGCCTACCTAAAAAGTATGTCTAACAAAACTATGCAAAACTAAAGGATATATAACTAGAAAGTCGTAAAATGTTATTAGACGATGAATAAAACATGTTCATTTATTATATTTTGTATTATTTGCATGTGTTTCAATTGACCCCAGGCACTGTTTCAACCGACCCTGGCATGGGGACGGTTGAAACAGTTTCCATTTTTTTTAGATTTGATTTTACACATAAAATACAATACAGTGATCTCAAATAACATTGCCCATTCATAGACAGATATGTGCTCTTTTATTTGATATATTTCCTTCAACGCTCGCTTAAGTATTTCCGACGAAATGGACGATTAACGCTAAAATGTTTCAACCGTACCCAGTCTCCCCTACACAAAATCAATAATTTACTATGTAAATTATACATTATACTATTCTTCAACGTATTAATAACGTAAATAATACTACTTGCATTTGAAATATTTCAAGATCAGTTTCAGGCCGTCTCTAATTACTTGTACTTAAAATAATACTACTTGCATTTGAAATATTTCAAGATCAGTTTCAGGCCGTCTCTGATTACTTGTACTAAGTGAAATATAAGCAGCTTTGACAGACAGACGAAGCCGCACCAGAGTCTTCTTTTACCATTTTTGATATTATAGAACCTTAACCTAACATGATTGGAAGGTAACGATACGTTCCGGTGTGACTGTAGCCATTAAGCTCGGTTATTAAGTTGACTGCAATTAAATGTAATGTTGTAATTATACAGTTTGGTACACGTCGGTGTGAATGACAACCTAAACACTTGTCCGTTAGGTTCGGCTATAAAGTTAGAAGCAGCTGCGGCAGGTGGCCAGTGCAGCTTAGCCCAAATATGGCGGCTAGCTGAAACAGGTTAGCCGACCAGCGGCCTAGCCTAGCCCACTGCCTGGCGATGGGTGAAAGGAAATCCTACACTGTCTATCTCTACTTATGAATACAAAAGTATGGAAATCAGGCATCGAATCCGAATGCATTTCATCTTAAGGTGCCTACAGATTTGCTCGATTTTCGACGATCGATACACGCTTCGCGTGATCGCACAATATCGAGTAAATATAAGTAAGCAACAGATGATGGTTGGACGTCGTATTTTTTGTCGATCGCCACTGTTTATGGTTTTGTCGATCGGTAAATCAACAAGCGTACCTACCTACGAAGCTCGTTTTTAACCATGATATTTATCGAGCGATATAGCATGCTACAGTAGTAATTTAGCAAATAGGTATGTTAGCCCAGTGTCGTTAATTTTTGAAAAAAAGAAAAATCACAGTAGGATGAAACCCATTGGAAAAGGAGGAGAATATTACAAAAATAAAAGGAAAAATAATTTACGGGCGATCTGAGCTCGGGAAAAAAAGGGGGGGGGGGGGGAGTTTTAAGGGTAAAAATATTTATTGTAAAAGATAAAAATAAAAAACCAAAAACTTGGTTTTTTTGAACTTTTCACATAAATTTTAAGGTTATGTGAAAAAAGTGTAAAAACAAAAGTTGTAGATCTTTTTATTACCTATAACTTTGCCAGTTAATTTTTTTCCCTAGGACTTGTAGTTTTGCCGGAAATCGGGTTAAACCGTTTTTTACCCTCAAAACTCCCCCCCTTCCCCTTCTCGAGCTCAGATTGCCTGTAAATTATTTGTCCTTTTATTTTTAAAATATTCTCCTTCTTTTCCAATGGGTTTCATCCTACTGTTATTTTTCTTGGTTTCAAAAATTATCGACACTGGTCTATAAATGCAATAAGTATAATGAAGTGGCAACTCTAAAATAAAAATAGTAATATTTTCTTTAAAAAATAACATGCTTAACGTAATATAACCTAAAAAATTAAAATTGAATGATATTTTAGTACAAAATTCGAATTCCGGTTTTTTTCATTTTCTGAGAAGATTTACTATAGTAACATATATATATATTTTTACACCATCGGAAAGTAGAAATTTCAACGAACAGAAAGCACACCTACTTTTTGAAAAAAGCTGACATTTTGACGGATGATTTTTCGATTGAAAATTAGAGTGCTTTTTCGATATTAAGTCAAAATAAGGACAAATAATAAACATTTCAAATCAAATAAATTACAGTGTATTTAGGATATAAAAAGGTAAGTTTTCACCAAATTTCGAGAAAAAAAAATGTTTTTGTAAAAGATAATAATAAAAAACCAAAAACATGGTTTTTTGAGTTTTTCACATACATTTTGAGGTTAAGTGAAAAAAGTTTATATGCAAAAGTTGTTGATCTTTTTATTATCTACAACTTTGCCATTAGACTTTTTTCCATAGGACTTGTAGTTTTGTCGGAAATCGAGATAAACCGTTTTTTACCCTTAAAACTCCCCCCATTTTTTTTCCCTAGCTCAGATCGCCCGTAAATTATTTTTCCTTTAATTCTTATTATATTCTCCTCTCTTTCCAATGGGTTTCATCCTACTGTGATTTTTCTTTACTTTTTATTATTTTTAAAGGGATCGACTCTGGTCTATGTAGGAAGTTTCGATTCGAAAAAAAACCGCATTCAAATCGGTTCACCCGTTTGAGCGCTACGGCGGAACAGACAGACCACAAGACAGACACACACACACACACACAAACACACAGAGACACGTCAAACTTATAACATCCCGTCGTTTTTGCGTCGGGGATTAAAAATGAAGTCTTTAAAATTAATTTAAAATTAAAAAAAAATAATTTAAAAGTGATCATAATAATAGACTAAATACAACTTAAATATTAAATGTTATTAACCTTCTGAGTAACAGTGGCGTTTTAGTTTTTCAACTTCAATCCTGTTTTACACTTTTAAAGTCAGTTTATTTTTTTAATGAATTTTTATTGCTAAATATTAAAAATGTTAAATTGTTTTTGTGTGTTAATTTTAAGATGGCCGGCGATAAACTCTCGAGTAAAAATCGTAAAAACCGTTTTTTAAATGTCGGCGAGCCGCGTCGAGGAAATGAGACGGCCTTGGGGGGGACGTGCACCGAAACTGCATTTCGGCGCGCGCGCACCGCTCTACGTGACGCAAGTATCGCGGGATTTATTTAGCAAATCTCAAGATTTATCCCTTTCCCTACCCCCCAGATAAAATACCTGAAAGAGGTAAATAGGAGCCGACATTGTAGGTACGCAGGACAGGCTATAGCCATACAAATTGGGCTGATTCTAGTTTCGATTCACATTGTCGCACCCAAGATATGTACCTACCTATTTACCTACTATACAATTAATCACGATTTATTTCGGGTATCTTCAATATTCTTCTTCTATTATCACAGTGGGGCTAATTCCGTTTTACACAATTTCTAAACTAGGTACTTACCCAGTCAAATTAGACGTAAAAATGTTATCAAATAATAGTAATTCCGACAGAGCTGAATTTTGGTAGAGACCTTGGTTACACCAGTAGAAATAAAGTGTCAAAAGTCTCCATTGATCCCATGTCTGCTAAAAAAGTTATTCAAAGTCAAAGTCAAAATTTTCGGTTTTTTTTTTATTTTTCTCGAAAACGGTAAGTTTTATAAAAACACAGTCCAGGCAAAAATTGTAGATCATAAAATTATCTACAAAAATATTTTTTATACTTTTTTCCTAAGAATTACCATTCCTAAGATATCGCCATTCTAAAAAAGTTCACGCCTACTTCGAGACGCTTTCTCAATAAAATTTGTTTAAAGATATTAAATATAAAATTTAAGAAATGCAAAAATTCAGAGGCTTACTGGATAGATAAATGAACAATAATCCGTCGAAAAAATAAAATTATCACAATTTTTCAATTAAGTAGTTATGCAATAGTTAATTTGCTACTTGAAGATGAAAATTGCAAGCGTGATAATTGTTAAACTATAAATTTCAGATTTTTTTCCTTTCTTGAAGCTATTTTTGAAAGGCTTTATAATAGATTTCCGTTGGAAAAATTAAAAAAAAGTCATTTTTGAATTTTTAAAAAAAAATTCAAAAATGACTGAAGAAGAAGAAGAATGAAAAAGCTGTGATAACTGATAGCCTAGTGGTTAGGCCAACTGACTTCTAATCGGAGGTCGTGGGTTCGATCCCGGGGCACGCACCTCTAACTTTTCGGAGTTATGTGCGTTTTAAGTATTTAAATATCACTTGCTTTAACGGTGAAGGAAAACATCGTGAGAAAACCTGCATGCCTGAGAGTTCTCCATAACGTTCTCAAAGGTGTGTGAAGTCTGCCAATCCGCTTGGCCAGCGTGGTAGACTATGGCCAAAACCCTTCTCACTCTGAGAGGAGACCCGTGCTCTGTAGTGAGCCGGTAATGGGTTGATCATGATGATGATGATGATGATATTTGGATTTTTCTCGAAAACGGTAACTTTTATAAAAATACAGTTCAGGCAAAAATTGTAGATCATGAAATTATCTACGAAAGTATTCTTTTTACTTTTTTCCTAAGAATCACTATTCCTATGATATCGCCATTCTAAAAAAGTTCACGCCTACTTAGAGACACTTTATCAATAAAATTTGTTTAAACATATCTATACTTCTATACTAATATAATAAAGCAGAAGAGTTTGTTTGTTTGAACGCGCTTAATCTCAGGAACTACTGGATCGATTTTTTATATCGATGATGACTTTTTATTCCTACTGGTTCACCCAAGGTCTCTACCAAAATTCTGCTCTGTGGGAATTACTGCTAATTGCAATGTCTATTTTGACCCGGCTATACACTAAAATGACAGGTCTTCAATCTATTCCTATCTTTTTCATACTTAATGCTCCCTGTAGAAAACCACTGTTTTTAAATATTTCAATTTAGTTACGAAAAAATTTAGAAAAATTTAATATCTACCTACCTGCTCAAAGCTTGGGCACTTTATAAAAAGTAAATGTGGTATAAAAAGTAACTTTATTCCCTTACCTAATAAGTACCCTGGGCCTGGGTGGTGAACCTTTATGTAGCAATGTGCCTTTTTTTGTTTGCCCCATTAAACAATTAATGTTTAATGAGGCCATAGACGTGCCGTCAAATAATTTTGGCTTCGTACGCGTTAATCAGATTAAAGTACATAATATGGTCAAACTTCATGGTGAAGTTTGTGATCGGTGGCGTGCCCAAAATATTGTGTGCCATTTGTTCGCCATCCCTGCTCTAGATATACGTATCTACTTTACTAATAAAACTTGAAAGATAATTTTACACCGACTAATATAATAATTTCTTAGGAACCGATCCGTCATATCCGATTTATATCTTAAGATTCAATACCGTGTGCATAATTGGACGCGCCCGCGCAGCGATGTTCGTGAATCCCGTTCCATGGCGCGCGCGCGTGTGTGTGTGCTTGTGTGTGTGTGTGTCGCGTTCGTTGACATCGTTTTTTGCACGTTGCACTTTGAGATAGGTCATGGTTGCACATTTTTAACTCTCACTGCGCTGTTTGATCATGTTTTATCCAGTTTACTGACAAAAGCCTGTTTGTGTTTTGATTATTGTGTCGTTTTTTTTTTTTCAAAAAATATACTTTGTTTACGGAAACCACTAGTTCGAAATTCGAATTCCTTGTTACTTACGTAGGTTCCAAAATAAATCGAATTTTGCCTACTACGAACATAATTACGAATTTATTTTTGAAACAAAAATTTTATTTTAAAAATACTAGAGCTTTTCATAGCTTTTACTTATTTTGATTTTTGGAAATCAGTCCACCCGTTTGCCTGTTGCCTTTTCACAGCCTAACCGCTGAAAAGTTTTTGACAAAATATACCACGGTGATAGCTTGCATCTCGGAAGCATAATTATATATTATAGTAAATATATTACCTATATAAGATTTTTTTCCTGAATAAGTCCCGGGAAAACAGAAAATTTTAAAAAACAAAAGCTAGATTTTTACAAAATTATACGAAAATTGGTTTTAATTTACACAATTTGTGTTTTTACATAACAATTGTATCTGGATATTTTTTGTATTTTTTTACTAAAACTTCACTTTATTCGCTAACTATTGGGATTTTTTTTTGAAAATCTTCAAAATTTCGAATGTAAGTTTGACAGAACGAAAATCGATGCTTCCATAGGTTACCGACAAATTACATAACCTAGGCAATTTTGTGGGAAAAGCCATGTGGTCTATAGATAGATAGATACGGTTGGATAAACCCAATCGTTTTGAGGTCAGCCGAAAGTTTAAATGCGTTCGACAGCCGATGCGCTCCCGACTGGAATGTGAATACTTACTGTGCTGAGCCAATTTGCATGTAACATACGTTAATCGGTTCCCCAGAATCATGGGAGCGGGTACGCGGGCTGAAAATTAAAACGGCCGACCGATTTGCGTGTGATAGGCTCCTTTTACCTATTTGTTAGCTATTTTAAATAATGCCTACCTAGTACCTAGATTGGTAGGTACCCTTAGACAATATGAATATACTTACGTATATAATTTTGACAAACTTTTTAATGCAACGCTAAATGCATATTCAGCAAAATTCAAGATATGCAAAAGGAAAATACCTATGTGCAACAGGTCAATATGTGCAGAAGGTCTCAAGTTCGAATTGGTACTTGCTCCATGGAAATACCTGTAGGTAGCTACCTACTATCGATGTACATCTATCTTAGAGGTATATAAGATAGATGTACATCGATATATCCTCTATAAAGAGGCTTGTCCTGACTGACTGACTGATCATCAACGTACAGCCTAAATAACTGAAGTTAGAAATTTGAAATATTCATAGTAGCTTCTTTTTATAACATAGGCGCACACTAAGAAAGGATTATTGCAAATTCCACCTCTAAGGGGGTTAAATAGGGGATGAAAGTTTGTATGAAAGTCCGTAATTTTTCAAGTTATATCGATGAAAATCGGTATTTGTACTGTCGGTTAAAAATAAAGGAATAAGTATTTTAGGATTTTTGAAAACTCTACCCCCAAGTGGGTAAAATAGGGGATAAGAATTATAAGAATCCAAGCGGACGAAGTCGCTGGCATCAGCTAGTAGGTCATTATATTATAAAATAGTAATTATACGCATGTGAGCGACATCGGAAAAGTCCCAAAATTTGACAGAAAATAATCTCCGCATACCTACCTATATATTGTAGATTCAATTGACGATTCAAAAGTACTTGTAAAAGTTTATTTAAATAAAAACTTTTCTATTTTATTCTATTCTATCCATATGTCTAGAGCGCAAAGGTAACTCTATTTACTCTACAGGTACAAGTGTAGAACCATAACCATAACCTGAATTCCTCTATATTTTATTCATCTAGTAGGTACATTAAACATACGTGTATTTTAGCGGCGTCTTTTTGTTCTTATTTCGATTCAGTCGCGTCACCACAAAATGCATGCGCCCGCGCAGTGCCACGACACCTGCCATAAACTGGCCTAACCTCCATTTTGCAAAAATCTAAACAATCTTATTCTATAGGTGAGCCATATAGGGATATCAAATAAGTACTACACATTTTCATATAAGCAGGCATTACTTTCCGAAAATCCATGATATAGGTACACATAATAATTATAAAAAGGATAAGAAGGAAATTTCTTCTTCTCAACCAATAGACCAGTGCTGAATATATAGGTCTCTTGCGAGGATTGCCACAGAACACAGAAATGTGCCGCTTATATCCAGCTGCGATCGCCAACCCACCGGCCCAGCTCGGCGATTAAACACGGCAAAATCTTGCATGGACAAACTTGTTTTGCTATAATCCACCAAACCAGAAATATCCGTGTGATACAGCGTGTAGTAGGAATCATGCGCCAACCATCCTGCAATTACAATACATGAGCAAGTCCCCCACAAACGCAGCCCAATACAAACCTCTAGAGGGTGAACCATCTAAAAATTCAACAGTTTAAGAGTTAATTTTACAGCAATGAGGATGACGATGCTGAGAGAAGGAATTGCCAGACACAAGTGGCACAAGACTGTGGAGTGTGGAAATCTCTTCACGTGACCAATGAACAGCTCCAGTCACTGCAACCTGCATGGTCGTTCGTTGATTGAGACATATTTTTATATTGGAACAGTAAAAAGTTGACATTCTCTATGGATGACACACATAATTTTTGCAACGTTGTAGAACACACCTGCTTTAAGTCGTCATTGATTGCAGATTATCGTAGAGAGAGAAAAAATGTTGGAAATTCTAAAAAAGTTAGAAAACCTTAGTTGTCCCACTTCGTCGTGGGAGTGCTAGGCTCGTCCGTCGCCTGCGAATTCGTCGCGGCCTTGACGCCGGTCGACGACTCGCGCGCGCGTTTTTATCCACGAATTGACGACGAACGGCCGACAAGATGGCGGGCGAGGGGAGGGGGGATCTGTCAAGCGTGATCGTTGTGAAAAATTATAAAAATTATCAAAATTCTCATTTTATTAAATTAAACTATAAGGTGAAGGTGAAATACGGCTTGCCAGATTTTTGGGAATAAAAACCTAGGTTAGTTTAAAAACTAAAGAAATTGCCATTGTTATTATTTGTTTTTTTACTTCTACAGACTTTCAGTAGGTAGGTAAAGTACCTACTTATTTTTTTATATTTTAGTAGGAACGAGGATCGTGATGTAAAGAAATGTTTTTACAAAAAAAAATCGACACAAAAATTAAAAAATAAATCTCCTATATTTAATGCGCATATTAAAATATATCCAGGTATTTTTTCCATTTTTATAAGTAGATTTTATAAGTAGATAAGTGCAGGGGAGAATATGTAGTAATTTTGAAAATATAATTAGAATACACTAGTGATGACATATTTATTGGTAAATGCACTTGTCGAAAAACACATTGTTAGTGTCTTTAAATAAACATAAATAATTATCCATTCGCGGTTTATTTTCGCACAGCAGAAAGGCCGCGTTCATGAATTTTAAAACGAAACCAAAAAAAAAAGTTCGAAGTCCAAACTGCGCTCGGCCCGAAGGTCAATGGCCTTAGAAACGTCATTCTTTATCGGACGCATTTTGGCCGCAGACGAACTGCGAAAAATACACCCGTCCCTGTCTAACTTGTAGATTATTGCGCGATGACTGCCGAATACCGATTAGCTCATTCTTTGCCATCTTTTGCATTTCGGAATTTCGGCGTGTGAGTTGCGTTGAGTCTATTTTGTATGTGTGAAGCGAAAATTATCTTGAATGCGAATTGCGGTGCGGGTCGTTACAAAAATCGTTGTTGTGAATTTTTATGGCTTGCTTATGTAGGTACCTATTCGATTATGGTACTTTAGCCTTGAGATTAAGAGTTTATTGTGTTTATTATATGTTTTGATGAGCGGAACAGAAATATGCACCAAATTGTGGTCACAATTTGACTACCTTTTCTACTCGTGTGATTTGACTATAGACGCTTGCATCCACTATATCACATCTTCTCTTATCTCTTCTATTCTCACTTATCATCTCTTGCATCCACTGCAGGGTGGACCTGCGACTCGGTGATGTCGTTGGTCCACCTAAGGGGGTTCGGCCAACACTGCGCTTTCCGATGCGAGGTTTACATTCCAGCACCTTGAAACTAACATCGGTATAACGTCAGCAGCATCATGTGCATCGTAGGCATGCGGACCCATCTCTACTAATGTCATCGGTATATCTTCGATTCTCCTGATGCGGACGATTCTCTCGCTGCTGAGTGCTGTAATCATACTAATTCTCAGTATGGATTAGATATTATGTAAATACCTACTGAAGTTAAGTCACTTTTATCATTTATGGTACGGAACCCTAACGGTATTTTTTTTAATCGTGAATCATGATTCATGATGCCATTGTATTAACACGCACACAGCCACAGCGAGCATTTTATTTACATTGGTTTCGAATTTCAAAAATAGAACGACACGAATATTTATGTAACGTTTTTTCGAACGTTTGAGGCAGGTCCTGTTTTAATCAACAAGCAATCCATGTAAGAGTTGACATAGCGCTCACCTCCGGTGGTCATAGTTCTGGAATTTCATGTTAATTTATTATGTTTAAGAGAATTGCAGACAAGCTCTCAAGTGTTAATAAGCACTAATAACTTAATAATTGTTATTACAATAAATAATATAATTGTTCTAATAGTTACTGTGAGGGTCATGATCGTATCCTCTCACACAACGATTTGTCTGCAGATTTTTGAAGGTGGAACTTGGACAGATTTAGTGTCAGTGATTTTGATCGGACTAACGCATACGTTATCTTGGCCTTTTTCCTTCAATGTTGCTTGTTTTTAAATTCAGAATGTCTGAGGGCAATGTGTCTGAAATATTCTTAGGTTCTGCGATGATATGTATTCTACAGTCTGGTACTTTTAGCAGTATAGGTAGTTATGTAGGTATAGATACTTTGAGTAGGCCTTTGATAATAATTTGTTACATAAGTTTAAATATTTTTAAGCATGGAAAAATTGCAATTAAACAATTACATATTCTCTAAATTTGAATGCAGTATGTAGTTATGTACCTGTAAACAATACTTAGAAAATAAAACAACTTAATCCACGCACAATCAATGAAATTACGTCATCCACATAATGTTTTCTCGGCAGTGGTCCGACACTTTTGCAAAGAGGAACCCAGCGTATAGCTTCTCCCCTTCTCAAGGGTAGAGAACGCGTTGTTTTTTGAGGTAGGTCGGATGTTTTGTGTGTGTGCGTGTTACGTGTTCGGGTTTCGGGATTCTAAATTCGAAAAGGTTTGTTTTTTTTATTGGTGTTGTTTAGTTTCTGAACGTGTATTGGTCAATCGATCTAACTGGGTGCCTTTTATGTATCGATTAGTTACGCATTTTTGGGCGCTTATTTATTTTAGGTCTTTTTTGTTGAACGATGGTTATTTTTATTTATTAGATTAGATTATCTTATCTTTTAGATTATGCGGGTTCATATTGGAGTTATTGATTTAATTAGGTATTCCTGTAGGTTTTTATTGGAGCTTCTATTACCTACTATACATAATATTATGATTATTTATTTAGTGACTTAAGACTTTTGCGTTTCGTAATAAAAAATATTTTTCGTGCAACCATTTAAATTAAATTCAAAGTCGACTTCATTACTGGATACAAACGTTCGATTCAGCATCCTGCGTCATTCATTACTCGAAGAGAGGTTATTTTTTGGGGAAGAAGGAATTATATAATTAGGTAGGTACTTATGCACCTAGATATATCCGCTTGAGGATCCGTAATGTTTCCGGAGATACCAGGCCTAGTATAACATAGTATAGATAGATATATCTACTATATACTATACTAGTATGGCGCGTGGGTGCGCGGCCCGCAAGCGGACCGCGAGGATTCGAGTAGTTTTTGTTTGAGCACGTCCCACCTATCTTCAATACCCTCGCCGTGCTCTTCATCCGTCTCCAAAATCTTCGATCATCAGCTCTTTCCGTATTTTTCCATCAATAATTTTTTTTTGTGTAGAAAAATAAATTCCGCCATCTTGTTTTTTTCTGTTCATCAAGTAGACTTTTAGGTCTTGATCATCATTTGCCAAGAAACCACTATTCCATCTTTTATACTTGGTGAGATAGACACCGACGAAATTTGTATAGCCGCCATCTTGAATCCGCCATTTTGGACTTTTTTTCAGCTCACTGCCAATTGGATGATGTTTCGAGTAATTTTTGTTTGAGCACCTCCTACCTATCTTCAATACCCTGCCCGGGCTCCTCAACCAACTTCCAAACCCTCAATCATCATGTCTTCCCATATTTTTCTTTGAGAGTTCTCCAAAAAACCGCATTAAAGCCTTGCATAGTTACCAACTTGTAGTCTCTTCAATATTCGCCATACATTTTCTATGGAAAAATAAATTCCGCCATTTTGAATTTTTTTTCAATTCATCAAGTAGACCTTTAGATCCTCATCATCTTTTGCGAAGAAACCACTCTTCCATCTTTTATACCCTCCGAGATGGAGACCGACGAAATTTGTATGGCGGCCATCTTTTTTTCGCCATTTTGAATTTTTTTTCAGCGGACTGCCAATCGGATGACGTTTCGAGTGACATTTGCTCGAGCACCCCCCACCTATCTTCAATACCTTAAGCGTGCCCGTCGCTCGTCTCTGAAATCCTCAATCATCAGCTCTCTCCATATTTTTGTTCCGAATGAATTTTTGTCATTTATACGAAACCATTAGTAAAAAAAAATTTTTTCATACAAAATTTTACAGGAGGGGTGATCAATCAGTGAGTCAGTCAATGAATCAGCACGAGCAGCTATATATATATTAATAAAGAAATACAGTTATCCCCGATGGATATAAAAATCTCTCAGCTGAGGTATTTGACCGCGTTGTAAAAAGACGAGTGACCATCCGCCACCTGCCATGCCGGCACAAAAACCGCCGCGGCCGGCCCCGGGCCCGGTTCTGTGCTGATTTAATGACAGCTTCTTATTTTTATTGCGATTTTTAGTCTATGCCCAGTTCGTCTATGACGCATTTTTGTGCGCTTGTTCGGCTCTAGATTCGATGCGAAATAAAAAAAAACTTTCACGGAACTCGGAAGCCGTCCGTCTGTCTAATTTTGTATGTTTGTTAGGCTCAATAGATTTGTTGTGAAAAGAGAAAAAAATTGTTTATGGTTGTGATTTTTTTATTTAAGACGAAAAAATTGTTTTAGAAGCATAGAGTAAGCTAATTAATGAATCGTGATGCGCTAAACAAATTTTTTCAAATTCTATTAAAATTTTGGAATTCCCTCCTTCTAAAAATTACTAATTGCGGTAGGTAAGTACTACACCTAATAATTTCACGCACACTTCAATAATTTATGGAAAACTCTATAAGGAACTGCTTCATTATTTTATTTTTTACCTTTACATTTAAAATATGAGATTGAGGGCATATTATTATCTATGCCCTCTGCATATCTGCCCATAGGAATAAACACCACAAAAAGCATACGAAAATATCTACTAGGTACCTATAGTGTATTCAAATTTTATGAAAAAAGAAAAACTGATGCAAATACTTTCAATTCCAAATATTAGGGGTCGGGATAAAGGAATCGAACCTGCCAAAGCATTAACAACTGACGGACCCCGGACCGGATAGTTTGTGTAAAAGTTCTTTTGATGAGATCTGAATGAACTCGTTCATTATCCTACCTACTTAATAGCCTTTATTATTTTGGACTAACTAAAAAAAAAACAAAAAAAAATAAAGTTATGCTATCGTTTAAAAATATAATCAGAAGCTACTTTTTAGAAAAAAATAAACGGACTTCGATCCAGCAATCTCAGAAAAATTGGTTTACTGAGTAGGTACCTACCTACCAATCAAAAATATTAGTGACATATGGATACATTAATATTAATGGATGCGTGTAGTTAACTTAGTACATACTTTAAGGAGGATAAATTAAAATATGCGTGTTGTACCTACCTTAGATACTAAAATCTTCCTGAAAGTGTGTAGATTACGATGGTGAAAAAATCATCAAAATCGGTTCATTATGGTTCTTGAAATAATTGCGAACATAGGTACGTCATACTGTACGTATGTAGATTGTAGGTACTTACATACATACCTCGATACCATAAAGGTCGAATACAGAACCTCTTTTTTTGAAATCGGTTAATACCTAATATGAGCTTAGAAAGAGGCTGTTAATAGAAATAACAGACAGATAGGTTCAATTTTATTCATTCGTATCATTTTTACGGACTCGCTCTCAAATAAATTGCCAACCGAAACTTTTAAAGTAGCCCTCGCCTCGTGTATATTTGAGTCGAATCCCCATTACATTAGCATCTAGGGCTAATTACTTCCACCTGCCTCTAAGCTATTCAGAGGCCGTTGACCCCCGCGCTACTCGGATCAGCGCAAAAATGGAGTTTTGTTGTTCCACCACAAAGGGTACCATTCCACTGAGCCGCACTCCGCCAATCGCCACCCTACATATAGATAGGGTCGCGCGCTGCATTACAGCGGAAAGCGCTTCATAGACAAACACAAGCGCTTTATTCTTCCAACAGGACGAAAATATACAAACTGAATTTAGCGAATGTGTGAAATGAAAGGATTCTGTAATATCTAATCAATCTTAAAAGGGTGCGTATCTACCCTGGTCTCTATTTCTATTTGTAGCTATGTATCTAATTATTCAGTCGGTAGACGTGATATATAATTATTATCATATTGTTAAAATTTTGAGATATTGTATGGGTACAAAATTGTCCATGATCTGTAATTAGGTATATGAGTGTTAACGATTTGGGTACCATTTCGCTGAACCGCGCTCTGCCGAATTGCCACCCTACATATAAATAGGGTCGCGCGCTACATTACAGCGGAAAGCGCTTCATAGACAAACGCGAGCGCTTTTAGTTCTTAACAGAATGAAAACATACCTACCTACCTACTAACTAAATATCGAATATTGAAATAAAAAAAGCTACATATAGACAGGGTCACTCGATGTCTGGCAGCGGAAAGGGCTTCATAGACAAACGCGAGCGCTTTTAGTTCTTAACAGGATGAAAACATACCTACCTACTAACTAAATATCGAATATTGAAATAAAAAGCTACATATAGACAGGGTCACTCGATGTCTGGCAGCGGAAAGGGCTTCATAGAAAAACACGAGCGCTTTACACTACCAACAGGACAAATCGTGTCTAGAAACATACTAGCTAAATATTAAATGTGTGGAAAAAATAGTGAAATGAAAGGGTTCTACAATATCTCTTTTTTTCTATCTGTAACATGCTTGTTACACAAATCTAATTATTCAGTCGACTTTTGTCTGCCCATCTTAACATGTGTAGAATTGTAAGCACCATTCCGAACCAGTGGTAGATTCATTTGTCGATTCGAAAGCATTTGTAAAAGTTTATCTGAATAAAAAATATGTCTATTCTATTCGGCTTTGCTTCAGCTGTCCACAAGATAGTTAAGCTACTTGTAACAATTTTGTTTTGAAAAGAGCAACTGCTGAGTTTCTTGCCGGCTCTTCTCAGCAGAATCAGCATTCCGAACCGGTGGTAGATTCTTGACATGTCATAAGAGCCACACGTTGACCTACATGAAATAAATGATTTTGATTTTAATTTTTGTTTGTTTGACGTGACAAAATATCATGCTATCTATTTACATTTTGAGATATTGTGCGAGTGCAAAACTCCCCATGATCTATCGTTATTAGGTGTGTAAACGATTTTTCGCCGCTTAGGGTACCATATTGCTGAACCGCGTTCAACCAATCGCTACTCTACAATAGATAGGGTCGATCGCTGCTTTCCAGCGGAAAGCGCTTCATAGACAAACGTGAGCGCTTTATTTTTTTAACAAGCCGTAATGACATTACGTTATCAGGGCTTTACAAAATATACCTCAACTTTTCTAAATTAATATGGGGTGTAAAACGCTTAAAAATTTGATTATAGAACATAATATAATGTGATAATGTTTTAATTGTGATGAATTTATGATATAAGTACAGCAAAATATCGAAATAAAATGGATACGAAAATCCTTACCTGAATAAATTAAAGAAGGCAATCGAGAAGTTAATTGAAGGAATCTATCAAATCGATCATAGCCATTTTAATGAGTGCATAACTCATTCGTCTATGCAGCGCCGTCGTCGCCTGGAAGGGTGCGTTCCTCCCCGAGCCACATCTAGGCCCATTCCATCCAGTTTTAAATAATTGCAGTTTGATAATTTGCGTTTAATAAATTGTTATATTCAAATATTCAAATGATGAGGCTGACAGAGGCTGACTGAATGAGACTGAATGAGGCTACAATATTTTTCGGATTTCTGTAGTTAATGTGTATTGAACTCCAATAAATAATTTCCAGTTTTACGGATGCTTACTAAATCCTCAATTCATATATGTATTAGATTGCTATTTTTATTTATTTTTTGTAATTATTTAACAATACAACGTCAACAACAGTATAGTGAGTGAGTCTAAAATTTATTTGTAGCGGCTGCAAGGGTGCGTTTCTCCCCTAGTCGCATCTAGGTCCATCCCAGATCATTTAACGCACACTAACAAATTTTTTTGTGTGTCTGCTCGTAAGAACATGCAACGTCTTCGTAGAAGCAACTGCTTGTATGAAGATGAAGAGCATAACTAACGTGACCAGAAAAATAACTAAATAATTTAATTATATTTTATTACGTTTTAGTATTGAGAATTCTAGCAACACGGGTGCGTAAATCCTCACCTAATATTTATTCTTAACACAAAGATTTAATATTTATACGAGTGTTATATTAGATTTTTATTAGTTGTTATCTACGCCGTTTAACTCATAGCTAAGGTTGATTAAAGCGTTTATAATGAGCGTTAAAGCCCATCGGCCTATACAGCGCCGTCGGCTGCAAGGGTGCGTTCCTCCCCTAGCCGCATCTAGGCCCATCCCAGCTCCGTTTGCCCACATACGGACGATTCTCACCTAATTCTAAACACGAAGATTCTACGTATATATAATATAAATATATTATATATGTTGTATTAGATTTTTATTAGTTCTCTACGCCGTTTACTCATAGCTAAGATTGATTAAAGCGTTTATAATGAGTGTAAAAGCCCTTTGGCCTATGCAGCGCCGTCGGCTGCAAGGGTGCGTTCCTCCCCTAGCCGCATCTAGGCCCATCCCAGCTCCGTTTGCCCACATTATTGCAGTTTGATGAATTGCCCGCACGCGGTCGTTCAACTTGGACGCTACATAGAAAAAATTACAATAACCGGACGTCAGGACGCCGGTTGATTTTTAAGTATATCGGCGCGAGAGAGGATTTTGCTTTATTTTACATACTTGGAATAGCTGCTTATATTTGTTTAAGTGACATTTTATCGCCAATAGTGAAAAGGAGCGAGAGGTTCCGTAGGATTGCTCGACTGAAAATAATTAATCGTAATAGATGCTATACAAATACTATACATCACTATATACATAGTATAAAACAAAGTCGCTTTCTCTGTCCCTAATCTATATCCCTATGGCCTTATGTATGCTTAAATCTTTAAAACTACGCAACGGATTTTGATGCGGTTTTTTTAATAGATAGAGTGATTCAAGAGGAAGGTTTATAAGTAGAAAAATTGGACCCGGTAGGTGGCGCTAATAGCGGGCAGGACGACTTCTGCCGGGTCCGCTAGTATATAGATAAATTCATATACACAACAATTTGATGTTTATAAAGTTACCTAAGTATTTTAAGTTCAAGTCGATGGATTATAATCATTAAACATAAACATTAATTAGTTTTGTAAACGCAGGTTTAATGATTAAGATAAAATTTCTTAATCGAATGGAATGAAGTAGTAATCATGAACGTACTTACTGACCTATAATTAATTATGCAATGTGTTAACTTTAATCAGTAATTGTATTTACCATAAACACCTGTCTATTAGTAACTATGTGTTAAATGGGAACATAATTATCTATATTGTAGGTAGACCGTAGGTACTGTACTTAAGTCCTTATATGAAATTATATCACATTCGTTTAAAACAAATAGATACTGCACCTAACTGACATAAATGACTAATACTAGATAGGTATATTCTTTTTTCTTCCACTGACACAGCCACTAAGATACAACTGAGATTCGAACCTGTGTCCTTCCTATTAATAATACATTACATCCTTTCACCTTTGAGCCATTAAGGTTTAAGGATGAATTACAAAGTAGCAACTAGCATACAAACCTCAGAAAATTAACAATCTAGTCAACACAAAAACTCACAAAAATATGCACCGAATACCACCCCTAACTTAGCAACCCCAAAATGAATATAAACACTAAACAGCTATCGAAAGTAACCCGGCAAGTGTGCTCTACAACAATTATAAAGGGTTCCGTAAACATAAATAAATAATCATTTATTCGGGATGTAACCGTTTCGGGACTTGCCATTAGAGAAAACTTATTAACTTAGGTACTTAAGTAAGTTTACTAAAATAATTAAATAATTTTATTCTCTAATAAATTTATCTATGTTGCGTATTGCGTACGAAATTATAACATTATTTATCGGATTAATAAAAACTTATTAATCGTATTGATTTTTAACCCCCGACGCAATAACGACAGGGTGTTATAAGTTTGACGTTTTGTGTGTGTGTGTGTGTGTGTGTGTGTCTGTCTATTCACCTGTAGCGCTCAAACGGGTGGACCGATTTGAATGCGGTTTTTTTTGTTTGAAATGTGAATTAGTCGAGAGTGTTGTTAGCTATGTTTGATGAAAATCTATCCAAGTTGGCCGCCGATACAAAATGGCGGATTACTTACATATTTTTTCACAATTCCCTTAGTATGGGTATCAAATGAAAGGGCTTGATTAGTAGAATAGCACTATTGCAAATCCAAGATGGCCGCTCCACAAAATGGCGAATGTCGGGGGTTTTTTTAATTTTTAATCTATATTAAAGTAGCGCATACCGAGCTTGTCGGCTTAACCTTCTTCTTTTTCATACTGGGCAGGTAATAAATAAATAGTTACCTAAATAATAAAAAGGCCTTTTATTACCCGACTGGGTTATGTGTTTCACCTGTGTGTATGTATGTCCATTCCTATGTCCGCGTGTAACTAATAAACGGCTCAACGGATTTTGATAAATGATACGTCATTAGATTTGTCTTCATGACGCGAGTGTTATAGGGTACCTAAATTTAAAAAAAAATTAAAATGGCGGACTTTATGCGCTTTAATGTGCGAGCTGAAAAAAAATTTTTTCCTCAAGACCCTCGAGTGGGGTATCAAAATGAAGGGATTTAAAAGGCAAATACAAAAATGTATACAATTATATATTTGAAAATAAGTTGGAGTGATAAATCACAGAAAATGACCGTTTCCTATGTCAGTTCGTAACTACTCAACGACTCAACTTATTTTGATAAATGATACGTCATTAGATTTGTCTTAACAGCGCAAATGTTACTGTGTACATAAAATTCATAAAAATTCAAAATGGCGGATTTTATGCACTTTAATGTGCGAGCTGAAAAAAATTTTTTTCCTCAAGACCCTCGAGTGGGGTATCAAAATAAAGGGCTTTAAAAGGCAAATACGAAAATATATACAATCTATGTGTTTGTAATCAGTTTGGAGTGACAAATCATAGAAAACAAAATAAATAACAACTACACTGTGAGTAAATTGGTGGTAATTTATTTAAGATCCCTTCCCACTCCACTCTACCACATTCCACATAATCCCCCCTACACCTCCCCCCTTCCCATCAATTATTGTAACACTAATAATTTAACCTTAAATCGCCAAACACTAAAATAATACAATAATATTATGAAGGACCTTATTAAAGTTTCTAGTGTTCAACAGATGGCGCTAATAGTGGTCTTAAACGCGCTATTACCTACACGCGGAGTGACACAGGCCTGTCTCTTGTAAAAATATGCATTTAAAAATTGTTCATAGTTTTGCACTAAAAACCAAGAAATAAATTACGTAATTAAAAAAACTAAAAACCCGACTGCGTAAAACAAACTAGTTCTGGTAACTGAAAAGCAAAAAACAAGCTTTGTACTTTATAAACTAGAATTTGATAAGATCATAAACATAATTAATGTTAGAAAATGTATGGCAGGCGGGGGCATTGGCAGCCATTGGCAGCATGGCAGCCAACTACTCAGGACTATTAGTTCGCCCCCGCATGCCATACATTTTCTAACATTAATTATGTTTATGATCTTATCAAATTCTAGTTTATAAAGTACAAAGCTTGTTTTTTGCTTTTCAGTTACCAGAACTAGTTTGTTTTACGCAGTCGGGTTTTTAGTTTTTTTAATTACGTAATTTTTTCTTAACATAAATTACTTACTTAAACAATTTAAAAGTACAATTTACTAAACTAAAACTTAAACTACAAGTACATATTTTAAAATTATGTAAAGTATTTATAATTTAGATTAAAAATTGAAAAACCATTTTCTGGTCAAGGTATCCTCGCTGGTTTGTTGTGCGTGTGGCGGGTTATCCGCATCATCGTAGGAGCCAGTGTTCCCATACTAGGTGGGCATCATGGTTGCATGGTGCTGCCAATTACAAGCAGCTTAAGTTACAAATCCAGTAATATTGGCAAGCTTTACAAGAGACCTATTTCCAGCTGTAGACGCCTAGTTCGAAGAATCGATAGACGTTAGGGTCCCAAGGTGCTGAAATGGCGACCTCGCATCGAAAAGCGCAGTGTTGGCACCCCTCAGTTGGCTGACGATATTAGAAGAGAGGCAGGGAGCCGTTGGATACAAGCGGCACAAGACCGCGACATGTGGATGTCCCTACAATAGACCCATGTCCAGCAATACGACGTCTACTCTAGCGAACGACGACGACAATGATAGACATCCTAATTAAATTACAAGGTTTTCTTGAAGTGAAACGGAACCTTAAAAACCCTAGATGAGGGGTCGTTCACCTCCATTTACATAAACATACATACACTGTCAAAACCCCTTTTGAGAATGATCAAAATACAATTTTAAAAGCGCCATCGTCGAAATACGTGTGCTTAAAAGATTTTTAGGGGTCTGATCTTTCAAACGTGAACTATTTCGCTGCGCGACACCCCCGAAATTAGGATCGCCATGCGATTTACGGAAAGTTTAGGCAGTAATCAGAACCTTGGAACTATGGGCGGCGCACATAGTTCGAAGAACCGATATACGGTCTTAAGGAACTGGAATAGCAACGGAACGTAAAGCTTCTCCCACTAAATTGTGTTGGCAGATTCTCCCACTAGGACAGATGGCATCAGACGAGTCCCAGGGACTCGTCTGTCGACGACGTCGTCCTTTGGACTCGTCCCTGGACTCGACACAAGCGGAACAAGACCGCTGCTTGTGAAAATCCAGAGTGAGACATACCTAGTACTCTCTGGACATAGGACCAGCAGTGAGTGTCTTTGGATTGACGAGGAAGAAGAAAATTCTAGATATTTTACAAGGACAATCTGACCTGAAAGTTTCTTGCAGGTTCTTCTCGGCTGGAACTGCATTCCCAACCTGTGGTAGATTCAATTGACGATTCAAAAGTACTTGTAAAAGTTTATTTGAATAAAAAACTTTTCTATTCTATTCTATTCTATTCTATTCCTATTTGCACACATATACACATAGTATCTTGCTCGAACATTTTTTTTTATACGATAGCCCTTGATAGCAAATTCCTGGCGTTAAAATCACAGTCAAAATTCACAAAACTTTACTCAAAACTGGCTTCTGCCCGCGGCTTCATGAATTTCGGTTTTTAACAAATCCTGAGGGAATCGTGGATTTCCGGTTCCCGTTCCCGCTCCCTTTTCCAACCGTTATAGGTACCTACTTTCAAGGATGTTTGCTAATCCACCTATTGATTTACACACACCCCTACGGTTTCTACGAAGCATCGTATCAGTACGTTAAATCGCTTCGCGATACGTCTTTACCGGTACGGTGAGCAATTTCCAGCTGCTCTATCATTCAATTGACGAATAAAAGTTTATGTCAATAAAAAAAACTTAATTCTATTCATTTCTATTCTATCGAGCTCGTTAATCCTGGCGGTTGTCCAGATATCGACAAATTCGTGGTGGCCCTACCTCTATCCAAAATTAAGAATGTACCTACAACGAAACATCTATATAGCGCATCCTTTTCATAAACTATTAAGAAAAGAGACACAACACAAAAATGACAAAATTAGACACGAAGCTTACAATTAAAATGTAAGTGAAAAAACACAAAAAAATGATTGTATGTGCGAGTGTCGCATTAAGAATTCGTGTTGCACTAACCTACGTCACTACGCCGATGTTGGACGGGAGTGCGCGCGTGTGCGTGTGCGTATTCATTTCGTAGGTTCGTTCACCTCGCCAGTTGGGGAAGTTGGGAATAGGGAGAGCTGTGGACCGAACACGATTTCTTTCGCAAACATTTTTACTTACGACCTGCCTCGTTTGAGCCTTCAAAGCAAGAGTAAATAGGCATTTTCTAAGCAAGCGTGTTGCAACTTGTTCGAACTGCCTCGTTGGTCTAGTGGTTAGCATATTCGATCACGAGGTCCCGATTCGATCGGGCCCGGGTTCGATTCCCGGGTCGGGCAAAATAAAATTCTCAGTGCCAGCCCGGAGTTGGTAGTTGGCGGTGGCTCACTCCCGTGCCTCGGAGAGCACGTTAAGCAGTCGGTCCCGGTTATTATCACTATCATGTGACAATAATCGTTAAAGCCCGCCAACGCGACGCAGCGTGGCGGGTCTAAACTCTAAATCCCTCTCTCCTATGAGAGAGGAGGCCTGTGCCCAGTTGTGGGACGTAAAAAAGGCTGTAGTGGTGGTGGTGGTGTTCCAACTTAGACGTCATCATTGCTTTCCATCTGGCATGATTATCGTAAAGCGTACAATAAAAAAAACCTTTCTTGTCTACTACAAATTAAAATGCAAGTTCAAAATTATTTATGCATGTTGGCAACTTGTGTGGTTTTCACTTCAAAAAAACAAATAAGTACAAAAATATTTCCAAAAACAGTATCCAGTGTTCACCCAAGGGCATGGTACACAAAACGCTGCCCCTATTACCTTTGGATAGCAAGGCTTAAGCATTTTAGAATGACCTAAACAATAAAATAAAAAATAAAAATTAAACTAAAATATAAAATATCGACTCCATGGACGGCGAACGGGTCCGATATTTAACCAAGTCGTGGAGTTTTTGCCACGCACGCACTTATTGCGTGTGTGTGCTCCCGACACACACACACACACACACACACGAACATGCATATAACATAATAATAGCGATAAACGATATTTCGCGCTGCGTCTAGAAAAATTTAAGCCTCCTTTTTATACTGACGAGTATGAATCCTGCAGATTTAAATAATGTTTTGGGTTCATTCGATGGAATGCATTCCTTTGACGCCTGTGGTTCTAACAACGTGGATTTCATGTTTGATACAGTTAAGAAACACTGATTCAATTCACCTTTGTATGGGTGACTGAATTATTATTGAAGAGCGCTAGGTATGCATTCTGCTTTGCATGGAGCCCACAAGATTATCGGAAGTGTCATAATTTGTTACATTAGGTAAATATCTAGTAGTATAAAGGACCTACTACTATATACCTAGACTAGTATGGCGCGTGGGTGCGCGGCCCGCAAGCGGACCGCGAGGTTTTGTTTTCAGGTTTTTTTTTGTTAGAGCAGCCTCCACCTATCTACCCCATATTCCTAACCCTCGATCATTATCACTCTCCATATTTTTTCTCCGAATAATTTGTCAGAATGAGAGTTCTTCCATAAAAAAAAATTTAAAAGGAACGGCGTCAAAGTATTGCATAGGTCCCAACTTACATTCTCTTCAATATTCGCCATATATTTTGTATGGAATAATAAATTTCGCCATCTTGTTTTTTTCTGTTCATCAAGTAAACCACGTCTTGATCATCTTTTGCCAAAAAACCACTCTTCCATCTTTCATACTCAGTGACATAGACACCGACGAAAGTATGGCCACTATCTTGAAACCGCCATTTAGGAATTTTTTTAAGCTCACTGCCAATTGGATTAGGTTTCGAATAACTTTTGTTTGAGCACCTTCCACCTATATTCAATACCCTCGCTGTGCCCTTCACCCGCCTCTGAAATTTTCAATCATCAGCTCTCTCCATATTTTTCCTCCGCATGAATTTTTGTCTTCTATACGAAACCATCACAAAAAAAAACTTTTTGTGTAGAAAAATAAATCTTGTTTTTTTCTGTTCATCAAGTAGCCTTTTAGGTCTTGATCATCTTTTTCCCAGAAACCACTCTTCCATCTTTTATGCTTGGTGAGATAGACTCTGACGAAATTTGTATAGCCACCATCTTGAATCCGCCATTTTGTTTTTTTTTCAGCTCAGTGCCAATTGGATGAGGTTTTGAGTAATTTTTGTTTGAGCACCTCCCATCTATCTACAATACCCTGCCCGGGCTCCTCATCCATCTTCTAAACCCTCAATCATCATGTCTTCCCATATTTTTCTTTGAGAGTTCTCCAAAGAACCGCATCAAAGCCTTGCATAGTTTACAACTTGTAGTCTCTTCAATATTCGCCATACATTTTCTATGGAAAAATAAATTCCGCCATTTTGAATTTTTTTTCTATTCATCGAGTAGACCTTTGGATTTTGATCATCTTTTGCGAAGAAACCACTCTTCCATCTTTTATACCCTCCGAGATGGAGACCGACGAAAGTTGTATGGCGGCCATCTTTTTTTCGCCATTTTGAATTTTTTTTCAGCTCACTGCCAATTGGATGATGTTTCGAGTGACATTTGCTCGAGCACCCCCCACCTATCTTCAATACCTTAAGCGTGCCATTCGCTCGTCTCTGAAATCCTCAATCATCAGCTCTCTCCATATTTTTGTTCCGAATGAATTTTTGTCGTCTATACGAAACCATTAGTGAAAAAAAAATTTTTCATACAAAATTTTACAGGAGGGGTGATCAATCCCCTCTACGGGTCGTTGTGCCTCATACCACACAACGTAATCTGGATGGTATCACCGCTTTGTGGTAGGATTCTACCCCGAATCCGCCTGGCTAGCGACCACACTTCAGCCATAATCTGCCGCAAAGCATCCGTATGTTCCGGCAGCGAGCTGAAGAGCCAGTCCCCTTCCTCAAAAGCCGGCAACGCATTAGTGGTTCCTCAGGTGCTGCTAATGTTCATGGGCGGTGGTACTCACTTAACATCAGGTGACCCGATTGCTCAGTTGCCCGCTATTCCTATAAAAAAAAAACAGAGTTACCGACACATAGCTCAACGAGTCGCGAAACTGAAGTGCGACACAGCACACACACACAGCGAGGCACATGGTTGGGGTCACAAGTATAAATTAAAAATTTAAAAAACCCCCGATATTCGCCATTTTGTGGTGGCGGCCATCTTGGATTTGCATAGTGCTATTCTACTAGTCAAGCCCTTTCATTTATACCCATGTTGAGGGCGTTGTGATAAAATATGTAATCCGCCATTTTGTAGTGGCGGCCATCTTGGATCGATTTTCATCTCTCGACTAATTCACATTTCAAACAAAAAAAAACCGCATTTAAATCGGTTCACCCGTTTGAGCGCTACAGGGAAACAGACAGACACACACACACACACACAGACACGTCAAACTTATAACACCTCGTCGTTTTTGCGTTGGGGGTTAAAAATGTATTCGAATGACGACCTCGCACCCACAAATGCACCCACAAATGCAAACTCTCAGAAGCGAGATCTCAAGCGAGTCTATAGCAGCTGATGGATGCAAGTGGCGCAAGATCATGTTGTGTTGTGGTCCTCTCAAGAGACCTATGTCCAGCTGTAGATCCCCGGATTCGCACGGGTAGTAATTACCCGCTACTAACCCATCATACATTGTTTTGATATAACTCAAAGGGCAGCATTTAGGCAGCGTTTTGATGAAAGCTCCCAGGTGCCTTGACTTTTGTCAACATTTTCAATATTTACCGTCATACAGAAAATCTTAACATTTTACAAACCTAGAAACCTTCCTCATGAATCAGTTTGCCTACTGGTGAAAACCGCATGAAAATCCGTTTAGTAGTTTTTAGGGTTCCGTACCCGAAGGGTAAAAAACGGAGCCCTATTAATGTCACTCGGCTGTTTAGGGTTCCGTACCCGAAGGGTAAAAAACGGAGCCCTATTAATGTCACTCGGCTGTCTGTCCGTCTGTCCGCCGGTCACAGGTCTCTAGCTCGCAGACGAAATGAGTTACAAACCTGAAATTTTGGTATTTAGTGTAAAACGTTAACCCAAAATCAAATATTGAATTAAAAATTGAATTAAATTATTTTTCAGGGGGGCTCCCATACATGAAAAAGGAGCCGGAAAAAAAAATTTTTTCTTTAACCTAGCTTGTGGGGTATCATTGTTTAGAACTCATTAAGTAGAGTACAAATATATATTTTTTTAATTTTTATCTCAAAAAATAAGGGAATGGAAGGCCATCAAAGTTGTCAGTTTTAGACCATTTTTGTGACGGGGGCTATCTCAAAAACTAAACTAGTTGGGAATATGATATTTCAGTATATTATGTACTATATGCTCTATTTAAACAACAAATACTGAAAACAACGATTTATTAAATAGTTTATAAGCTGTGACCAAAATAAACGAACATTTTTTTGGGTTTTTCTTTCACGGTTTGTTGCGATGTCTAGCTCGGAAATTAAATATTTCTTAGACCCAAAATATTATATTGTTCATAATTATGTACGGAACCCTGAAAGAGCGAGGCCCGACTCGCACTTGGCTGATTTTTGAGTTTATCGCGAACAAAAACAGATAGACAAACAGACAGACGTGGCGGGGGACTTTATTGTATAACATTATACTTATGTATAGTGACAATGTTGCTAAAACAAGTAAGTATATTATAACAAGTAAGTTGTTGCTGTAACAAGTTGCATTTTTGTCTTAATTTAGTAAATACCTGAAATACGTTTTTAATTATTAAAAAAAAAAACAGTAAGTTGCGAGTCTTGATGAAATAGTCCGCGGTGGCGCGCGCACGGTGGCGCCCTCGGCGTTTAGGGGACGGCCAGTTTTAATAACACGAGGAAACTATCCACGTACGCGGGGCGACCATGATGGAAGGTGCATATCGTTGGGACATTACAAACGTGCGAACTGAGCCATAAAACATTACGATCATAGGGTTGTGAGGGCTCTCGCTCGCTCTTTATAACTTACTAGCGGTCCGCCCCGGCTTCGCCCGTGGTACATAATATATAATCTATAGCACTCAGGGATCACGTACGTATCCAACGGTGAAAGAATTTTTGAAATCGGTCCAGTAGTTCCTGAGATTAGCGCGTTCAAACAAACAAACTCTTCAGCTTTATAATATTAGTATAGATTATTGACAATCGACAAATCCTTTTTTACTTTAAATAAACACAAATAACACAATCCAATAACAATAACCATTTTTCTTATACTTACTTGTAGTATTAGCGGTTTAATATTTTATATTTTTTAACCCCGTAATGTGCAGCGTGCAAACCGCGGCGACAACTTTAGGTATATAACTAACGTTCGATTACCTCAACCGTCAGCTGATTTGCATTACATTGCAAAGTTTAAAAAAATACAGGAACTAAGTATTTTAATATTTTTCGAGTGTTTTTTTCGTGGTAGATATCTTGTCAGTAATCATCATTATTATTACACCCGTTACAATAACACCACCACTACAGCCTTTTAACGTCCCATCGGCACAGGCCTCCTCACTAACTGGAGAGAGGAATTTAGAGTTTAGAACCGCCACGCTGCTGCGATGCGGGTTGGCAGGCGATTTTATAATAATACACTATTCTGAAAACACACTAAAATTACAGATCTATACTAATAAATAAAATTGAAGTGTCTGTCTGTAATATCGAAATAACTACCTCATATTAAGCTCATATGGTTATTTGAACGATACTATAACCGAATCACACGTTTTTAAAATTTTTGTCTGTCTGTCTGTCTGTCTGTCTGTCTGTCTGTCTGTCTGTTTGAACGGGCTAATCTTTGGAACGGCTGAACCGATTTTGACGGGACTTTCACATACAAGTAGAGAATTAACCAGGGAGTAACATAGGCTACTTTTTTAACCGACTTTCAAAAAAGGAGGAGTTGTGTTTTTCTACCTATGTACACCGATATCTCCGAGATTTCTGAACCGATTTGCGTAATTTTTTTTTTAATCGATAGAGAAACATTGCGACACTGTCCTACAAAAAAATTTAGACTCCAACTCCTCAATCCTGATGCTGTAGGGGATCTGATCCCCAAAACTAATGGGATTTAGGCACTGTCGGTTATTTAAATTAATATTGGGGATACCAATTAAAGACTTTATTGTTGAATGACCTCGAGTAGGTACATGTCCAACTCCTCAACCCTGATGCTGTAAGGAATTGCATTCCGAAATCGTAAGGATCTCACGGAATTTTTCCGTTTTGTGGACGGGTTACTACTTACTACTGCAGATAGGCTACTTTTTGTTCTGGAAAATCAAAGTTCCCACGAGATTTTTACAAACCTAATACACACGGGCGAAGCCGTGGGCATCATCTAGTCTAAACTAAAATTGAACTCTATAAGTAAAATAATAGTTTTTGTATTTGCAACACCATGGCTCCCCTATGCTAGCCTAAAACTAGAGTGGAATGAAGAGGGGGAGTCTGCGACTCATCATTATATTTGGCGAAGGGTCCCAAACTACTTTATATATTCGGTTGTGATCCACTATTCATTCTCATCCACCTACACCTACACATACCTACCTACTAGTTCAGCTGCAGGCGTTTGGCGTAGGATCTCTCTGAGTTGTGATTTAACATTATGCTCCGACTGAGTAGAAAATTGCGATCATTTTATTCAAATGCAGGTAAATACTTTAACAAAAATATAATTAACTAGCGGACCCGGCAGACGTCGTCCTGCCCGCTATTAGCGCCACCTACCGGGTCCAATTTTTCTACTTATAAACCTTCCTCTTGAATCACTCTATCTATTAAAAAAACCGCATCAAAATCCGTTGCGTACTTTTAAAGATTTAAGCATATGTACATAGGGACATAGGGATATAGGGACAGAGAAAGCGACTTTGTTTTATACTATGTAGTGATAATTATGTAATAATAATTTTGACGACCTCCCAGGTGCAGTGATGAGCGCTGTTTATAAGTGGGAAGTCCCCGGTTTGATTCCTGGCAGGGGTAATTTGGTCAAAGGTAAACGGGCACAATCCGACCCGCTTTGCGCAGCGCTCAAACGGATGAACCGATTTGAATGCGATTTTTTGTTTGAAAGGTGAATTAGTCGAGAGTGTTGTTAGCTATGTTTGATAAAAATCAATCCAAGATGGCCGCCGCTATAAAATAGCGGATTACATATTTTTTCACAACTATCCTTAATATGGGTATCAAATGACTAATAGCACTATGCAAATTCAAGGTGGCGAACACAAAATGGCGAATGTCGGGTGTTTTTTAATTTTTTAATTTATACTTGTATAGTTAAATAATATTACGGAAATTGTTTATTATTTGTTGATTTAATTATTATTTTTCAACAGGGATTATGACTGCATTAAATTGTAACCCATGAGATTGATTAAAATAAAACTATTTTACAGATTGGAGCACGATGGAGGAGGCCTTTACCCGAAGATGGGTACCCAAAAATTAGTAAATATTTAAATAACTGTAAATTAACATATTTTTTTCTTTGCTGTTTGTATTTAATTGTACTTAATGTGTTTATTGTAATTTTGGGAATAAATGTATTATTATTATTATTTTACAGATTTTTTTTAAAGAATTTCTTTAAGTATTCCATATTCGGTCCCTTTCTTCTAAAGGTTGGAAACGGGAGCGGGAACGGGAAATCCACGATTCCCTAGGGATTAGTGAAAAACCTAAATTCACGCGGGCGAAGCTGCGGGCAAAAGCTAGTATTAAATAAAGTTTATTTAATTAGACTTTGCAATTACACAAATTCCCAAACGTACAAAAACCAGAAATTTTTATAGAATCTCTGATAAAAACTTAAAAACGTCCTTATCATCCGACTTTAAAGTTTCTGTAGTACAATTATTGCAAGATAAAAAAGTTTCTTCTTGGCTGGGAAATTTCTAATCGACCAAAGTGTAGAATCGCAGGAGGTGGGGGGGTAAGTACAAAAGAGAAAATGATGTGAAAGGTTCTTTTATGCATAAAATAGTGATACTAAAACAAAAAATGTTATGTTTTACTTAAATAGAGCTTGTAAAAGCTCTTTTGAATCTTTAAATTATATCATATATATAATATAATTATATTATATATATTATTTAAATATCAGACTTATTATAAAATTAATACAATAGGCAAATCGTAATTAAAACAAGTCATAATTTAAGAAAAATTAAACCGACTTCAACATATACCTAAATAAAGAATAACTAAAAAGCGAAAAGTGTCCTTATCTTGAAAACTACTGACCCAATTTTGATGAATCTTGTAATAGTTTCTGAGAAGTGCATAGGTACATAGTACATACATACATCTAAGTATAAAATTTTGTATATTTGTAACAAGTAATCTATTAAAATTCAGATAAGATCATAATTAAGATACGTGAATATTACAGTTCCAATAATGTTGCATACATTACGTGTATAGAATTACTAGCTGTTGCCAGCGATTTCGTCCGCTTGGATTCTTATAAATCTAACTTGAAGTTGGAATTTCCAAAATTCCAGAAACACGTAATTCTTTATTTTTAACCGACCATACAAATACCGATTTTCATTGATATAACTCTAAAAATGACGGACTTTCATACAAACTTTCAACTCCCATTTAACCCACTTGGGGGTAGTTTTCCAAAATTCCTTAAACTCGTAACTCTTTATTTTTAACCGAAAACCTAAATACCAATTTTCATGGATATAACTTGAAAAATGACGGACTTTCATACAAACTTTTATCCCCTATTTAACCCCCTTAGGGATGGAATTCGCAATAATCCTTTCTTAACGTGCGCCTACGTCATAAAAGGAAGCTACTGTGAAAATTTCAAGATTCTAGCTTCAGTGGTTTTGGCTGTGCGTTGATTGTCAGTCAGGACAAGCTACTTTATATAATTATAGACTAGCTGATGCTTGCGACTTCGCCCGCGTGGATTTTTATGAATATCACTTGGGGATGGAATTTCCAAAATTCCTGAAACACGTAATTCTTTATTTTTAACCGACAGTACAAATACCAATTTTCATTGATATAAGTAACTTTAAAAATGACGGAGTTTCATACAAACTTTCATCCCCCATTTAACCCACTTGGGGGTATTTTTTTCAAAGTTTTTTTAATCTGGTAACTCTTTATTTTTAACCGAAAACCTAAATACCAATTTTCATGGATATAACTTGAAAAATGACGGACTTGCATACAAACTTTTATCCCCTATTTAACCCCCTTAGGGATGGAATTCGCAATAATCCTTTCTTAGTGTGCGCCTACGTTATAAAAGGAAGCTACTGTGAAAATTTCAAGTTTCTAGCTTCAGTGGTTTTGGCTGTGCGTTGATTGTCAGTCAGGACAAGCTACTTTATATTATTATATTAGAAGATAGATAGATTATTATTATTATTATTATAGAAGAAGATTGATAACCTCCTTTTTTGAAGTCGATTAAAAAAATAGTTTTTTTAGTTTACCTAAATCTTTTTCAAATAATTTACAAATCAGTGACAGACAACCCTAGCATAAATTATTCAATTATTTATTATTCATAGTTCCTCATAGTTTTTGAAGACGCCACTTTACATTAGTTCGCGGTTCACTCGAAATCTTAATTTCAAATTAATCATTCGCTCTTTGACCCTTATTCCTATGTGACGTAAGGCATAAAATTAAGTATCAAAGAATTAAAAAAAACTCAAATAAGCAGAAGCTAGCTAGTAGGATCAAAGTTAAAAAAAAACCAGGAAAATATTCGGGAATTCATTAATTTAGCTTAACAATTAGTGGAACACTAATTGGACCCGAAATGCGGGGGGCAATGAAGGGCCCAGGGCCCGGCGCAGGGCTTGTAGACAGGCTTGCACAGGGTGGTCTATGATAGAATCCATACAAATAAATAAAAACCAGCCAAGTGCGAGTCGGACTCGCGCACGAAGGGTTCCGTACCATTATTTAAAAAAACGGCAAAAAAATCACGTTTGTTGTATGGGAGCCCCCCTTAAATATTTATTTTATTCTTTTTTTAGTATTTCTTGTTAAAGCGGCAACAGAAATACATCATCTATGAAAATTTCAACCAAAATTTCAATTTCAAATAAAAAACCCAAAAACCCAGTACCTACCAACTACCAACACATATAATATGCACATAACTATGAAAATTTAAGGTGCGTGGCGGAGATCGAACCACAGAGTACAGAGGGGAAGCTTCTACAAGCGGCCCGCTGTAGGTACACTCACACATATGCGCACGTTTGTCACCCAACTGTATCTACCGGTTGGGGGACCGGTTGGGGGACAGAGCGGGCGTCCGTGAATCGTTGTTGAGTGTGTTTGTGTGAGTATACCTACAGCGGGCCGCCTGTGGAAGCTTCCTCTCTGTAGATTTTCTACTCGTGTGATCGAACTCTATCCCCTATCCTCCACCACTAGGCTATATTCACCGCTTTTTACAAGTGTACCTACCTACATTGTAGGTATAAAATAGAATAGAATAGAAAAGTTTTTTATTCAAATTAACTTTTACAAGTACTTTTGAATCGTCAATTGAATCTACCACTGGTTCGGAATGCCGTTCCAACTGAGAAGAACCAGTAAGAAACTCGGTGGTTGCTCTTTTTAAAAATAACAATATAACGATTTATGTAAGTACATGATTGAAATGCCGTCTCGCGCATTGCTGGAACGAGTTAAATTGATGCTTTTTATCGTATAACAGTGTGTGTACGAAATTTGAATAAGGTTTGATTTGATTTGTTTGATTCGTATTATGGCCACCCTATATTCATAAGATATTTCGAATGTCAGCGATAGTTTTAGGGCAGGGGTGCCGCTCAATAGTTCCAACTATTCCTATCCGCAGGATTCGGAGTTCGATTGTACTGTTATAGGCACCTACTTAGTACTTAGCTGAGGTCGTAGCCAGAGGGGCAATCGGAGGGATCGATCCTTTCCAACTTTGAGTGTATAGATAGAATACAGCTACAAGGGCTAAGTTTTGCTGATCAAAAAACGATGATGAGTAGGTATACTTATATGTAGATTTTTTGGATAAAAATATGAGCCATGTTTAATATAAAAATTACAATAGCTAAATGCGAAAGTGTCTGTAACGCTTTCACGCTAAAACCGCTGAACCGATTTGATGAAAGGTAGGTACAGAAATAGATGGTCGATTAGACCTTGGAGAAGGACATAGCCTTTAGTCGCAAAAGACAATTGAAGGGGTTGAAATAGGGGATGAAAGTTTGTATGGGAGTGCGTCATTACTGAAGATAATAATCCTTACTTACTAGCTCTGTAATATAGAAAATAGCTTCGTCCGTCTGCTACCTTTTCATAGCTCCACCACTGGACGGATGTTGACGAAATGTGGCACAGAGGTAGCCTGCATCCTAGAGACAAACACAGGTTCTTTATCCCGAAAAAGAAAGTGTTCCCACGGGATGTTTAAAAAACTTCAATTCACGCAGACGAAGTCGTGGGATACCAGTACAAGAATAATTCCACCAGTGCTGTTACGACAGTAGTATTGGTACAACGGGTGGGATTTAAAAAAGGTTTTCATCTTGTTTTTAAACATATAAACTTCTTTCTTTCTCTTTAAGTCGTCAAACTTGTCAAATAGTGACATTTTTAAAGGTTTGCCTTTTTGGCCAAAGTTTTGGCGTAACGATTTTGTGATCAAGTTTCTGATTACATTTACAGGCTATATAATGTAATCTAGATAATCTGAGATATACCGTCATACCGACATAAGTACCTTCGTCGTCTCAACTGATAAACGTCCACTGCTGGACATAGATCTATCCTAAAGATTACCTCAGAACACGCTCTTGCGCCGCCTCCTGTATTGATTCGCTTGAATCGTCCGTCTACCTGGAGGGGGGGTCTTTCAGCGCCGCGGTTTTCTTTGCGAGGTCACGATTCGAGTACCTTACCATTATCACCTTCAGCTAAAGCGAGAATGGCGTCTCGTAAAATAGAGGATATCCACAAGTCATTACTCGACAAGCTGCTCTCAGATTCGGGACTGGAATGCGTCAAATCAGCTCCTGAATCTTTGGAGTCTTCCACCGTCTCCGGAGAGAGTGAGGAACAGGGTAACAGCATCTTCAATTGTTTTTTACCGTCAGGCAGGAACTGAGAATCCTTGGGCATTTCTGGGTGTTATAACATTGTGTTCTCCTAGCCGAATTTCGGCCATGGCGACCAATCTAATCCTCAAATGGTTTTAAACTTCTCAACCACTCAAGATTTTCGCTTAAGCAAATCAATTAAAGAAAATGCATTTATACTTTGTAGATTTCTGCCACGATATACCAAAGTCCTCGAGATATTAACCATTATCTATATTTTTTTATTTAATTAAAAATTACCTAAAAAAACAATGCAAGAAAACGCTTTAATAACATATTCTGGTTACAGGTCCACATGAAGAAGAAGGAGAACAAATAAAAGAAGAATTAATAGAGGAGGAGGCGTTAGCACCGACCGCTGAAGAAATCCTAGACGAGCAACCGGAAATATTCCCAACTCCTTCGTTGAGAAGAATCCTACCTGATAGGATCCGCAAATTCGAAGAGCATAACAGAATCCATGTACTCCCCGAAGAGTTCAGAACCGATATAGACCCAGATTTGATACCCAAAATAGCATTTACAGCGCAACAGAAGTATATTGACATTTTGGGAGAGTTGACTGGGTGTGTTACATATAAGAAAAGTTTGGCGGAGTATTGGTTCTTGGACACGCTGGCCAATTTGTTGAGACGGGCGCAAGAGGAAGAGATGAGTCGACGTAAGTGGAAGATAGGGTTTCTGTATTGATAAGTGGTGATGGCGTAGTAGTTAAGATTTCGGCGTATCTTTCGTGGGACTGAGTTAGATCACCAAAACGCACCTCAACTTTTCGGAGGTATGTGCATTTTAAGCAATTAATTAACACTTGCTTCAACAGAGAAGGAAAACATCGTGACGAAACCTGCACGCTTCAGAGTTCTTCATAATATTCTCAAAGGTGTGTGAAGTCTACCGATCCGCACTTGGCCAGAGTGGTGGACTACGGCATAAACGCTTCTCATTCTGAGAGCAGACCACTGCCCTGTAGTGGGTCGGTAATGGGTTGTGATCTGTAAAGATCAGGTGACATAATATTATGTACCTGCCCTCCACAAACTCGGGCATAGTAGATATGTAACAAAATTTAATTCTGAACTGTTTTTTAGAATAGAATAGAATAGAAAAGTTTTTTATTCAAATAAACTTTTACAAGTACCTACTTTTGAATAGTCAATTGAATCTACCACTGGTTCGGAATGCCATTCCAACCGAGAAGAACCAGCAAGAAACTCGGCGGTTGCTCTTTTCCAAATTTACAATATCAATACAACAATTTTATGTTAAGTACATGATTGAATTGCCGTCTCGCGCATTGCTGGAACGAGTCAAATCCACGCCTTTTTATCATTTATATAATCTTCAATTTTATTCAGGTAAACTTTCACAAGCGCTTACGAATCGACAAATGAATCAACCACTGGTTCGGAATAATGGTGCTTACAATAATTCTACACATGTGAAGAATGGCAGACAAAAGTAGCCCCATTTCCGACGGTTTAAACTGTTGAACTGTTCTACTACTGAAATACTGTTCTTCAGCATCACAGGCAGTGCTGATACAATGGTTCTGCGAGTGGATGAAAGAAATACAACATTTCGACGCGGCTGACAGAGAGCGGATGCTGAAACGGTTTAAGGTTATCTACAACTGATCTCGCTTGGTGGTTAGAAATGATTTAGATTTAGATTATTTATTCAAAATTGTTACAAATTTTAAAATATCAATCAGATTTACAATAGGCCGTGTATGGAAGTGAGGTAATAGTGCTAATTAAAGCTACGAGGGATACAGACGCGCCCTGGTCTAGCAAGCGACCACCAAAGTGATAATACTTAAACATTAGTTCTAGCTCATTGAATCGTCGGCATGAAAAAATGATTGAGCTCCCATTTTTGGTATTCACCTAAATCTTCCTTAAAGATTCTTAAGAATTACGCTTTAAAGATCAATGAAATTGAAGGTGGTTTTTAATATGCAGAGATGTTGTACCTACCCATTTATAAACCAAAATAATTATGGCTTTGAATAGTTTAAACAAAAAGCAAAATTGTACATAGATCTCTTGTAAGGATGACCACATTATGACGATTTTGTGCTGTGCGTCCAGCAGCTACCTGCAACTCGCTTGAGATCGTACATCCGTTCAGCTAATGGTGGATCTTCCAACGTTGCGTTTACTGCGAGGTCGCCATTCGAGCAACTTTGGATCCCAACGTCTATCGGTTCTTCGAGCAATATGCTCCGCTAGTTATCCACCATTTACTTTTGCAATTCGATGAGCAAGTCTGTTCCTAATCAAACTCCAGGACAACATGCTGTCTGCGGCAAGGTATATAGCAGAGGAACAGAGCCTCCCGACTCCTCAAGCAGCCGGCGTGTACTACAAGGCGAATGAGCCTGTTGAAGGGACGTCCTCGTCTCCTGCTGCACGAGAGCCCGAGTCGAAACACCTTGTGACGTTCGAAAGCGCCGCCTACGAGTGCTCTTTGAGGGATCTCACCAGCATCATCCATTATATTTTTGACTTGTAAGTATATCTTCTCATTCGTAGAACAGGCAGGGTGTAGGCCTCACCACTGTGTTGTGACACTACACAACACACGCTGGAAGAGTACCAAGGTCCAGGGACCTTGAATGTTATGTCTTGGTCGGCCACGTGGCAAACTTTTTCCAACGGCTGTAATTGCGGCAATTACTTATAGAAAAATTATTATAGATTATAGAGATTAAAATAGGTATGAGGGTAATTTCAGTCTCCTTTTGTGAAAATATCTTCTTCATTCTGGGCAGGTGTCCGCACATAAACCGAGAAGGTCTGTTGTGCGTGATGCACCTCTTGCGTTGAACTCCTCATTCCAGCCAAATAACTAAATAATTGTGGAAATATATTAAATAGTCCTCAGAAGATTTCGGATTTTCCAAGTATGCGCAGGGAGTGACCACAAAGAGGGTTTTAGTGTGTGAAAACTCCACATAAATCGATTTCAATTAGAGGCAAGCTCCAGGAAACCGTGTGAATAAGAGGGAGGCTTCAGGTTCGATTCCCAGCAAGGGCAATTTGTATAATTTCTAACTTGGCGCTGGTTTGGTATGGTGGTACAATGACGAATATAGGAACCTATTAGAGGTTGATGTGGGTTTAATTAAACTGCCCTTTCAGGTAAGCCCGCTTCTGTCTTCAACAGGTGACTAGGTGAGATTGCAATAAAGGATTAACATGTCAAAGATTAAAACACTATGACAAACTCGTCGTCTTTTTATAGGTTCAGCACAGACTACCAATTCAATATCGTCCGGGCTATCTTCACATTCATCCCAGGGTATACACTCATAGACGCCCCGTATCAAATCCGCAACCCGAAAAGGCTGTTCACACCGCTGAAATTGAAACCGAAGAAAGAACCAAAGAAGGAGAAACCGGCGAAGGGGAAAAAGAAGGAGATTGATACCGAGGAGTATTTAGCGCTCTTGGAGGTAAGTGGGTATAGTATGCGACAAGGCAATTGCGGGCGGCGTATGAGGCGCGGGGAGCCGAAGATTCAGGTCCACCATATTAATCAGTTATGTTTAGGTACCTGGCACCTGCACAGCCTAGTAAGTGGTGACAGCCTAGTGGTTAAGACTTTGGCCTTTCATGGGACCGAGTTCGATCCCCGGCACGCACTTCAACCTTTCGAAGTTATGTGCGTTTTAAGCAAGTAAATTGGTACATATTTGCTTCAACGGTGAAGGAAAACATCGTAAAATAACCTGCATGCCTCAGTGTTCTCTGCGGTGCTATCATTCATCTGCCTCCCTCGCTAGAGATTGATGATAATCCCCTAAGATTGCGCCACAACACAACATTCTCCATAATTCTTCATAGGCGTGTGAAGTCTAAAGGTGCGTCCAAACTTGAACATTTCCCCGAACCGAACTGCGTATCCGTGTTAATACCGCGTAACAGTTACGGTAGTGTGGACGGCATTTGTTACGCGAACAATTGTTACGCCGAACTGTTACGCACTTACGCAGTAACCCATCTCAAGCGCTCCAAGCGCACCGTCCCATTGAGCGTAACAAGTTCGCGGTAATATTACGCAGTTCGGTTAGGTGAAATGTTCAAGTTTGGACGCACTTTTACGTACGCGTTTACAATCGCTTTTAGTCGGCGAGTAGATACCTACGTCCTACACATTTTGCACTAACAAGCTTTACGCGTAACCTCAATTCTCCCCATTCCAATTTCTCCCCAATTCTCTTATACCCCTAGCTCCGTGCGAGACACGAGAAGGAGGAGAACGAGAGAGAAGACAGGGAGCAGGAAGCGTGGCACCGCCGCAACCACATCCTGCCACTGAGCTTCGCGGCCGGCGACGAGCTCTTCGACAAGTACTGGCCGCCGCCGCCGCCCGAGCCCGAGCCCGAACCGGAACCGGAGCCCAAGGGCAAGGGCCGAGGGAAGGGGAAGAAATAACCTATCCATCGGGCGAAAAGGGGCGAGGGGGAAAAGCGGCGAGGGGGAAAGGGCGATAAGAGCGAGGGGGAAAGGGGCGAGAGACCAAGAAGCGTACAATGCTCATAGACTTTTGATCGGCGGGCTTTTAGGCCGGTGACGACCTCTTCGACAAGTAGGTACTGGCCGCCGCCGCCGCCCGAGCCCGAGCCTGAACCGGAACCGGAGCCCAAGGGCAAGGGCCGAGGGAAAGGGAAGAAATAAAACCCTTATTCCTAACCCTTAAACGCCTCTTGTTCACACACGTTTTTATGCCGTGAAACTTTACGGTTTATTCGCCGTAAAGTAGACACGGTCGACAGTGTTGTATGGAGCACAATGGAAGCTTGTTCACACACACGGCGGCACTACGGCGCGGCAAGCACGCGGTACGGTTAAGAAACCGTGCTGTGCCTAGAGAAGACTACAATAGGCCTAAAGCTTTCTTTACCCTTTACTTTATTCCTAAGATTCTGCAGGGCTGTTGGATGCATAGATAGATACGAAGACAGGTGAAAGTACTGATGATTACTGATATAATACTTACTATAAAAACCTGAAAAAAAAAAAAAACTTTTTTACAAAAAAAAATTGCACTTTTGTGCAATACTCGTTTTGGGGGGTTAAACAGAACTTTAATTGCAAAAAAATTTTTTGCTGTATTTTTTTTAAGTTTGTTTCGTAATAAAAATAAAATCAGCTGACGCTGGAGGTCAACGAACGTTGTGTGAGCTATTAACGTATCGTTAGGTACCTACAAAATATCACGCGATTGGCCAAGGCCGATACCTATCCTATAAGATTATATTTAGGTACCTAGTGTAGCGGAAATCAAACAAGTGGCTACATCTTGAATACAATAACTCCGTATATTTTGTGATAAACAATACAACAATAAATGGACCAAAAGGATTTTAGGGCTCCGGTCCGGACAGGAGATTACTCAGGTATATATGCACAGTACAAGAAACAGAATTGAAGTGTGGTCTCGTAGCTAATTCTCGATTGCGGCTTCGTAATTCGAATTCTTAAAATGTTCTCATTGACAAACTCTTTTCTTCTGGTGTAATTGGCCAGGGCACACGAATTAACAGAGGTTGCATACCTCGACACTAGTATAATAATAGCGCTAAGTTTTGGGAAGCGGTCTCCTTAGTCCTTATACCCTGTATAGGTAGTTAGTGTCTCGATTTTGAAAAACGTGAACGGGAGAATTTAATTATCCCGTTAGGTACCTACTTAGGTAAGTAAAGTGCTTTGTGGGCGAATATAAAGTTTAGGCAATCATCGCTGTGCAATCTAAACTGCACTTTATATCGTGGCTTTTTATTTAATGGAGTTAACTTTTACCTACCAATGGTATAATAATAAGTAGGTATTCTGTGAACCAGTGCTAAAGTATCGCGGCTACCTACACTATGAATTCATACGATATTTTGATTAAGTATTTGGGTTAAAAAATAATAAAACAGTTGTTTTAAGATTACAAATTGTTTTATTTTTTATTCACTATCAATTTTATCACGAAGAGAATATAATATACATACAATGTAAAAGAGCATCCATTTTCATACAACATGGATTGTGCAAAAATTTTGGCTCATTTGGAGTAAATGAACTTAAGAATTGCGTAGGTGTCGGATACACATGTTGTACACACATACATAGACTGCTAAAATCATAACCCTTCCTTTCGGAATTCGGAAACACGTGAAATGCAAAATTATTTTACACTATCATTAAGTCAAAGGCTATAAGTGATAACTTCTAAGATCATTTACATCAAATTAGCCACAATTTTGAAACTACGTCTAAATTAACAATTTTTTTCTGTATAATATATTCCAAATTTACACTTACAGAGCTTAAATTACTGACTTCAACTTATATCTACAAAAAAATGTTAACAACTGAAAGATGATGAACAATTTTTCCGAAGTACATAGTAATTTTAACTAATTAATTAATTACCATTTTTAAAGTATTTTCAAACGTTTGTAAAATGTAAAGTTGGCAACTTACGATAAAAATACATACACATACAATGTTAATAAATATGTTGGTAATTTCATCATAATTCATAAGGTTTAAATATTAGGTATTTCAAAAAGTTATCAAAAAATCAGAAAATAGAAAAAAATTTTTTTTTTAGATAGCTCATTCGAAAAATTGTTCACCAAATCGTGAACTATAAACAAAGTTGGAATTTTGTCGTATCACATTTTTTTTTCTTCAATTTGCGACCTTTGTACTAACTACAATAATAATATATTAAAAACTTAATATAATAATGGTCATCTTTCATACTGTTATACACCTGAACTGTAACTTTTCAAGTTACGTTAATTGTGCGTAAATATGTCATTTAATTAACGCGTGACGCACACTTAATGTTAAATTGAACAGTTTCAGCACAGAACAGAAGTTAACACAAGAGTAAGGTACCTACCTATCGGAGATTCGGAGGGTTTTTGTGTGAACAAAACTTTCCACTGAAGTTGCCAAATATAATCTATCAATTTGTACCGCGAACCAGGACAAAGAGAACTTGATAATTAAACTGAGCGCGAACCAGCCTGCCGATTTTAGTGCTGTTTTGTAGGGTTATGGCGAGTTTGCACATTGCGACAACGTTGATCAATTTCGAGTATCGAAACACAGTAAGTTCAAAGTAAAGTAGACCTCATCACCTCAACCGGCTTGTTTTAAGGTTTGAGTTCGCCCATACATCTACAGCCAGCGCCCCGTGCGGAAATTTTGCACAATAAAAATCGGAAGTACTGAAATCTGAATAGTACTACGACTTTAAAATAAGAGGCTTTGGATCAAATTTTGCTCTAATATTCGGGTATTAGATAGTTTTTCGATATTCGAATTCTAGTAACGTTATTGAGCAAACACGGCATAACCCTACCGGTCACACCCATACAAAGCTCTCGTCAACTCCAACACCACCTCTGTTCAATAATTAATGTGTTTTCTTTCTTTCTTTTTAACCCCCGACCCAAAAACGACGGGGTGTTATAAGTTTGACGTGTCTGTGTGTGTGCTGTGTGTCTGTCTGTTCCCCTGTGGCGCTCAAACGGTTGGACAGATTTGAATGCGTTTTTTTTTTGTTTGAAAGGTGAATTAGTCGAGAGTGTTGTTAGCTACATATGTTTGAATAAAATCGGTCCAAGATGGCCGCCGCTACAAAATGGCGGATTACGTATTTTTTCACAACTCCCTTAATATGGGTATCAAATGAAAGGGCTCGACTAGTAGAATAGCACTATTGTAAATCCAAGATGGCCGCCACCACAAAATGGCGAATGTCGGGGTTTTTTTAAATTTTTAATTTATACTTGTGAGTTATTTCTATACGAGTTGACAACCATCGAAGATACGCTGTCTCGGTATTAAAAGACGGCAGATATCATTTCTATTAATTGCTTTAGGACCTGTTTCACCACCTTATAAGTGTCGGATAGCTTATTCACAACTTTTGTCTCTGTCACTTGACATAAAGTAAGAAAGTGACAAAACTCCCGACACTTGGGTATCATGGTGAAATAAGCCCATAAAGAGTTTTGTACGGTAATATTGACATATAACGCTTACTCTTGTGTAAGATGAATACAAAAATACCCTCGTGTGTATGAAAAACATTACTTATTTGAGCTAGCAATACTATACTATTCTATAATTTAAAAAAAAAAGCTTTTTTTGAAAAACAAAATACTTCCAATTTTGTACATAAATTCCAGTGTACTGGCCATGCCAAATTCCCAAATGTGACAAAAAAAGTGTAATTAGCCTTTATACTATTTTTATTTTACAATAATAATATACTATTTGGCTTTAAGTAAGTACCTTTATGGTAAATAGTACTGCTTGCATTAGAAAAACACAAGTGTTGCCAATTTAATTATTAATTAACTGTAAATAATTGGTTGGAAAGTTAAAAAGAAATGTTTTAATCTGTTAGTTAATAGTTTAGTTTAGTTAATTTAGCTTTTTACTTGTCTTCAAAAAAGAGGAGGTTATAATCAAGTTTATACAAGAAAAATACTTCAAAATTAAATTCATTGGAATGTATGGCAATAATTTTTTGCACCATAAAAATGCTACAATTTTATATAACTTTACACTTATTACCCTACCATCTAATGACTAAAAACCTACCATCGAAAGACTGACAGACACCTGAACTCCACCCCCGACACTTCTTACAAGCGGACCTACTACTGACATCATCGTAGTAGAATGGACTTAAAATCACTTGTCTTACGGCCTGTTTCACTACCTTCTGATAAGTGTCGGATAGCTTATTCACAACTTTTGCGTTTGTCACTTGACATAAAATAAGAAAGTGGCAAATCTTACGTATAGGCTGTCCGACACTTTGTTGGTGGTGGTGGTGAAAATGTCGAGTGACAAAGACAAAAGTTGTAGATAGCTATCCGATACTTATCAGGTGGTGAAACAGGCCTTTAAAGTCGTATATTTATTTAAATTTAATTACGCCTCGTATCTTATTGAGCTAATGAGGCAAATAAATGAGCATCAATTTGAATATCTAGATGCCTGTCAGTGTCTGTATGTGTCCTAATTATAATACGACTTTTAATAATAATTATTATTATTTGAAATTTGCATAACAGAATGATACAATATGTTATGTGAATATTAAAAAAAAGCATTAAAATGTATGAGCACAAAAATTAATGTACATATTGTATATTAAAATAATTATAATACATTGATAAAATAAATGCATAGATTAAAAACTGCATAAAACAGTTGTTTTATAATAACTTAATATGTACACAGTTCTAAATTAAAACGTAGTAAGTGCCATTTCTTAGTAATACCATTAACATACTTTGGAAGTGAAATAAAGATGGTACCGTGTTGACTCACAGTCCGCGAGGCATAAGCTCAGCTTTGCATCGGTTTGAGTGACACACCGATAGTTTATAGTGACGGTTTAAATCGATTTGTACTGCTTTCTATCACTAACACAAACGCACAACTGAGCGTATGCCTCGCGAACTGTATAGCTGTGCAAAACGAAAATACACAACACACAGACATAATAAAAAAAAATTCGGCAGTTTAAAAAAAGTAATCTTTTGTGCACATTTTTAAATGAATTAATAATATCACTCACTATGTTTTTATTTAGAACATTACTTGGAAAATATTGCACCAGATATTATTACTAGTTCGAAAAGAACCAATAAATAAATTGGGGTCCTAACGACGTTGGGGATACAAGCGGCGCAAGATCGCGGCGCGTGCAAATTCAATGAAAGAAGTCTAACGTTTGACATTGACGATTATTATAAATATTCATCACTAGAATTAGGTGATAAAATTAAAATGCTACAAACAGCTACTATAACCCCCGGCACGTAAGTCGAGCGGTGACCTTCAAGTGCGCGCAGTCAGCGCTTACGAGGGATCCGCGATAGCTAATCAGTCCGCGAATGCTTACGAACGATCCCCACGCCCTCCCCGCGACCCCCTCACACCCCGAGATACCTCATTTTCGACTTCTGCGCACTGAAGGTCACCGTTCGACTTATTTGCCGTGACTTGTAACAAGCAATGGTCAAATGGAAATATGATTTCGTATGAATATTTACAGGAAGTTTACATATAGTATACAAAATACATAATATTATTTCGACTTTAATACTAGTTGGCAGTGATCATATTATTGTGGCTATAATACACAAACATCATTTATTTATATTCTATAATATAGTACCAAGATAAATTATTATGATAGAAGCAAAAGCACATGACAATGGTACTTATCTGTTAAAAATCTCTTTAAAATCGACAGGTCTAAAACTAGTCTTTTAACCTAATTCAAAAAAAGTTGGTCATCAACACAAATTCAATTTATTGGAACCGCAATATATGCACGTATATGATCTACTAGCGGTCCGCCCCGGCTTCGCCCGTGGTACATATTATATAGCTTATAGCACTCAAGGATCACGTACATTATCCAACGGTGAAAGAATTTTTGAAATCTGTCCAGTAGTTTCCGAGATTAGCGCGTTCAAACAAACAAACTCTTCATTATAATATTAGTATAGATTAGGGGCTAGGGCTTCCAAACAAATATACAAAATTTTATAGTATGTTTGTATGTACGTTTGTCCACACACTTCTGAAACTATTGATTGGATTGTGATCATTCCTTTCTATTGGCTCACATTTACTTCAAGTTAGAGAACAATGCAAGTTTTGTCAGAATCGATTCAGTAGTTTTTAAGATATGGACAATTTTCCCTTTTCAATTATTCTTTGTTTCGGTATATTGAAGTCTGATTAATTTTTCTTAAATTATAGCTTGTTCACTGCAGGACAGGACATTTAGAATTGGCCAATTTTGTTTAGAGTTATGCAATAAAATTATTACCATTATTTAGTTTTTTTTTCTTTACATCTATCTCAGCACTGGAAGATAAATCTTTAAAACCATAGACATGCAAAATATTAAATAAATATAATGCAGAACAGAAAAATACATGATACTACTGCATATTAAAAAGTTGGCTAATTAAAATACCTATTTTCTGTTACATTATTATATTATCTAGATTCAATAAAATTTCTAGATTTACCATTAAATACAGTAATTATACAACAAGTGAAGTGATATTTACATAGCATCACAATTTATAATGTAATGGAGATTCTTAGAGAATTATTTATATAATTAATATTAATTATTATTTATTGTTACTTAAATATAAATGCGATAATAATATTCAGATTTGTAATTTATTCATCTAGAAACAACTATAATAATTTTATTAAGGTTGCTACACATGTAACTGCAAGACGGCGTGAACAGGTGGCGTGGTGGCAAGCCACGGCCGAAACCTCTCACAGCACCAGCTCCCTATTTTATAAAAATGACAATAATTTTGTAATTTTTTTAAACAACTTCACAAAATGGATTTTCACAATTCGACCTGTAACTGACTATGTATGAATGTATCGCAAAGTTTTAGCTTCTGCCCCCTGATTGCGTAAATCTCGACGATGAAATGGTATTCATTTGATGGCCTAAGGCCATCAAATTAAAATATTCTTTGAAGGTATTGATTCAAAGTCACAAATTCAATACAACCGATTTTAACATGGAGCGTTATGGATCGTATCTTACAAACCTAAACATATAAGAATGCATACACGAAATTGAGCTCTAATTCAATGATGTTATGGTTTATTTTACTTTGATGCCTAAGGCTAACAAATGAATACCATTTCATCGTCAAGATTTACTCAATCAGGGGACTGGTTTGACAGATTTGTTATTTCTATTCCCAAATTGCTCCTACCGGGATTCAAACAAGGGACCTTCCACTGAGACTACATAATGTAGATCAGTTTTTTATTTATATTCTCAAAATGAGAATACTATTATAAAGAACACAGAAATATAAAATGGCGGTTTCTCATTTATATAAGAAACCACCATTTTATATTTCTGTTGCTCAGACTGAGAAACATGTTAGCAAAACAGAATTATAAATAGGAAATGGTGGTTTAAACCTCATTTTCACATTTTAAACACATTATAATAATATAATCCATGCCAATACTAACAATGTTGTTATTTGTGTAAGCTTGCACAAAAGTATTGTTAATGGCAACTTTGCAGTTACATGTGTAGCCATCTTTAATCCTCAGATCAGTTATTAGTGACACATTTTGAAATCACGACATAATTCGAATAAGTCTTTCCATCCGAAACAGGACAATTTTATCTCTAGGTAGAGAATGTAAAAAGTTTTTGAGCTACAATCGATTCGGCTAGTAAATTTAAAAACGATTTTATGTTGAGCAGTTAAAATCGATTTGGCAAATAATTTGAAATTTAGTTGCTGTCAGTTTTTTCTTGATTCATATTATGGGCAAAATTATTTGGAATGGATAAATGGGGGTAAATCTTTTTTTTAAACAGAAGGGCTTAAAGTGCCCACTGCCCAGATGGCAAAGTACATTTGTTAAATTAGACTATTTTCTCTTTTATTGATGGCCAAAATTATATCAAATGCTGAATCATATTTTTATCTTTTGAACCATATTTGTTAAATTATGTTCAGATATTGAAACTGGCATAAGATTATTATAAATAAAATACTTCATAAAATACTTCACACCCCATGTATTCCAGTTGTTATATTTCTGAGGGGATGGCACAAAAGTTTTTTTCATAACCATTTTCTGAACAAATACTTGTTCTATAGTACGATCATCACTGGCACAGATTAAAATACTTAGCACTAAGTTTGTTATGTCTGGCATACACAAAATTGGGGGTTATTTTCTTTCCCACAGTCATAGCACTTTTAACCCCAGTAAAATGTTTAGGGGGCAGTCTATTTGTTGACCTTTGTAGCAAGCAATTTATCACCTGAATCTCCCAGAATAAGTCATTAGGGTGGGCACTGTCTATGTGTATGTCACATATTTCTAATATTATTCAAGCCCCCATAATGGTTCATCGGGTCTGGGAGGGGTTAACTATTTTTCCATACTAGTATTTTACACTTCAAATCCCTTGTAGCAACATATCACTGAAATCCCTGGAATGGGTTAGGGGGGCTATCTATTTGTTTACCCTTGTAGTATCACTTAAAACCCCTAGTAGCAACATATTACTGTGTATTAGCCTACATATGATGTAGTAGCATATCACTAAAGCCCTCAGAATGTGTCAAGAGGGGTACTTGCTTACATTTGGAACACTATATTCACTGAAGCCCCCAAAAATGGGTTAGGTTAGGGCACTTTCTATATGTCTACATGTGTAATACTATATCACTGAAGCCCCCCAACGGTTCAAATAGGGGCACTATCTATTAGTCTACACATGTAACACTATATCACTGATGCCCCCGGATTGAGCCAGATAGGAGCACTGTCTATTGATCTACATGTGTAACACTATATCACTTAAGCCCCCGGAACAGCTTAGGTAGGGGCACTGATATCACCAAAGCTCTTGGGATGGGTGAAGTAGAGGCACTGTCTATTTGTCCACACATGTAACACTATATCACTAAAGTCCCTGCATTGGGACAGGGGGGGCAATGTCTGTGTCCACACATGTAACACTATATCACTGAAGACCCCGGAACGTTTCAGGCAGGGGCACTGTTAACTGTATACACATGTAACACTATATCACTGAAGCCCCCTCAATGTCTGTGTCTACATGTGCAGCTCGGTCGGCGCCGGGCCCCGCGCGGGCGGCAGCGCCGGCTACAGCAGCGCGCGCCGGCACTCGTCCCGGTACGCGCCCGCTGAACCCCTGTTTCATGTTTGCCATCTGAAAAATACATAATTTTTAACTTACAAAAAAAGGTGGTGACATGTGAGGTATTTTTTAGGGTTCCGTACCCAAAGGGTAAAACTGGACCCTATTACTAAGACTCCGCTGTCCGTCTGTACGGAACCCTTCATGCGTGCGTCTGACTCGCACTTGGCCGGTTTTATTTATTCATCATCAAGTTAGCCCTTGATTACGATCTCGCCTGAGGTATGTTTATTTTAGTTTTTATCAAACCCATACGCCTAATCGGTTACTACTCGGCATACCAGAATACTAAATCATTTGAGGGCACAGCTCTGCAGATAGGGTGGTCACTATAGTTGAGGCATTACGAACGTGCAAACAGATTCATAAATTATTACGCTCATGGGATTATGCGGGCTCTCCCTTGCTCTGTACAGCCTGTTATCGACTATCAACAAATCCTTTTTTACTGTTATGGCAAAACCAGAGCATCAGCTTCCAGTTCAATAAGGTCTCTAAGTGCGAGCGAGAGGTCCGATAAAATTGATTCAGTTTGCACATTTGCGATGGCTCAACTATAGCCACGGCTGAAGCCTGACCACCAGACTAGATGGTTCACATGCTATATTACCTGGCTTTCTGCAACTCAATCTGTCCCTCAAGGGTCTTGGCGAGGTAGATGACGAACAGCTGCGACAGCGCCACGCCCAGCGCGACCGTGGCGATGGTGTACAGGTTGCGTTCGCCCCACGCGCGCACTATCTCTATGCAACCGCTCGTCCACACGCGCTTGCTGGCCTCCGCGACCTTGAAAACCACATTCGGATATGCTTTACAACAAAATAATCATAATTTCCAGTTATTTTCGCAACATAATGGTGCTATGACTATGGTAGGGTGAATGGTAGACTAACAGTCTACACAATCGAATTGGGCACCATTATCACATACTAGTTCTGTAGGGATGCCCGAAATTACATAACTGACCAATACTTTATATCAAAGTTAAGAGGTTCATTAATACACTACTCTACTTTTCTGTATACATAACGTGTGACAGTTGTGATTTTGACAGTTTCTCTAGGGCAGGGTTTCTAATCTTTTTCTAATCATACCCCTCTCAAAATTTCAGAGCCCATGTGGACCCTTCCCGTAAAAACAAGATCTAGCTTTCACCAGCTTTTATTGTTTGCTAATGCATAAGCTGGATTATAACGTCAAATTGTAGACTAGTATTTACTCACAACATATTACTTATAGCAATTTTTATGTTAATGCATTATGTTAGGTAGGACCCCCAGCATCAATTACAGGTTGAGAAACCCTGCTCTAGGGGGTACAAAAATTAGGTGAACCAAAGCACACTATGGTGATACTGTAGATTTTACATTCACAGATGCATTATCTATATACCACCTTTAGCGCAAAGGCATTCACTGCGTTCCGTGACCTCAAAAACTACATTTCACACGTCGAACTATCTCTATACAACCACTTGTCCAGACGCGTTTACTAGTTTCAGTGACCTGGAAAATATCCAGACATCATTTAGGTATGTTTTCAAACAAAATAAACTCAATAAACTAATTTATTTATTGTCTTATCACGAAAATGCTAAATTAGTCATTACTTTAGTTTAAAGTTAGGCCATGACTAGTTAGGCTAGGATACCATGACGAGTGACGACGCCACCGGTCTCGCCACCGTTGAGCTACCAAATGAGAAACACCAGGATTGTCAGTTACAACGCTAAATATCTCTACACACAACGCTGAATATCTCTACACATATTGGTGGTTGCACCACTAGCGGGTGAACCCAGCTGCCGCCACCACATTGGTTGCGGTTCGTGCGGACACCATACCGTACCCACCATAGAGCTGTATACACTTGTGTTCCTAGTGAGATAGTGCCCTTAGGCGTATAAGCGAACTGGGCGCCATTATCACACACAATATCCTCAGTAGATCCTCAATGTTCCCCCTTCACTTTTCTACCACCGTACCGCAAGACACCGGGTGGGTTTTCATCTCTTCAATCTATGTCGTTGCTGTTCCACCTACAGTCTTCATTCCTTATATGTATGGCTAGGGTTTGGATACCCTTCCGAGATCTGTGTTTCCTGACACTTACAATCTGGGTATCCTTAAAACAAGAGTAAATAGACATCTTCTAGGCAAACGCATACCATCTTAGGCCACAATATCGCTTTCCATCAGGTGTGATTTTGGTCAAACGTGTGTCTATAAAGAAAAAAACGTGGAGCCTAAAAACCACATCAAATGTGGGATAAACATTTCACTGTGGAACAAACTCACGGGATAGTTCTGCACGCCGTATCCACACATGATGTTTACGAGGCCGGAGCTGATGTCCGTTGCGTTGATGCAGCAAGAGAACGGAACCCCGCAACGCTCCACGGAAGGCGACGAGCAGTTGAAGTACTCGTTCTTGGACCAGTCCATGTAACCGTCAGAGGTTAGGCCGCAGCAGTGGAACTGGGAAGTAGAAAACTGAATTTTGTAGCAAGGCAAGAGGAGTAGACCTCAAGGATATGAGAAACAACCGCATTATAAGTGTCCCAGACACAGCTCTTGTGCCTCGTCCAGATAGGTGACACTTTAATGTCTCTAGGACTCAAACGTGCGATTTTTTTGGCTTGTGTCTCACGTCGTAATCTGGGTTTAATTAAGCCAAGCGAACTGTGATGATCTAGAAGATAAGACAGTTATTCTTCTCTACAACAACTCACGTCCTTCTGCGCGAAGTCGATGAAGTTCTGCAGGTCGGGGTCGTCGCGGTAGAGGCGCACGATGCGCTCCGTGAAGCTGTTCTCGAGGATGCCGTGCAGCGAGCGCGGGAACACGAACCCGCACACCGCACCGCCCATCTCCACCAGGAAAAGCACTAGCAGGCACAGCGAGTACTGGAAAATTAAGCGTTACCCCTAATTTAGGGTGAGTAAACAACATTGAGCAGCTGTGCTGTGCTCTGTTCAATCGCTCTTCTGGCGTTATAATGAAGCAACAAACAGCCCTGCTGCGCTGCGCTTTGTACTGCTGTGCTTTGTTTAAAACATTGCAAGGATCACGCGATATGTGCTTTCTCGCTCGGCATCGCATCGCCTGACTCGCTCAGTCTCCCGTCTATCTCCCTCGCACTTGTGCCGATACTGACCCAATCGTACAGCACACCGCACAGCTCAATGTTGTTTGTTGAAAAAACATAGCACCAGAACTTAGCTTAGCTGAGCACAGCACAGCAATGTTGTTTATTCACCCTTATAGCGCTGATAGCCTAGTGGTTAAGACTTCGGCCTACTTTCAGAGGGACCTATTATGATTCCCACCTCCCAACTTTTCAAAATAATGTGCATTTTAAGCAATTAAGTATAACTTGCTTTAACGGTGATCATGACGTTTATGGTCTAGAAAAAGATGTTTATTTAATAGGTATTTTATAGGTGCAAATAATTTAATTTTAGAAAAAAAAAACCCGTCAAAATCGACACTGATAGCTAGGCAATTATATTTGTTATCAATTCAAATTCAGGATGTGTCTCTGGTTATCTCGGTTTTACGCCACTTGCACACCGACGTATTTCGCACCCGGTCGCGAAACATCAACGCCGTAACGTCAAAGACATAAAGGCGTTAATCCCTTCGCTACCGCATACAGATGCATGACTATGCTAAAAATATTAATGATAAAATATTATGTCGTGTTTATTATATCACGATATTTTGACTCATGTTTCGTATACCTACTGGTACAAACATATATTCTGTTTTTTTGATTACCTACTTTTTTCCAAAAACGTTTGCTTATATGTATATCTAATGCTCATTTTAAAGATGCAGATTGGTGGACTTCACACACCTTTGTGAACATTATGGAGAACTTTCAGGCGTGCAGGTTTCCTCATGATGCAATGTTTTCTTTCACTGTACAGCAAGTGATTTTTAATTGCTTAAAACGCACATAACTATGAAAACTTAGAAATCCGTGCAGGGGATAGAAATATATGACATCTATGTTTCTTATAATTTTTGCTTTTAGTTCATATAAGGAACTTGTTTTACTAGCATAAATACAGAACTATACCTTACGCGTATTTTGATTTGCACCTAGACCTATTTATTACTTATAATATTATTTACTAATTTTAATATTTATTACCTATTTATTACTTCATTTCATGAGCGGCTATACAAATCATAGAAGAATAATAAGTTAAGCTCAAACAACAATTGCTATGATCACTTTGTCAGCAAGTTTTGCAATACCGCAGTATTTAATATGTAGGTCAATAATATGCATGTAAAAGACAATTACAAAAAGAGGTAAAGGAAAACTTAATGCAGTGTAACGATTAATGCTTACTCATCAAAACATTTGTTTGAATAATGACACATATAGAAATTAAATCTCAGGTCTAAAAATAGTGCTACTATGCACCCTAGATGAAATTTTGAAAAGTCAGTCTTGCGGATTACTCCATTCATATGCAATTGATTTTTCAAAAGTTTATAATTCAACTAACATTTTTGGAGAAATGTGTGGACGAACATAAGTATGTACACGTATAAGATTTTGTATATTTGTTTGGAAGCCTTAATAGATTATCATAATCTTCTTAGGTGCTACAACCTTGACTGCTTGGTTGCGATTGTCACTTTAGTTGTGGCTCTCTTGGCAATTTGTCTCCACTCTTCTTTGACGGTTGCTTTTCTTGCGCACTCATGTAATGTGATTTCCATTGTTGATTTGATCTACTATCTCATGCGCAATCTGCCACATGCTCGGGCGCCTTTGACTTTAGGAGATTATCCTAATGTGAATATATTGCAAATCCATTAATACATTCAATGTTGAATTAATAATTTTGAAGTCAGTTAGAAATAGTAAATTTTTGTTGTTTTGATATTTTTGGGCTATCTATGATCAGTCTGGTAGAGTAGATGAGTGTGTCGTGAGTTGGGAGAAGGTCGCTCCACCGAGGGACTCTTCTCATGCCAAAAATAGCCAATTGAAATAGATAAAATGTAGAGCTATACTGACAAACTTGATTTGAGCCTTAAAAAGTAAATACTAGATACATACGAATTTAAGCAGGCAAGTATTCTCCCTCAGCGCTCCTATACAGCCGGCGAAGCTCACAATGAACACCACACTCCCCAGGAGGGCGATGAGCAGGCTGACGTTCAATATCACATCGTAGACTGTGTCCAACTGTGGTTTCAATACAATTATTACTGTGTTAACCTACACCAAACTTAATTTATAAGCATTTAGGCGGACTATGTATATATGGGACTATTTTTATAGGACATTCAAACTGATAGCAATATATTGAAAATGGTAATTCTAAAATGTTTTCCTTTGTCAAATATAGTAAGTGGACTTGCAACTTGCGAGCGGGTAAAATATCAAATAATAACCTAAATAAATGTTGGTCTGCTCAAGTTAAGCAACTTGAGAGAGGCTAAATTAAAATGTTGGTCGGCTATAAAAAATACTTCTGCAGTAACATTATATTATTGGAGTATGAAATGGTAGGACTGCATTTAATAAAATTTTGGCTGAACTGAGCAAAGCACAGCACAACAACAGATCTTAGACTTGTCTTTACACAAGTTTCAGAACTATATTAAAAGTATGCTCATAAAAAAAGCATATTATACAATTGAAGATTATATAAATGATAAAAAAGCATGGATTTAACTCATTCCAGCAATGTGTGAAATGGCAATTCAATCAAGTACATAAATTGTTATAATATTGTTATTTTTAAAAGAGCAACCACCAAGTTTCTTGCTGGTTCTTCTCTGTTGGAACGGCATTCTGAACCAGTGGTAGATTCATTTGACGATCCAAAAATACTTGTAAAAGTTTATTTGAATAAAAAAACTTTTCTGTTCTATTCTATTCTACAGAAAAGATATTTAAATGCTTGGAGAGCATGTAAAAAAGGTAGTATAGCGCCTGATCTCTCTTGGGTTGTGTGAGTTTTTGTCAGATGGTAATTTCATTGGACAAAAAAATGAAATAAACAAAGCACCTGCATTTAATATTACAATTAGGGAAACGCTCACCTTTATATGACCGGTTGCTTGCCATTTGTCTATAAACGCATACAGCCCAATGCCTGTGATCAATCCTCCGGACAACTGAAAATATACAAATACTATGTTCCCTTAAACTGAAGTAAAAAATAAAAATAAAATAAAAATAAAAAATAAAAATAGCCTTTATTCTCTGATCTATTGCATAACTTACTACATACTAGTATAACTAATTCCTTATTACTTATATACTTATTCTATCTTACATTAATCTATGAATCTAGTAACACCAGCACTTTTCTGATCAGGGTGCCCTTCCCGGACATAGGCCTCCTCTAGAAGTTTCCAATTTTTTCTATCTCGTGCCAATCGGCGCCATCCTTTCGGCAGATCATCTTCCCATCTTTTTGGTGGCCTTCCTCTTATTCGTTTCCCGTCTCTGGGGTACCATGACATAACTTCCTTGGTCCATTTTTCTTTGGGAGACCTTATCACATGACCAATCCAACGCCACTTAAGTTTCTTGATTTTCTTTGAGACATCTGTCACACCTGTGATCTTTCTAATTTTAGTCAGTCTCCATTTGTCTTTGAGTTTAATGTGCAACATACTTCTCTCGATCCCCTGTTGGCATACCTTCAGTTTCTGACTGTGAGCCTTCGTCAGGCCCCACGTTTGACACCCGTAAGTAAGTATTGGTAGGATACACATGTTGAATACTTTACGCTTAATTGGCATTGGGATGTCTTTGTTCTTTAATATTTCTTTCAGCGACCAGTATCGAGTCCAGGTGTTATTTACTCGTCTTTGCAATTCTTTTTCCATCTGCAAGTTTGGTGCAATTATTTGACCTAAGTAGATGTAGTCATTCACATACTCTATGTCCTGGTTGTTTACGTTAATTTGTGCCTGATGCCTATTGGTCATAACCTTTGTTTTGGTGGTGTTCATTGTAAGACCTGCATTTTGGCTTTCTGTTGCTAGCTGTACAAGCATTTCTTGTAGAGTGACAGGGTCCTCGGCAAACAGTACCAGGTTGTCTGCAAATCGCAAGTGTGACAACTTACATCCATTAATATTTATTCCCCACCCTTCCCAATCTAAATTTCTGAAAATTTCCTCTAACACAGCCAAAAAAAGCTTTGGAGATAGGGGATCCCCTTGTCTGACTCCTTTTTGGATTTTAAATTCCTTTCCAACTTTTTCTAATTGTACTTTTGCCGTGCTGTGGCTGTATATGTTCTTTATGAGTCTAATATATTTCCTTTCTATTCCTTGATTCATCAAGGCTTTATATATGTAGTTATGAGAGAGGGAATCAAATGCCTTATTATAATCTACAAAGGAAATATAGTAGGGTTTTTTGTACTCATTATATTTTTCTACTACTTGTTTTACTACATGCATGTGGTCTACTGTTGAGAAGTCAGTTCTGAAACCTGCCTGTTCTCTTGGTTGTTCTGCATCTAGTTGCTTAGTGAGCCTGCCTAAGACAATTTTTGAAAATATTTTGTATATATTTGTCATAAGACTTATTGGTCTATAGTTGTCTATTTTTTCTTTATCTCCTTTTTTGTGAATTAGTATTATGGTTGACTTTGTCCATTGATCCGGAATAGCTTCGCTGTCTAAGATTTCGTTAAATAGATTGGTTAGTGGTTTTAGTATTGCTTTCAGGGCTTTGCCTTTTAGCTAGAACTGCTAAAAGGGTCACCTTTTAGCAGTTCATTGGTTATTCTATCTTCTCCTGGGGCTTTATCGTTTTTTTGTGTCAGTATGGCTTGCCTTGTTTCACTTTCTAATATGTTAGGGATTTCTTCTTCTTCGTTTATGTTCTCAATTGCTACTGGTAAATCGGATGAACTGTAGAGATTTTTGTAAAAGTTCGTAGCGATTTTGCTGATCGTTGTTCTTTTTGATGTTGTATATTCCTTGTTCCGTTTAGTTTTTCCTTTTATTTTCGGTATCCAAACAGAATGTTCTTTTAGTTTTTTCAGTGCTCCTTTAATTCCTCCTTTTCTTTCGATTTCAGATTGAATTCTGTTTAAACGTATTTCTTTCTTATGATTTCTTATACTTGATGTGATCTGTTTACTTAGTGCTTCTATCTTTTTAATGTTCATTTTCCTATCTACAAACAATTTTCCTCTTTCTTTAATTAGTGTTCTTGCGTTTTGTCCTATTTTGTCCATTTTGTTTAGCTTGCTCATGTACTTCAGTTCAGTACCTAAATTGGTTAATATTTTTTCGAGTTTATTGTATTTTCCTTGGATTGAGTCTTTATTTCCAATTTCGTTTATTTGTTCTTTTACCTTATTAAGGATGTTTTCTGGGATTGGAGTCATTATTTGATCTGTTATGTTTTTTATGTGTTTCCTTGTTCTTTGTTTATTTGTGATTTCTAAAGTGCCTCTTACCATTCTATGGTTTGTACTGAAGTTTAGTTGATTTACTATGCCTACATCATTAAAGACACCTGGGGTATTGGTTAATATGAAGTCAATTTCATTTTTGGTTTTTCCATCCGGTGAGATCCATGTCCATTTCCTGTTTGTTTTTTTCTTATAGTAGGTGTTCATGATTTTTAAATTGTATTCGAGAGCAAGATCAATGAGTTTTTGTCCATTTTTATTACGTCTACCTTGACTATAGAGCCCAATAGTGTTAGTTTCTCCATCTTGTTGGCTACCTATTTGACTGTTGAAATCTCCCATCACAATCTTGTTTTTGTTTGTTTCTTCAATAGTATCTTGTAATGATGTATACATCATTATAAACTGAAGTGATGTTATTAAATTAGAGATAATGACTAGTAGGCAGACGCATCTCCTGTCACAGACTGCAACTCGTTAGCAAAATCTTTGATGTGGTCAGAAAATGTACTAAAAAATATATATAAAACTCTGTGCATGTCATTCGTAGTTCTTCTCCTCCTGAACAGATTTTGATGAATTTTTTTATACTTATAGTGTCATCTGGATGGTTCTTAGCTATATTTGGACCCGGTAGGTGGCGCTGTTATCATATTTTTTATTTTATTTTATTACCAATGTGGGAGGACAACATCTGCCTATCGGGTTTGCTAATATTTATGAATATATTTTATTCTAATTATTAATAGTATAAAATATGTTAGATATATTATGTTTTACATACATATTGCGACGGTATTATTAAACTAATTATCATTAGTAACAAAATATTATATACTGATATTAAAACTTTATCCCCTTGGGTAAATAATTTTATGTGGTGGATATCACTAATGGTCATATAACGTTTAAATTTTTCTTATCCAGCGGAAACTAAACAGACGAGAAAGTAGCTTTATATATGTGTATTATTCTATTCACGTACAGCGCTTCCCACAATATCACAGCAAGCAGAACAATGAATCATACACGAAACAAAAAAAAAAACAAAAAAGTATTCACACAAGGGAATAGCTGTATTAGAAAACGTTACTACATCTATAGTAAATAATCAAATGGAAGACAAATGCTAAATTTCATGTTTGACTCACCCAAAATATAAAATTTAAAACGAAAATCATGTACTTGACACAGCCGCTCACATATGTAAAATTAGGGCCCCGACGTCGATGCATTTTGCCTTATTTTCCCATCAAACAGTGGAAAATATTTGATGTTTATTTGATGAATACAAGAAGTAAGGTTTTAGGGATTTGCAAAAACAAAAACACCTAAAACACCGAACACTGATTACTAATTTACAAAAATCCACACTGATGCGCGCCCTCTCGTTAGAGAGTATTTTTCAGTATTTTTGTTCTGTGTGCGCGCCCTCGTCGCAGTGTGACCACATTTAAATTGGTCAATCTACTTCTGTAGCTTAAAAAAACTACCGAAATATACCACAGTCTTGGTAAAAACTACCACAAATCTAACTCACTAATTTGATAAAATAGAGATGAAATAAAACTATATTTCATTACAGTCTGGAAAGTAGAAAATCATAAAATGCCGATAATTTTAAATGGCAGCACCAATTTTATGTCAAACTTCTGATAACTGTCACTCATTACTGTCAGATGTGTGACTGTTAATTGTTATTATTATTTTTAGTGATGTGCCGATTCGATTATTTTGATAATCGATTAATCGATTATATTAATCGATTATAAAATAATAATCGATTATTAATCGATTATTGATCGATTATGAAATAATTCTTAGAAAGAACTGAAAAAACAATTCTACTTTCTGGAAAAAATTCTGAACCCTTGCATTTAGTAGCAACATCTATATTATAACCTTTTAGACTGTTCTGAAAAAAGAAAACAAACACTATTTTTTAAAATTTTTTAAATTAGAAAATTAAATAGATTAATTAAAAAATAATGTAATTGATCAAAATTAAATATACATACCTATTAGGTACCTATTTATCACACTAAGGCGAAAGTTTGTGTGTGTGTGCATGTATGTGTGTATGTTTATTACTTTTTAACGCCGCAACTACTGAACCGATTCGGCTGACATTTGGATTGGAGATAGGTTATGTCCTGGAATAACACATAGGCTACTTTTTATCCCGGAAAAGTGTTCCTGAGGGACTTAAATAGATATAGACTTCCAAAAACGAGATAGGTGCTGTTAAACGCTGATTGTTCTTAGGTACATCACGCTCACATAACAAATTATACTTCGCATCTCTCCGAAGATTATTATAGCTTACAAGCAGCAGTACAGTAGATTATGCTGTCCTTATCACACTTTTAGAGTTTTTTTTATAATAAATTAATTGTTTTTTGACGTTTTTGACGTCAGAGTACCGAGAAGGTACCCCCACCCCCACGCCGCCCCGCCACGCGGCGAGGCCCATCGTCATTACGTTATTTTGTGTTGTCCGAGTCACACGTCGTCCAAACAAAATTTAAAAAATAAAAAGTGAAACGGGAAAAAGAAAACGTGATTTAGTTGAAAAAGTTGAAGTGTATCACCCGCGGATTTTAATCATCAGTACCAGGAATCGCTAGCGAGTATCATGCGATCAATCATCATCGAGCGAGCAGAAAAATTCAAGGTAAGACTAGATTTATTTACTAGTAAGACGTTATATTCATTAACATTTTTACCAAGTGAACAAAATAATTATTGTTCATTGTTTTTATCTGCGTACCGTCTTCTGTTTATGTTGACGGTTCAATTGGAAATCTCAATGAGTTTCCTGTTAGACAGATATAACCTGTGGAATTTGCGCTCCAAACAAAAAGTTGAACAAAGAAATTTTCCCTTTGTTGTTGGCTGGAAGTTGCTTTGTCTCGTTCTCATCTACATAAATAGTGTGTGAGGTATATAAAAACTAGAGAGAAAGAATAGCCTAAGTGAATGACCTTGTCTTCACTAAAATATTTAAGGCGCCAGCTTCAGTGGCATATAGAATATATACTTATAACCTTGGTTTCCTGTATTATTGACATGTACCTTATCCCGACATAAAATGTGTGTGGAAAATATATATCCCGACCTATATGGTGTGTGGATAAAAATATAGTGATACCTGTCAAATAAATATAACTATCCCGACGTAAAACGTTTGTGGAAAATATTTATGTATATCCCAACAATGGTGAGTGGAAAATATATGTACATCCCGACCTTTATGGTGTGTGGATAAAATATAGGTATACCTACCATCCAGTCAACTACTCCGACGCATAGCGTGTGTGAGTTTTCTTTTTAGGGTCATAAAATTAATACCTACCTACATAAATTTCATCTTACGTTATTCTTATTGACATCTGATTCATAAGAATGACAAATTAGATCTTGAGATTTTACAATTATTATTGGTCTCAGACCCAACAAGAAAAACTATTCGGAGATTTGGCCATAAAGATTTCGCCACACGATGGAAACATTATACCCATCTATGTATTATTTTTGACTAACGGGTTGTTTATGGAAGATCGATATTCTAAAATAATATTTACCAAAAAGATCAGCGTCAAAGACGGTTGCTATGCGATACTCATTACAGAAGCTTAGCAAACATAAGCGAGATATATATTAAAAAAAAATATGAAAATCGACACCTTTGGTTCGGTTTAAATCTGTCGGAGTATCTGAAATCATCTAAGGCCACTTCAACCTCCGCTTCAAAGTTGATATCTAACCAATTCCGCTCACAGCCGAGTACTTCTGTACCGGAAAACTCTAAACGTACGGGGGGCACCATGTGCACCTGCCCGAAAAGCGAGTATAATACATATACCTGGGCGGACATCAGCACCCGCTATCGCCACCGCACCGCCACCAGCGGCCGTGCCGTGAAATTATCACTGAGCACTTACTCTCTTACGTTTACGCACTTAAGCTTACGACTCAATGCTAAATATCGCACGCGCAACCGTGACAATGCTAGCTGCTTCGTCACCGGTACATAACATCGATACGTTTTTACGTATCATTGGCAGACCAGTTTTTCTTCACGAGTGGCTTCATATTTTTGGGCCAAAGAAAAACAATTATTCGTCTCACCAATTTTTACAGTCCCTCAGCCTAAAGGAAAACATCGTTTTATAATATTTTGAATTTATATGAATCAAACTTTATTTGTGCCAATAACTTTAATATGGAAGATATGAAAGTACCGCATTAATATTAATTAATATGCTGTATGACAACCGGTCTGATTTTTGATTCGGTGAAATTCTGACAGTTGTCATTTTAAAAATACAATGAGTTATTTGTATGAATAACAAGGTTAACACCTGAAGTTCGATTTTACACCAATATTAAAATGCCTGAATCATCTGTCAGGCATTTGTCATATGTACATGTGGCAATTGATTTTCAGTTATATGAGTTTTAAATTTATTATCCTTTATGTGGGAACTGTTATACGTCTGGTAACAGTAAGAAACGACAGTTTCGCGGAATTAGAAATCCTTAGTAGGAATCAGACTATAAAAGATGCATATTTTTTTACTGCCAGTGGCCGAAAGTGATATGCAGAAGTCAACGTTTTACCATTTGGACTTTGCAACTTCTATCAACAAAGGTTTTAAAAAACCGGTCCTTCACATTTATGTATGTTCATCAGTTTATTTGTCAGTTAATTTTCTTGACGATTCATTATGCATTAGAAATTCGGTTACAAATGTTTGGATAATGTAAGAAGCGATCAACAAATTACTTCTGAAATTAAGATTTTTGATCAAGGATCACTCAATACCCACAAAAAAGGATTTATCTTTTATTCATCTAAAAGTTCATATAAAGTTATTTACAAACAAATACAGAAAAATGTATGAGAAATCAGGAAACTAACTAGTTATGTTGGTTTGTCGATGTCGGCGTGCCCGGCCTTCGATGACAGATTTATTTATACGAAAATGTATGGATTTTCAAAGTTCTTGAAATTCTTGGCAATTCACTACTTTGATAATCGTAAGAAATATATTATGACCTTCTCTGTGTAGAAATATATAATCTGTATTGTTAACAATGATTTCATATGCTGGAGGAAGTGGAGAAATTATATTGATTCTGCAAATTGTTCATTTAAAATATGAAGAATATTCACTAGTACCTAGTGTATAGTGGTGCGTCACGTTCGGGCTGTGGTGCAACCTGTAACGATGAGACAGCTTACGGATTACTCGCAAATGTCATTGCTCCACTCAAGCACCTTGGGACTCCAACGTCCATCGGTTCTTCAATTTACTTGCAGCCTTTTATAGCCTCAGTCTTTCACGACTTAAAAATTATAATATTTTACCAAAAATAAACAGCTTATATCAATGTTTACAAAATTTTGCGTCATATATTTAAATAAATACGAACGTTAGTTGCAGATTTTGAATCTCGTCAAAAGTTCAACATGAACACAGAAAGGGAACTCACTGTTTATGCGTATCGTCAGTTAAAAGTTTATTTCGGCAGATCTGACTTTGGTTTATCTGCCAGTAATCAAAATAACAAATGTCAGAGGTACGCATCATGGAACTTCTGAGATTGTTGATGCAAAAAAAAAAAAAAATACAAAATTTTATAAGCCTTTAAATACTTTAGCCTTATTTCAAAATATTACACAATTAAATGTTACATGGCAAAGGGCGTTTTTTCCAACTCCAACGCATCGCTTAACATAGCAATGGTCTTTTCTCTAATAATTCCATGAATAAATATAACACATCTTTAAAGTCAAAATGACTGTTCTGCAAGAAAAAAGGTTATAATTATTGGTATATATTGGTTTTATATGGTGATTCCAACAATATACAGCTAATTGAATTTTTCACACAAAAATTCAGATACAAGTTAAATTTCTATCATTCTCACTGTCCACCATAATTTAGTATTAACCCTTAAATGCATAGATTAGGCATAGAATAGGCATTGCATTAATGCCTTAAATGCAAATGCCTTTAAATGCAAATGCCTTAAATGCAAGATTCAGTATAAACAATGATTTCATCTCACAAAAAAGATCTATCTTTAAAAACTAACTTTTTTGGCATTAACATCTCCATTAAAAAATACAGACAATTGGTCAATAAATACTTTATTGGAATCCGATAAAACTAAAATAGATGATCAAAACTTCAAGATCAAATGTATTTTCAACCAATTATTGTGGTGCCATATATTAAAGAAAATCCTTAAACTCTGTACAAGCTTATTTCAGAAGATATTTAGAAAGAATTGATCCCTTACGTGCCCAATGAGATTTTTTCAAAATCAAATCAAAATCAATTTATTTGTTGAAATAGGTTAGTACAATGATGGTAAAATTGTTAAATACAGTGCTACTATTTCATGCCCTTGTTTTAGGGCATACACATATTCTTGTTATTTAATAACCTACTTATTTACTTTATACCTTTGTTCATCAGTTTTAAAAAACCACTCTTTCTATCCCATTGAGTTATGTCAATTCAATGGCACACATAGCACGCGACACGCGTTGACATCAGCTGCCCACAATGTAGGGCTAAAACTTAGAAATTATTCGACAAAAAGTAGTTTGGTCTGAATCTTCAAATGTATTTTTAAAGTATCTATTATAATATTATAAAGATTTATTAAAATCAGATCAAAATTGTGGATATATTATTTTGAAGCTTAAATTTTTTTTATGCGAATAAAAATTTATATTTTATTCTATACAAGTACGATTAGCATATATTATCTGACATGCTACTTAGCAAAAAATTAATTAATTAAAAATAAATAATAAATCGCCTTTAAATTATGGTTTATGAAGTAATATTGACTTTGTTTAATCACATATTGTAAATGATTATTTTTCTTTTTCCCTGTTATGTTTTGCCTTAATTTTATTTTCAATAATTTTACTGTACACAGTAAATATTATTGTAGTATTTTTTCGATGCTCTAAACATCTGCTTGTAAGCTATAATAATCTTCGGAGAGATGCGAAGTATAATTGAGAATCAAACGAACTTACCTTGTGAAGTTTGATATCTAATTATACGAGCGTCTCGACCGAAGATTATTACAAACCCACCCGCCCTGTTTTTTTGTTAAAATCCCTAAACATATCGAAAAAATAAGGCTCTGAAAAATGACGATGGGCCTCGCCGCGTGGCGGGGCGGCGTGGGGGTGGGGGTACCTACTCGGTACTCTGACGTCAAAAACGTCAAAAAACAATTAATTTATTATAAAAAAAACTCTAAAAGTGTGATAAGGACAGCATAATCTACTGTACTGCTGCTTGTAAGCTATAATAATCTTCGGTCGAGACGCTCGTATAATTAGATATCAAACTTCACAAGGTAAGTTCGTTTGATTCTCAATTATAGCAATAGTTTGCTGTCGTTGCATTTGTATGCTTTTGCATGAATTTGCTGTCGTTCTCGTTGCTAAGTTACTCTTAGATGATTTTGTTCAAATATTTTTTATGTGTACAAACTTATTAATCACGGGTAACATCGCGGGGCACAACTTGTACATTTATAGATACTCATAGCGGGGGTAATTTCACTACAGTTGGTAAAGGCGTATCGTCGGTTCGGCGTGTTCGAAAAGTTGAGTATGTATGAAAAAGCTGTAAGCTGCATAACGCTCGCTCACAGTCGGCGGCTGACTATCCGTTTGGTGTGAACAAAGCCTAAAACTAACTTTGAGGGAATCCCCTTTTTGCAATGATAGGGTTGCCAAACCATATTATACTTTAGCAAGCAAATTAATAACAGAAAGCTGGTAGTAAAGTTTGGTAATTAACGTATATCTTTATAATCGATCATGATCGATTATGCAAAATCATAATCGATTGTAATCGATCATTTTAATAATCGATTAATCGATTATTGATAATCGATTCCGCACATCACTAATTATTTTACGTAGGCAAGTACCTACATACCTTAGGAAGTTAGGTGTTCCAGAAATTACTTTGAAGTTTTTTTGGTGTTTAGCTGAATTTTCATGTTCCTTAAGAGACGCTATCCGTGGAAGAATATTGCAATTGCAGGCTTTACAAAAGGCGTTGTCTCCTTCCGATGATTTAGTCAACCACTTTGAAAATAAAGGGTTTTGCTCCCACTCCGTACGATATTGCCTTCTGCAGGGGCGTAGCTACCACCGTATCTGCCGTATCAATTACACGGGGCCCCCAAGCCACGGGGCCCCCGATGTGCGTCATTATTGTCCATAGAGGCAGAATTTTTAGAAAAACTAAAGTCATCATCAGCTATTTACCAAACCCCCCAAACAATTAATTTTTATATGGAGCCCCCGTCAAGGTACGCTACGCCACTGGCCTTCTGTATTTTCTTTTCATGGTGATAAATTAAATTAAAAAACAAAGAAATCGCTCTCGATATGTGCTCTTCAGCTCATAATATTCGTAATCTTGTGTTAAGTCGTATATATAGGTACATCAAGTTAAAAGTTTACATAGACGTGCCTACTTGCAAACGGGCAAAGAAGATAAACGAAACAAGACTAGTTATGGTCTGTTATAGACGGGGAAACCCCGCCCCGAAAATCTTACTAAACAGAAGGTTTCCATATACTTGATCCAAAATCTACCAAATCTACCGGGAAAAAAATCAAAAATGTGTAATTATACCATAATCTACCCAACAATTTTTAACTACCACAACAAGCCTTAAATCTACCAAAAAAGTAGAAATCTACCACAATATGTGGTCACGCTGCCTCGTCGGTCGCAGTCGACCACAGAGTCCACAGACCAATAACATCAGTCGACCGTTGTCGACCACAGATCAGATATCACTAATATTCATAGAGATAATATTTATTATACAATGAATATAAAATTATTTTGCTATAATCCGCTAACAGTGACAAATTTGTAGGCACAACACCACACAAATTCACCACAAAACAAACTCGACGATCGTTTCGCTCCGACACCGGAGCATCTTCAGGAGATGTCGACTTCACAACGGACGATTGCAAAGTGAGCTCGTGTCGAATGAGCGGTCTTATATATTCTATCCCCGCTTAGTCATCTACCCTCCTTTCACTTTCTCTCTGGCCACGCCCCCTAAATATGTTGAGCAACGGTGAAGATGACACATTTATTTGCTCATTCAGCAATTCGACACTTCTACCGCTGTGCCCAACTATTTCCAATTGTTCCAACACGCACAGTCTTAAACTTTTACAGCATGTGTGTAAAATTGGAACAATTGGAAATAGTTGGGCACAGCGGTAGAAGTGTCGAATTGCTGAATGAGCAAATAAATGTGTCATCTTCACCGTTGCTCAACATATTTAGGGGGCGTGGCCAGAGAGAAAGTGAAAGGAGGGTAGATGACTAAGCGGGGATAGAATATATTAGACCGCTCATTCGACACGAGCTCACTTTGCAATCGTCCGTTGTGAAGTCGACATCTCCTGAAGATGCTCCGGTGTCGGAGCGAAACGATCGTCGAGTTTGTTTTGTGGTGAATTTGTGTGGTGTTGTGCCTACAAGATTGTGTGGTGTTGTGCCTACAAATTTGTCACTGTTAGCGGATTATAGCAAAATAATTTTATATTCATTGTATATCATGGAATTCCGCAAAGTAACGCCTGCTTCCATTCAACATATAATATTTATTATTAATATCTCTATGCTAATATTACCTATATGAGTGGTCGACTGTCAATTTGAAGCATATACCCGTATTACTAATTCCCTGGAATTCTGACGTTTCGTAATGTTACCAGAGATAAATCAAATTCCCACAAAAAAGATAAAAAATTCAAAACTTAAGCAAATACAAATCAACTGCCGCATGTGTAGATATGACAAATGCCTGACAGACACTTCATGGTGATAATGTCATTCGACATCCATTTTTGAATATTTTTTTTCAATTTGCTTCTTTTGTTTTCTGTTGCTGTCAGTGTGCACTTTCTAGTTTCCACTCTTGGTGTTTTCTTTTTCAAGGCGAAACGAGTAATATTATTACGCGGCATATGGCTTTTTATAATGACGGGGAATTAAAGTAGTTTGGGGTAAAATCGTACTTCGTAGATGTTAACCCTGTTCTCCATACAAATAACTCATCTGTAAATGATAATGACAGCTGTCAGAATTCCGGGGAATTAGTAATAGGGGTAGGTATATAAACATGAACCTATAGAAGAGGACTTGGCATAATGTCCTATAGAAAATAGTGGATCGGAAAATAGCTTAAGCTTATCAAAATTTTCATAAGTGTGTAAGAGACAACACTACATTTTTAAACATAACAATAAAACAGATCGTGGCAGAAATTTTATTGCAACTTCCCTTAAGATGGCCTCCCTAAAATGTATACATGAACACTCACACACGCACAACTTGAGACATCACAATGAACACGCGCCATTTTATGTTACAGGATTGTGCGTGTGTGAGTGTATTTTTGGCACGTTTTTAAGGTAGGTATGCCTACTCTACTTATTATTATTAATCTCTATGTATATAAAGAACGAATATTATTTAGTCTATACCCGTATTACTAATTCCCCGGAATTCTGACAGCTGTCATTGTCATTTACAGATGAGTTATTAGAGTGGAAACTAGAAAGTGCACTCTGACAGCAACAGAAAACAAAAGAAGCACATTGAAAAAAAATATTCAAAAATGGATGTCGAATGACATTAAGTATCACCATGAAGTGTCTGTCAGGCATACGGCAACAGGCCTACATGCGGCAGTTGATTTGTATTTGCCGTTATAGGGTATTTGACAACATTGAAAATATACTATTGATTGTGGTCATCTTATCAGATAATAGCCTAAAAAAGACATATTTCACTCAATCAAACTATTTAACTATGTAATTTTACGCGATATTTTGCACGAAATAAAACATAATAATTTTTGAAATTTTATCAGGAACGTGAACGCTCTGGGATTGTTTGTGACGTCACTCGATTGCACGTAACTTGGTTGTTATAATTGAAGTTTATCAAGTCAACCGAAACTAAACTTTATACTAGAAAGAATAAGATTGATATTAAAATGAGTAGGTATAACAATTTACAACATTACGATACAGCAGTCGCTTTGCGTAGCGTCTCTGTCGCACGCACCGAGTTCCGAAAAGGAGCGAGCGAGAGAAGTGACTTGCATAGCGATTTGTGACGTCACGCGTATCATGTGATCAGAAATGTCGTTTTTGGCGTGGTTTTCAAAACTTAAACTTTATCATTGATTTAATTCTTAATACTGTAGATATTGCGAAAAATATCAATGTAGTGTGTTTTAATAAGTAATAAAGAATAATTTAAAACAATTTCCAAAAATTAGTCAAATACCCTATTGTTTTATCTCTGGTAACATTACGAAACGTCAGAATTCCAGGGAATTAGTAATACGGTATATTCTATAGAAAGAAACACATAGGTCTTTGAGAAACACAAATTAATGAAACGAATGAAAAAGCCTTTAAGTTCCTAAACATTTGATTGGTTGATTTACATAATATAGTCGCAACCTCCTGCCGTGCCAATTCGTTGGCAACTATTTTCAGTTAGTAACTAAGTTACAGAATAACCCACCTGTGGGACTATTCTCTAACTTAGTTACCAACTGAAAATAGTTGCCAACGAATTAGTTCGATATACATTGCTGTTTTAATGTGTGAAATGAAATCACTGTTTATGTTTCACACAGTAAAGCAGCAATGTATATCGAATTTATTCGTTGGCAACCATTTTCAGTTGGTAACTAAGTTACAGAATAACCCACCAGGGAGGCTATTCTGTAACTTAGTTAGCAACTGAAAATAGTTGCCAACAAATTAGTTCGATATACATTGCTGCTTTAGTGTGTGAAATTATGAAAACACTTTATAATTTCTCACAGTAAAGCAGCAATGTATATCAACTTTATTAGTTGGCAACTATTTTTAGTTGCTAACTAAGTTACAGAATAACCCACCTGGGGGGTTATTCTGTAACTTAGTTAGCAACTGAAAATAGTTGCCAACGAATTAGTTCGATATTCATTGCTGCTTTACTGTGTAAAATTATGAAAACACTTTATATTTCCCACAGTAAAGCAGCAATGTATATCAAACTAATTTGTTGGCAACTATTTTCAGTTGCTAACTAAGTTACAGAATAACCCAGCAGATCTGACCCTGATGATGCGTCTTCGCTCCGGGCACGTCCCATTAAACAAAGCATATTATCTCATGAAAAAAGTTACATCACTAAATTGTAATTTATGTAACATACCAGAGGATGTAGGTAGTTCTTTGATAGAGTGCGCCCGAAACGGGGCATACAAACGACAGCATTTTGGAAATGATATGAAATGGAAATGATGCTTCGGGCGCTGTTGGTTATTTCAATAGTATCCTGGCTAACCTGGCTTACCCACACTCAATCAAAGCTCATCATACTTTACGGTTGGTTGCGATTGGCCTTGAGAGAGGATAATTCTTCTCTCATTTTCAATCTTAACCGGTCATATCTATACTAATATATAACCGCCACATAATAAAGCGAAAGAGTTTGTTTGTTTGAACGCGCTAATCTCAGGAACTACAGGACCGATTTCAAAAATTCTTTCACCGTTGGATATGTATGTGATCCCTGAGTGCTATAGGCTATATTATATGTACCTCGGGACGGATCGCTAGTCTTCTATAATATAGTGATGATTTTAAAATACCAATGTACTATATTAATGTTACTTTATACACATAATTATGTAAAAACTAGCGGTCCGCCCCGGCTTCGCCCGTCGTACATATTATATAACCCATAGCACTCAAGGGTCACGTACATATCCAACGGTGAAAGAATTTTTGAAATCGGTTCAGTAGTTCCTGAGATTAGCGCGTTCAAACAAACAAACTCTTCCGCTTTATTATATTAGTATAGTATAGATTACAGAGCGACAGTCAACATAGACTAAGCTCTTAAAGTAAAGAAAAAAAAATTACAACACATTTGTCTGGTACCTCAGATAGTCGTCTTAAGACAGGTATACGCGATGACCTGCAGGAAAACCTGATAGGTAATAGAGAATCTATTCGTAATGAAGTAAATGAGCACATATCTAAAACACAAGATTATCAAAAGATTCAGTACGAAAAATCCCACGTAAATTATATTATCGGAGACCTCGTAGGTACGTGTCTGCCGTAATCAAGCGTCTACAGGTTAAATTAAAAACTTTTACCAAAGTATCAATTTAATTGTGGCCGATTCTGTTGTACACAATTTCTAAATTAAACTAAAATGACAGGTCTAAATATATTCCTGTCTCTTTCACAATCCTCCCTGCTGAAGGGGATAGCAATATTTTTAAACCTGTCAATTTAGTTTAGTTTAGAGATTGTGTACAACAGAATTAGCCACATTGTCCGTATAAAATAACTAAAGTGTTTGATCACGACAGGTACGAAATAGAGGACACCCCTATCACAAAAAAAGGAACTAAGACTTACAAAACAGTTGTAGCTATAGATAAAAAATCCAACCCTGGGTTATGTTTGATCGTTTTTCTTACAACAGTGATAAGATGATAGCGATAAAAATGATGTACTAGATGGTTCAAATAGTTCAGACTCGGATAGTGATACTTATTACAATGATTGTAATAACAAAAATCGAGTAAACCACGATGACAATGATAAATGTTATAATACTTATATCTATACTAATAAATAAAATTGAAGTGTCTGTCTGTAATTTCAAAATAACTACCTCATAATAAGCTCATAGGGTTATTTGAACTGCACCATAACCACAGCCATAACCGAATCACACGTTTTTAAAATTTTAAAATCTTCAGAACGGCTGAACCGATTTTGACGGGACTTTCACATACAAGTAGAGAATTAACCAGGGAGTAACATAGGCTACTAATTTAACCGACTTTCAAAAAAGGAGGAGTTGTGTTTTTCTACCTATGTACACCGATATCTCCGAGATTTCTGAACCAATTTGCGTATATTTTTTTTCAATCGATAGAGAAACATTGCGATACTCTCCTATAAAACATTTGGATTTCAACTCCTCAATTCTGATGCTGTAGGAGACCTGATCCCCAAAACTAACGGGATTTAGAAACTGTCGGTTATTTAAATTGATTTTGGGGGTACCATATGATGAAAATTTAAAATTATTTTGCTATGATCCGCAAAACAGTCAAATTTGTATGGTACAACAAGCAGCATGTGCTATGCCCTGTCAGCCTTCCTGCTGTTAAATAAGCAGGAAAAATAAGCAACCAAGCGGACCCCAAGCACCACCACCAAGTAACACCACACAAATCCACCACCGAAATAAACTCGACGATCGTTTCGCTCCGACACCGGAGCATCCTCAGGAGATGTAGACTCTACAATGCACAACTGCAAAGTGACGATCGCGTCAACGGAATGGGCTTATATACATGCCCCCCACCCTGATTACCTACCCCCCCCCCCACCTTGATTACCTACCCCCCACCCCCCGTCGCTCCGTCCCCTTTCCCCCTTCCCCCCGGTCTCCCCTGATCGTGTTTTCTAGAAATAGTAAGCAATGGTGAAGTCGACACATTTACTTGTTCATTTAATAAATCAAATATTTAATAAATCAAAATCATTCATTTAATAAATCAAATATTAATTTGATTTATTAAATGAACAAGTAAATGTGTCGACTTCACCATTGCTTACTATTTCTAGAAAACACGATCAGGGGAGACCGGGGGGAAGGGGGAAAGGGGACGGGGCGACGGGGGGTGGGGGGTAGGTAATCAAGGTGGGGGGGGGGGGGGTAGGTAATCAGGGTGGGGGGCATGTATATAAGCCCATTCCGTTGACGCGATCGTCACTTTGCAGTTGTGCATTGTAGAGTCTACATCTCCTGAGGATGCTCCGGTGTCGGAGCGAAACGATCGTCGAGTTTATTTCGGTGGTGGATTTGTGTGGTGTTACTTGGTGGTGGTGCTTGGGGTCCGCTTGGTTGCTTATTTTTCCTGCTTATTTAACAGCAGGAAGGCTGACAGGGCATAGCACATGCTGCTTGTTGTACCATACAAATTTGACTGTTTTGCGGATCATAGCAAAATAATTTTAAATTTTCATCATATATTATGGATTTCCGCAAAGTAACGCCTGCTTCTATTCAATATTTGGGGGTACCAATTAAAGACTTTATCGTTGAATGAACTCGAGTAGGTACATATCCAACTCCTCAACCCTGATGCTGTAAGGAATTGCATTTCGAAATCGTTGAGATCCCACGGGATTTTTCCGTTTTGGGCACGGGTTACTACAGATAAAACTATTTTTTGTTCTGGAAAATCAAAAGGTCCCACGGGATTTTTAAAAACCTAAATCCACACGGGCGAAGCCGTGAGCATCATCTAGTCTAGTCTATACTATCTTTACTAATATAATAAAGCGGAAGAGTTTGTTTGTTTTAACGCGCTAATCTCGGAAACTACTGGACCGATTTCAAAAATTCTTTCACCGTTGGATATGTACGTGATCCTTGAGTGCTATAGGCTATATATTATGTACCACGGGCGAAGCCGGGGCGGACCGCTAGTCTACACTAATATAATAAAGCGGAAGAGTTTGTTTGTTTGAACGCGCTAATCTCAGGAACTACTTACTGGACCAGTTTCCAAAATTATTTTACCGTTGGATATGTAAGTGATCCCTGAGTGCTATAGGCTATATATTATGTACCACGGGCGAAGTCTGAGCGGACCGCTAGTAATTAATAAAGCGGAATAGTTTGTTTGTTTGAACGCGCTAATCTCAGGAACTACTTACTGGACCAGTTTCAAAAATTCTTTTACCGTTGGATATGTACGTGATCCCTGAGTGCTATAGGCTATATATTATGTACCACGGGCGAAGCCTGAGCGGACCGCTAGTAATTAATAAAGCGGAAGAGTTTGTTTGTTTGAACGCGCTAATCTCAAACTACTGGACCGATTTCAAAAATTCTTTCACCGTTGGATATGTACGTGATCCCTGAGTGGGCTAGGTTATAGTGGTGTAGTGGGTGTAGATGGATAGGCTAGATATATATGTACCACGGGCGAAGCCGGGGCGGACCGCTAGTTGTTGATAATTTAGTTTGTATTTTCCTTTTTTTATGATAATAAATATTCGACTTCTTAAAAACCAATCAAATTTGAAATAATATAGAATTAATAATTGTTGTATTATAAATTGAGTAAGACAATGAATATTTTTAATCTATACCTACATAATATAACTAGTAGGGCGCGTGGGTGCGCGGCCCGCAAGCGGACCGCGAGGTTTCGCTTTCGGGTATTTTGGTTTGAGCAGCCTCCACGTATCTCTCCCCTATTCCTAATCCTCGATCATTATCACTCTCCATATTTTTTCTTCGAATCATTCTGCTCATCAAGTAGAACTTAAGGTCTTAATCATCTTTTGGCAAAAACCACTCTTCCATCTTTTATACTTGGTGAGATAGACACCGATGTTTGTATGGCCGCCACCTTGAATCCGCCATTTTGGACTTTTTTTCAGCTCACTGCCAATTGGATGATGTTTCGAGTAATTTTTGTTTGAGCACCTCCTACCTATCTTCAATACCCTGCCCGGGCTCCTCAACCAACTTCCAAACCCTCAATCATCATGTCTTCCCATATTTTTCTTTGAGAGTTCTCCAAAAAACCGCATTAAAGCCTTGCATAGTTCACAACTTGTAGTCTCTTCAATATTCGCCATACATTTTCTATGGAAAAATAAATTTCGCCATTTTGAATTTTTTTTCAATTCATCAAGTAGACCTTTGGATCCTCATCATCTTTTGCGAAGAAACCACTCTTCCATCTTTTATACCCTCCGAGATGGAGACCGACGAAATTTGTATGGCGGCCATCTTTTTTTCGCCATTTTGAATTTTTTTTCAACTGACTGTCAATTGGATGACGTTTCGAGTGACATTTGCTCGAGCACCTCCCACCTATCTTCAATACCTTAAGCGTGCTCTTCATCCGTCTCCGAAATCCTCAATCATCAGCTCTCTCCATATTTTTGTTCTACTTTAATTTTTGTCCTCTATACGAAACCATTAGTGAAAAAAATAATTTTCATACAAAATTTTACAGGAGGGGCGATGAATGAGTCAGTGAATCAGAACGAACAGCTATATATATATTAATAAAATCGTAGACTTGCCGTATCTGTACATTAAAGATTTTTGCAAAATAATAACTGGGGTATGTTAAGGATAAGTAATAGAACGTAAAAAACCTATTTTTGAAATTTTTGTCTGTTTATCTGTTTGTCTGTATGTACTCTTTGATATACAAAAACTACTGAATGGATTGAAATGAAACTTAGCATGATTTAAGTTCATACTACGGAGTAACATATAGGATACTTTTTATCTCGAAATTCATCACGTTTCCCTTGGGAGAGGGGATGAAAGTCAAAATGTGTACTTAGCTGTAATTCGTACTCCGATTTAATTCATTCTTTTTTTTGTTAGAAAGGAGATAGTTTAAATATTACTGGCTAATCTCTCAAAGGCTGGATCGATTTTGATGGGACTTTCACTGGCGGAAGTTTACATTTTGATCTACCTAAACATCCGCCAGTGAACTTTTAACAGTTTTTAGCAAGATATGAGATCAATGGAAAAACAAAATGGTTCGGGATTTTTGAAAACCAATATCCACGCGAACGAAGTCGCGGGTTTCATATATTTTGGACCTCGTGCACGAAATACCTACACTTTTTTATTTACCCGACTTCGACTACGTTTCACCTGTGTGTATGTATGTCCATTCCTATGTCCGCTTGTAACTAATCAACGGCTCAACGGATTTTGATAAATGATACGTCATTAGATTTGTCTCAATGACGCGAGTGTTATAGAGTACCTAAATTAAAAAAAAAATCAAAATGGCGGACTTTATGCGCTTTAATGTGCGAGCTGAAAAAAAAATTTTTCTTCAAGACCCTCGAGTGGGGTATCAAAATAAAGGGATTCAAAAGGCAAATACGAAAATGTATAAATTTATATATTTGGAAACAATTTGGAGTGATAAATCGTAGAAAATGACCGTTTCCTATGTCAGTTCGTAACTACTTAACGGCTCAACTTATTTTGATAAATTATACGTCATTAGATTTGTCTTGACGGCGCAAATGTTACTAGGTACATAAAATTCATAAAAAATCAAAATGGCGAATGTTATGCACTTTAATGTGCGGGCTGAAAAAATTTTTTTTCTTCAAGACCCTCGAGTGGGGTATCAAAATAAAGGGCTTTAAAAGGCGAGTACGAAAATGTATACAATCTATATGTTTTAAATCAATTTGGAGTGACAAATCATGAAAAACAAAATAAATAACAACTACACTGTAAGTGGTACGGTGGTAGTTTATTAATTTTTTAGTTCGTTTTTTAGCATGGCAGTCGGGTTTTTAATTTTTAAATTATAGCTTGTTAAAAGTGTATACCCGTTAATTTTGAAATTTATTTGTTTTTATTTAGATTTGAATATTTGAAGGATTGTATTTTCAATCGAAAACAATCAACTTTTGTGAATATATTTTGTAAAGAAATTAATAGACCGGTCAAATTAGACCAAAAAATAGGAGTGAGCTTACAATAATTCACACCCGACTGAAAATTGGTAGGATTGTTCAAAACACTATTATAAATGAAATGTGAAAAGTCCTCATCGATCCGACACCTGGAAAAAAATTTACTCCTGGACACGCACAGTTTCACACTTTACACACTTACACATAATATTTTATATGTGTAAGTGTGTAACTTATATGTATGTTATGTGTAAGTTACACACTTACACATATAAAATATTATAAATATCAGAATTTCGGCTAAAAAGAAACCCAGTCCTTCATTTTTATTTCGAAACTTATCTTTTTGAATCGTTATATCTCAAAAACGGTGGCTCTTAGGGAAAAAATTATTCAGACATGATTTACAGATATTTATCTGATCTACAATTTTGTTTCAGATAATTTATGATAAGACTTACCGTTTTGCTGAAAACTCTCCGTGAAAACTTTGACCCCGAGTAATTTTTTTTCCAGGTATCGGATCGATGAGAACTTTTCACATTTCATTTATAATAGTGTTTCAAACAATCCAACGAATTTTCAGCCAAGTGTGAATAAACTGTGCGTGTCCAGGAGTAAATTTTTTTCCAGGTATTGGAGCGATGAGGACTTTTTACATTTCATTTATAATAGTGTTTTGAACAATCCTACCAATTTTCAGCCAGGTGTGAATTATTGTAACCTTGGAAGTCTAATTTGACCGGTCTATAATACGTTTTGAAAATACCTCGGCGATAGGTGCCAAATATTTTAGCCGGTTTCTTTCGCCGTGGTTTACCGCGGAATTGCGATTTCATAGACTTAATAAGATTTTCAATTTTTAGGGTCGTTTTAAATATGTTAAATACTTCTTGTTTCGGTTTCGAATATTTAAATAGGCAATTAGGTTAAAGAGCCCTTATTCCGAGGTACACTTTGGCCTCTAAATCACTAATTATACCGTATCAAAGTTTACCTATTTAGGTAATTTATTGATTGATTGTATGGGAAAGCTAAAGAAAATTAATTAGAAAGAAAATTAAATTTATACATATTTCGATGCAATTTTAAGAGAGTACTAGCATCTGCCCGCGGCTTCGCCAGCGTAAATTTCAGTTTTAAACAAGTCCCGAGGGAATCGTGGATTTCCGGTTCCCGTTCCCGCTCCCTTTTCCAACATTTATACCTACTATCAAGGAAATTCGCTATAGATGAAGAATGAGAATGGTAGATTCAATTGACGATTCAAAAGTACTTGTAAAAGTTTATTTGAATAAAAAACTTTTCTATTCTATTCTATAGATAGGTGTAGCTATAGATTTCGGGTTTTTCAAAATCCCGTGGGAACTGTGCATTTTTCTAGGATAAAAAGTAGCCTATGTGTTGCCAATGCATGCAAGACACCAAACTATTGCGATAATGTGTTATATGAGCGTGATTTACCTAAGAACAGTCAGCGCCCTCTATGGCGTTTTTGAAAGTCTATAATTATCTATTTTAGTCCCACAGGAATACTTTTCCGGGATAAAAAGTAATGTGTTAAGTCAGGGCATAAGCTCCATTCAAAATTTCAGTCAAATCGGTTTAGTAGTTGCGGCGGAGAAGAGGAACAAACATACACACACACACAAACTTTCGTCTTTATTGTGATTGTATATATTTACGAAGATAATCTAATTAAGGTTTAAATTATTATTTTGTTTATTATGGAAAAACCTTTTCTTTTTAACACCCGGAATTAGGAAACGTGTTTTTTTGTTACAAAACGCAATTCCGAGGTATTACCTCGGAATAAGGTTCTATGAGTGTATTACGTGGTATAGATAGAAATAAAATACAGGGTGCTCACAATATTTCAGAATGGTTTCATTAACACCAAGTATCATTCGCATTCAGTCCAATGTCAAATGTCAAAATGTCAAAATATTAAATGTCAAAATATCAAATGTTAAGTTAAAATTTAAAAATTTAAAAATTCAAAAATGTCAAAATGTTAAAACGTCAAAATGTTAAAATGTCAAAATGTCATAATGTCAAAATGTTACAGTGTCAAAATGTCAAAATGACAAAATTTCAAAATGTCTAAATATAAAAAAAAAACAAGATGTTAAATTACGCAGTGACCCATCTCAAGCGCTCAAAGAAACGAGGTCAGGTCGAGGATGAGTTCAAGGGCGAGGTTGAGGTCGAGGACGAGCTTGAGGGCGAGGGTGAGGGCGAGGGTGACGGCAAGCTCGAGGACGAGGGCGAAGTCGAGAGTGAAGTCGAGGGCGAGATTGAAGACGAGGTCGAGGGCGAGGTAAGTAAAGGTCGAGGTTGAGGTCGAGGGCGAGGGCAAGATCTCATTCTAACGTAGACATTATACTTTAAACACAAGTATAAATTAAAAATTTAAAAAACCCCTGACATTCGCCGTTTTGTGGTGGCAGCCATCTTGGATTTGTATAGTGCTATTCTACTAGTCAAGCACTTTCATTTGATACCCATATTGAGGGTGTTGTGATAAAATATGTAATCCGCCATTTTGTAGCGGCGGCCATTTTGGACCGATTTTCTTCAATCATAGCTAACAACACTCTCGACTAATTCACCTTTCAAACAAAAAAACCTCATTCAAATCGGTCCACCCGTTTGAGCGCCCCACAGGGAAACAGACACACACACACACACACAGACACGGCAAACTTATAACACCCCGTCGTTTTTTGCGTCGGGGGTTAAAAATATTAAAAAATTATGCCTGAGTCGAAATATCCCAAGAAATAAACGGTTCTGTATCTGTAGAAGACATGAAAAAAAAACGAGACTAATATAAATACCTATCTCTTGGTATGGTGATATACCTGGTACATGGTTCAAGACCATGTCAGCAGCGTACAAGTACGTACCTACACGCTACAACGTACATTTTAGCGTAACAAGTTCGCGGTAATGTTACACAGTCCGGTCCGGTGAAATGTTACAACTTTGGACGCACTTTAATGTGTTTAAATATTTATTTATGTACGATTTTATCATTTTATGATAGGTTAACCTGCGCAAAATTTGACAATAATTGACCCATTTGGTAACAGCCAGGTTTTTATGTTTATTTATGTAGGTACGTTACACTTTCCTAGTAGGTATATTAGTTTAAAAAATCTTAGTTATGTATCACATAACAAATGATATTACGTTGAACCTTCAAGCACACTTATAAAATAGATGACGTTTAATCATTCTCCTTCAGAGATCTGCGGACTAGTTAACTGAGCGCACAACATGAAGCAATTTATTATTTTATGGTATGTACTAGTGAATAGATAGATATCTATGCAGCAGATCCAAATATATTAACTCTATCCATCTAAAAAATATAATTTTTAATGGATAAATTAAGTTTTTTAAAAGTTCTAACTCATTTCAAAATATGAGGTTCCATAACGTATTATTTTTATTTAAAATAAAACGGACAAATGCGAGTCGGACTCGCCCATGAAGGGTTCCGTAGCAGCAAGTGTATGCATAAGGTTTATGTTTATGAAATTAAATGTTTTTTTTTATATATTTGAGTTGATTGAATGAAAGGTAAATTGCGGTTTACGATTTATGACGTATTAAAAAAAACTACTTGAGCTCGTTCAAACCAATTTTCGGTAGAAGTTTGCATGGTAATGTACATCATATATATTTTTTAGCTTTATCATTCTCTTATTTTAGAAGTTACAGGGGGAAGACACACATTTTGGAAGTGTCTCTCGCGCAAACTATTCAGTTTAGAAAAAAATTATATTAAAAACCTTAATATCATTTTTAAAAACCTATCGGTCTAGATAGGGTATCTACACGTATGGGTTTGATGAAAATAAAATTGAGTTTCAGTATAGGGAACCCCCAAAATCTATTGTTTTTTTTTTATTTTTGTGTAAAAAATCTTAATACGGTTTACAGAATACACCAACTTACCAAGTTTCAACAGTGTAACACTGAGAATGCTGTTTTTAGTCAAAGACTTGTTAAAAAGTATGAAACAATGGAATGTGGAATGTATTTAAAAATATATTTCTTACATTCTCATATATCGACTTTTTCCCCCCTATTCTTGCAATGATGAATGAAAAAAGGTGAACGCTTGCATTAGGATATTAAACGCATAGATGAACATTACCAAGGAAGATATAATGCCAAAATATTAGCAAATTACTATTGGTTTGTCATTCGAGAGAACTTTACAGTTCATAAAAGGAAATTTTAATAAAAAAATAATAATTAGACTTTATACTTTTACGTAAGATTTTTTACACCTTTATTACCTGTTATCTCCCAAAGTAACTATGATCCCAACATCATAGTCGCTGATCGTTCCTCCCTGTGTTAGGTAGTAGGTACAATACACCGATAAACTTTCAGCTTTTATAAAATAACGAAGGTCTGGCCGTCGTGGGCTCTTGCTCTAATATGTACATCTAGCGCACAAAGGCGATGCTAATTCTGTCATTTGCTGTTATATTATGTATAATAGTTTGGCGGCAGTCTTGTGCGATGCTTCGGGGTGGCAGGATCGACGGTTTCCAGACGACTTCATGTTCGGCGCGGCGACCGCTGCGTACCAGATAGAAGGGGGCTGGAACGCCGATGGTAAGGGATGGTTACTTGTCCACCAAAAAACAAACAAAATGGGTGGGACTAGTAGATTTAGGTACTTGTGCCACCCATTTTGTTTGTTTTTTACCCGACTACGGCAAAGCCGGCAAAAGGAAGCGTTATGATTTTAGCAGTCTATGTATATAATAATGTTTGTGGCCGATTTTTGTATGAGATTCTGTAGCGCCTGAACTACTAGTGACGCATACCTCGATTATACTGTACACTCTACAATATATGGGCTCCGTCCTTATGCCGTACCGTATGCAGCACTGGGACGGAGCTCAAACAAAAATGACCATTCTCCTTTAATTTTAGAAACATATAAAGGTATAGATTAAAGTAAAATTTTAATTTTAACTTTAATCTATACGTTTCATCTATTTTGTACCTTACGATGACAAAACTTGACCTCGTAATAATGACCTATTTGTAACCAATTATAGGTTATTGAAACTTTATCACTCATAATAATTCATTTAATGAACTCATATTCTAATCATCTTTTTGACCTATAATAATCTCAGTTATGCTTATTGAAATGTAAGGACTTGTTATTATACTAAAATTTGAGGATGTTTTTGATAAGTTATCTTTTGATAGTAAAAATTTAAGATAAACCAAACACAAAGTATGTACAATATCTTGTTGTCTATAAATTTCATATTTCGATCTTTTAGATAAAGGTGAAAGTATTTGGGATCGCTTAACACACACGAACCCTGAATTCATCAGCGACAGAAGCAACGGCGACGTCGCTGCTGACACTTATACAAATTACAAAACCGACGTTCAAATGATGAGACAACTCGGTCTGAACGTGTATAGATTTTCAATTTCTTGGCCGAGAATACTTCCCAATGGCTTATCCAACAAAGTCAGCAAAGCTGGCCTTACATTTTACAACAACTACATTAACGAAATGGTGAAGTACAACATCACCCCAGTGGCAACTTTATACCATTGGGATTTGCCACAGAAACTGCAGGATTTCGGCGGATTCATGAACCCGAACTTCCACGAATGGTTCGAGGATTACGCGCGGATCGCTTACGAGAACTTCGGCGATAGAGTCAAGCACTGGATCACGTTCAACGAACCCAGAGAGATCTGTCTCGACGGCTATGGTTCTGATTCCAAAGCACCCGTCGTAAACGCGACTGATATTGGAACTTATCATTGCGCGAAGAACCTAGTTATCGCTCATGCGAAGGCATATCACGCCTATGTGAACGATTTTAAGCCGAAACAACGCGGGGTTTGCGGTATCACCATCAGCGTCAGCTGGTTCGGACCTTTAACGGATTCTGCGGAGGATGCATATGCTGCTGAAATCAAAAGGCAAGCCGAGGTGAGTTTACTTGGTATTTTTAAAGATTTTGTTTCTATAATTATGGTTTATAGATAAGTGGAAAATTGGCCGTGACCAAAGTAAAGTACTTAATTGCTGTGACACAAATTTAACAATGGTAAGTAAAAACACATTTTCTAAGTGAAGGTTATTAGTTTAATATTCAATGACAAAGTTGCGTGGCAACACTCGGTTTTGCATTCAATTGCCCCAAAATAATGTCACAATATATAGGTATAAGAACTTAAGACATATTGCAAATATTAGTGTTTTGAAAAGAGCAAGGTAGGGTGGATGCTCCTTAGGGGTTCTAAATTCAAACTTATGATATAAAATGAAACATATTTAGGTACTTTTCTGGACAGTTATACTGTCCAGATGGTTGACTTTCGCACCAATCAACAGGGTATGAAATGTGCACAATTCATATAAATATTTAGAAAAAATAATTTCTGTTATAGTGGGGCCTGTACGCTGAACCAATTTTCTCCGAACACGGAGGCTTTCCTTCAGAACTCTCCGAGATTGTTGCCAAGAAGAGCGTAGAACAAGGCTACCGAAGATCGCGCATGCCAGCGTTTACCGACGAAGAGAGGAATCTGGTGCGAGGGTCTTTTGATTTCTTCGGAGTAAATCATTATATGGGCATGCTTGTATCCGCTACGCAGTATAAGAGGACGCATCCTGTACCCTCTTTGCTCGACGATGTCGATGTCGGGACCTATTTTCCGCCTGAATGGCCGCAGTCTGCTTCATCTTGGTTAAGGGTAAGTGTCAATGTGTGCAGATTGCTGCTATTGATTGCTTAGAATAGAATAGAATAGAATAGAAAAGTTTTTTATTCAAATAAACTTTTACAAGTACTTTTGAATCGTCAATTGAATCTACCACAGGTTCGGAATGCAGTTCCAGCCGAGAAGAACCTGCAAGAAACTCGGCGGTTGCTCTTTTTTTACCCGACTGGGTATATGTGTTTCACCTGTGTGTATGTATGTCCATTCCTATGTCCGCTTGTAACTAATCAACGGCTCAACGGATTTTGATAAATGATACGTCATTAGATTTGTCTCAATGACGCAAGTGTTATAGGGTACCTAAATTAAAAAAAAAATCAAAATGGCGGACTTTATGCGCTTTAATGTGCGAGCTGAAAAAAAATTTTTTCTTCAAGACCCTCGAGTGGGGTATCAAAATAAAGGGATTCAAAAGGCAAATACGAAAATGTATAAATTTATATATTTGGAAACAATTTGGAGTGATAAATCGTAGAAAATGACCGTTTCCTATGTCAGTTCGTAACTACTTAACGGCTCAACCTATTTTGATAAATTATACGTCATTAGATTTGTCTTGATGGCGCAAATGTTACTGGGTACATAAAATTCATAAAAAATAAAAATGGCGAATGTTATGCACTTTAATGTGCGGGCTGAAAAAAATTTTTTTCTTCAAGACCCTCGAGTGGGGTATCAAAATAAAGGGCTTTAAAAGGCGAGTACGAAAATGTATACAATCTATATGTTTTAAATCAATTTGGAGTGACAAATCATGAAAAACAAAATAAATAACAGCTACACTGTAAGTTGTACGGTGGTAGTTTATTAATTTTTTAGTTCGTTTTTTAGCATGGCAGTCGGGTTTTTTTAATTTTTAAATTATAGCTTGTTTAAAAAAACATTATAACAATTATTATTATTAATGTACATGATTGAAATGCCGTCTCGCGCATTGCTAGAACGAGTTAAATCCAAGCTTTTTTATCGTTTATATAATCTTCAATAGTATAATAAGCTTTTTTTATGAGCATACTTTTAATAGAGTTCTTAAACTTGTGTAAAGGCAAGTCTAAGACATATTTTTTATTCAGATAAACTTTTACAAGTGCTTTTTAATCGACAAATGAATCTACCACTGGTTCGGAATGGTGCTTACAATTCTACACGTTAAGAAGGGCAGACAAGAAGTTAGATCATTCTCCGGGCTGGTGTTGCGTATAATCTCAACCTCGGAGTCAACAACAACAGCATGTTGACAGTTCGCGCTGAAGAGCCTTTACAATGCCCTCACACACCTCCACAAGAAATATACGTGACAGAGAATGGTTGGTCAGAAATCCCCAGGGACGGCCACTACACAGATGATGGCAGGGAACCCCAACATCTGTCGGTTCTCTGAATAATGTGCCCCGTACGTTTCCACTTCAGCTTCGCTACTCGATGATTTGTTGACTGAAGTGCCCCATTCATTGGACGCGTCGCGAGCCGCACCCGAGCCGTCGACAAATCCGTCATCGCCCACACACTACACGAGCGCGCCAGTTGGCGCCAGTCGCTTGTGAAGTTCACAATGTGATCCGTGCGTGTCGCGTACGACCGTAGTCGTAAAGTGAATTATTATTCAGTGTGCGGCGAGCCTCGAGTTCGCGGACAAATCTACCGCGCGCCCATACACGCATTGGTCTGGCTCACCGCGAACAAATCCGCGAGACTCACCATTCACACAAAGATCAGTCCGCGGTCTTGTAGCCAGCGACAAATCTCGCGAATTGGTGCGCCCATGAATGGTAGGCCTAACGACTCGATGATTTCGTTTACAGTTATCGCCGCACAGCCTTTACAACGTCCTCACACACCTCGACAAGAAATATAACAGGCCAATAATGTACGTGACAGAGAACGGTTGGTCAGAGCTTCCCAGTGACGGCCAATATATAGATGACGGAAGGATCAAGTACTACAGAGCTGCATGGAATGATGTGTTGGACGCTTTGGAAGTGGGCGTGGACCTTCGTGGGTATATGGCGTGGAGTTTGATGGACAACTTCGAATGGACTCAGGGCTATTCGTAAGTGTACCACGTTTTTAAACGACTTCAAAGAAAAATTGGTTGTCTGTAATGTCGGTTTACGGATGATAATTTTACGTGATAACGTCATATGAAAACATTGATGAAGCCGAACGCTTAGGCCGATAGTGTCTCTCTATCGCTTGTTCCACGCTCTCGCTTGCACGCTCGGCACAGGAGGAACTTTTTTGTGCGTGCAGCCGGCGTTCATTGATTCATAAGACGTTATCACGTCAAAAAGGAGATTCTGTATTCGACCCGTATGTGTGTAGTGTATACTGTATGTATGTATGTATGTATGTATGTATGTATGTATGTATGTATGTATGTATGTATGTATGTATGTATGTATGTATGTATGTATGTATGTATGTATGTATGTATGTATGTATGTATGTATGTATGTATGTATGTATGTATGTATGTATGTATGTATGTATGCATGCATGCATGCATGCATGCATGCATGCATAATGCATATTATGTTCGGGATTATTTCAAAAACCAATGAACCGATTTTGACGATTTTTTTACTATCGTAATCTACGTACTTTCAGGAAGGTGTTAGTATGTACCACGCCTAAGTTATCATTCTTATGTACATTGACATACCTACGCATAAATGTTACCCATGTCATTAATATTTTTGATCGGTACACCGATTTCTCTGAGATTGCTGGACCAGAGTCGGTTCGTTTTTAACCGACTTCTAAAAAGGAGGAGGTTCTCAATTCGGCACGTATTTTTTTTTGTATGTATGTACACTGATTACCTACTCCGAGATTTCTGACCCGATTTGCGTGATTTTTTTTTTTAATGGACAGAGGAAGTTTGCGAAATGGTCCCATAAAAATTTTTTGCTTCAACTTTTCAATCCTGATGTTGGAGGGGTACTGCCCACCTAAACTATGAGGATTGGGGCAATGTTCGTTATGAATTCATATTAAGAGTATCAAGCATAGACTGTATCATTAAACTCCCGGTCCCAGCTCTTCAACTCTGATGCTGCAAATTACTGCCCACCTAAACTATGGGGATTGGGGCAATGTTCATTATGAATTCATATTAAGGGTATCAAGCATAGACTGTATCATTAAACTCCCGGTCCCAGCTCTTCAACTCTGATGCTGCAAATTACTGCCCACCTAAACTATGGGGATTGGGGCAATGTTCATTATGAATTCATATTAAGGGTATCAAGCATATTATCATTGAATTTTGAGTCCCAGCTATTCAGTCCTGATGCTGCACACCTAAACTACTTATAAGAATTGGGGAAATGTTCATTATGAATTCATATTCTTGGTACTTTTAGTTCTTTTCGTACTTTTGGTTGGTTTCGTCGTTTGTCCTTATGCCCGCCCGACTTCAACATTATACGTGTGCAAACAAAAATATTTTATATTTTTAACCCCCGACGCAAAAACGACGGGGTGTTATAAGTTTGACGTGTCTGTGTGTGTGTGTGTCTGTCTGTTCCCCTGTGGCGCTCAAACGGGTGGACTGATTTGAATGCGGTTTTTTTTGTTTGAAAGGTGAATTAGTCGAGAGTGTTGTTAGCTATGTTTGATGAAAATCGGTCCAAGATGGCCGCCGCTACAAAATGGCGGATTACATATTTTTTCACAAATCACTTAATATGGGTATCAAATGCTTTCATTTGATACCCATATTAAGTGATTTGTGAAAAAATATATGTTGACTAGTAGAATAGCACTATTGCAAATCCAAGATGGCCGCCGCCACAAAATGGCGAATGTCGGGGGTTTTTTAAAAATAATTTTTATGCATTACAGTTCTTTGACGTACGTTACGTACCTAGTACATATTTGGTAAAGTTTTGGAGGTGCGCAGAACTCGCGGAATACCTATACAGAGTGTTCATTATCATTCATATGACCGGTGTACGTCGTATTATGTACGTTATCGTACAGTATGTACGTTATGTTAGTTTCTAAAGTGTGCACGGCCTTATACAATATACATCTGTCTCCGAAAGTTCCCATAATTCCGCTAACAGATGTCGCAGGAGGGGAGATCGCAAGAACCGCAATGAAAGATACTAGAAGTAGTCCAGAATCACGACATCTCTGCCAAGAGTAAACTTCAGTCGTCGTCCTAATTGGCTAATGATCATTGATCGTACGATCAAACGATACGATTTCGACGACGCCTGATGGAAAAAAGATTCATAACCATATTTTTCTCATTTCCAGGGTGCGTTTCGGTCTCTACGAAGTGGATTTCAAGAGCGAGCTCAAAGAACGACGGCCGATGAAATCCGCGCTCGTTTACAAACGGATGATCGAAACGCGAGTGGTGGATCCCTATTACGAACCCACCGTACTCGATATGTAGTAGTAGATCGATGAAGAAAACTATACCAATCTTGCCCACTATTACGCACAGGCGGCACAAGATCGTGTGCTGTGGCGATCCTTGCAAGAGACCTATGTCCAGCAGTGGACGTCTACTTATTGGTTGAAACGAACGAACGAACGATTACGCACAGGCTGCAGGGACCACGTTTTCTGTTTCGTGGCAGGGACTCTAACGGTGTACTATAAACTGGTGCGTTTTACGATCGTGTAAGGTTTACAGACGATCGCAAAACGCACACTTTTACGTCTATAAACTTAATAAACCCAAAAATTGGAGTACCAAATACAAAAATAATTTTTCAAATCCGACGGGTACTTCCAGAGATTAGCGCGTTCAAACAAACAAACAAACTCTTCCGCTTTAAAATTATGCTCGCGTTTAGTGAAAAATGTATGCATTATTTTCGTGATTTATGTTATCCTGTGGACAACAATGAGTGGAATTATGGATATAAGTTAGTAAAGGAAGTATTAATATTAGTATTAGTAAGCGGCATTGAAGAATTAGAAAATATTTATAAATAATTACAAACATGATTGTGTACTTATTTTCGTAACTGCAAAATGAACCTTTCAGTGAGTGACCATACAAAATAAGTATACGTCAAAAACTTCAACTTCTTTTAGCCCAGTCAAAATAGACGTGAAAATAGTTATCAAATAACAGTAGGTAATTCTGACAGAGCTGAATTTTGGCAGAGACCAGCTTGGGTTCACTAGTAGGAATAAAGTTTCAAATATCCCACGTCTGCTAAAAAAAGTTACCTATTCAAGGTCAAAATTTCAGTTTTATTTTGTTTTTTCTCGAAAACGGTAAGATTTATAAAAATATAGTCTTACAAAAAATGTAGACCATAAAATTATCTACAAAAATATTTTTATACTTTTTTTCTTCTCTTTCTAGGCTTAAGAATAGATTCCCGTTGGAAAAATAAAAATAAAATAATTTTTCAATGTTTTTGAATCTTAGGAATATGAATGAATTATTTTTGTAGACAATTTTATGATCTACAATTTTTAATAAATTATATTTTTACGTTTTCGAGAAAAAACCAAAAAAAAAAACTAAAATTTTGACTTTGACTTTGAATAACTTTTTAGCAGACATAGGATCAGTGGGGAATTTTGACACTTTATTCTTATTAGTATGCCCAAGGTCTCTACCAAAATTCAGCTCTGTCGGAATTAATGTTAATTGAAATGTCTATTGTCTGTCTATTTTGACCGGACTATTTGCTAACCCTATTTTATTAATAGAACTATATTTTTTTTCAATTCACTTTGACATGATTTAAGTTATGATCATGTATCATAATAATCATGTCTTTTTTGTATGTACATACATATATAATATGTCTGTATTAATATAATTACGAACATACATTAATTTACATTATATTAAAGAAATAATATTTTAATCCCATTCTGAACGTGCACGTGGGTGCAAAGGAAGTATTTTAATGAATAAATGAATTATTTATTTACCTAATTAATGAATAGACTTTAAATGTACATATCACAACACAAGATACAGTTTACATTATTAGTATTTATTATTGTTATTATTTACTAGTCACCTCTTTGAAAGCTTGGACAAAAGTATTCAAGTCGATGCCGTTTATACAGATTTCTGCAAAGCATTTGATGAAGTAGACCATGAACTGTTGCTTAGGAAAATCGCATACAACGGTATTCGTGGTAACTTATTACGATGATTTGCATCGTACATAACACGCAGATGTCAACGTGTAGTTGTGAACGATTTTAAACCTGAGAATATGATCGTAACTTCTGGCGTACCGCAAGGCTCCATATTGGGGCCATTGCTCTTTATAATCTACATAAATGATCTTTGTTTGTTATCTTTCTAAATAAATGTAAATCTTTGTTTCAAACCCTAGATCGTCTAACTACATACTGCAATATCAACAAACTCTTTCTAAGTCTACCCAAGTGCAATGTCATTACTTTTACTAAAAATAAACGCACCTACGATTTCACTTATACATTATGACGTAATGAAAAACTTACAAAAATTTCTTCTCTCCGCGATCTTGGTATCCAACTAGACTCTAAATTACATCTAGAAACGCATATAAACAAAATCGTTAGCAATGCTTACCGTCTCTTAGGTTCGTGATACGCTCAACGAGGGACTTCTCTAAACCCTCCACATACCTTCATTTATATAAATCGTTAATTAGTCCCCAGCTGGAATATGCCAGTTGCATATGGAATCTTTTTTACCAAAAGTACAAAAACCAACTTGAAAATGTCCAGAAGAAGTTTCTTCGTTCAATGCATTACAGATGCCATCGTTCACGACTCCCCTATGACGAGCTTCTTAAAAAGTACAATCTATTAAATCTCGAATCCAGGCGCAAGTTGTTGGAAGAAATGATGTTACATGGTCTATGCCATAATAAATATGACTGCATTGACTTGGTCAATAAATTAACTTACAACGTTCCTAAAATCGTAATTCGACGAGATGTGCGTAATTAATTATATCTATAATCCGTTTGCTGTCAATTTGTGTAGAAACAATGCTGGAAAACGTTCACCCGTGCATCGGCTTGTGGACACCTACAATAAACACTTTTTAAAAATAGACATAATATTCGCTTTGTCTGAAGCCAGATTTAAGAGAGCCATTAATGAAGCTTTAAAAAAAGCCTTAGGTAGTCAAAAAAAGTATACCTAATTTGTAAAATTGTATTTCCTTGTCTAAATTTCTATTGTTATTTTATTTTGTTGCATTTGAGTAATTAAGTAACTACTTTCTTTGTATATTATTTATAGTTTAACAATTTGATATAAGTTTAAGTTCAAGTTTATCTTTTTGTATCGCCCTAATGCGTTTTGCATTTTATTTGTAAAGTAAGTTGTGGATAGTGTTGTTGACTGTATGTTAATGTATCTTACTTTATATATAATTTATGTAATTTCTAATGTACAGTTGTTTACTGTTCCTAATAAATAAAAATAAAAAAATAAAAATAAGTACAAACAGTATAAATTGATAGTTTCTACCTTTTTTACTAATTCAATTTGGTTTGGAAGGTATATTTTACTGTCATAGGTTAAATAAACGTTTGAAAGTAGTCTCTGTTGATGATTTTTTTTACCTAATACCTACCGTCCATAAACTAGAACTAACTGAGTGCTTAGTCTAAGTTTGAAGCGCTCCAAAAATAAAAGTATACTAGAAGTATACTATTGATCGAATCACAAATGACTTCAGAGCAAAATGAACCCGAGGACTCTTACTTTAGGTCCATTTTACTCTGAAGTCATGGTGATTCGTTCAATAGTATACTTATAGTATACTAAAAAGTTTTGGAGCGCTCCAAACTGAGACTAAGCACTCAGATACATAGATATTGAATAGAAGCAGGCGTTACTTTGCGGAAATCCATAATATATGATGAAAATTTAAAATTATTTTGCTATGATCCGCAAAACAGTCAAATTTGTATGGTACAACAAGCAGCATGTGCTATGCCCTGTCAGCCTTCCTGCTGTTAAATAAGCAGGAAAAATAAGCAACCAAGCGGACCCCAAGCACTACCACCAAGTAACACCATACAAATCCACCACCGAAATAAACTCGACGATCGTTTCGCTCCGACACCGGAGCATCCTCAGGAGATGTAGACTCTACAATGCACAACTGCAAAGTGACGATCGCGTCAACGGAATGGGCTTATATACACGACCCCCACCCTGATTACCTACCCCCCCCCCACCTTGATTACCTACCCCCCCCCCTTGTCGACAAATAGGCCAATGGCCTATTTGGCCAATGAATGGCCTATTGGCCAATGACCTACCAATGGGGGTAGGTAATCAAGGTGGGGGGGGGGTAGGTAATCAGGGTGGGGGTCGTGTATATAAGCCCATTCCGTTGACGCGATCGTCACTTTGCAGTTGTGCATTGTAGAGTCTACATCACCTGAGGATGCTCCGGTGTCGGAGCGAAACGATCGTCGAGTTTATTTCGGTGGTGGATTTGTATGGTGTTACTTGGTGGTAGTGCTTGGGGTCCGCTTGGTTGCTTATTTTTCCTGCTTATTTAACAGCAGGAAGGCTGACAGGGCATAGCACATGCTGCTTGTTGTACCATACAAATTTGACTGTTTTGCGGATCATAGCAAAATAATTTTAAATTTTCATCATAGATACATAGATGTTAGAGACCCAAGGTGTTCGAATGACGACCGCACACCACGAAACAGTGTTGGAAGACTTCACACTAGGCGGATGGACGATTTTGAAAGCCGCTGGCAACCGCTGGATACAATCGGCGCAAGATCCTATTCTGTGGCGATCCTATTTTTAAAGATTCCCCTTTCCCCTCCATATAAGCGTATAGCTTGTGCTAGGAGTGGGTACGACAATAGTGCATCGGGTGGAGTTTGAACCGTCGACCTTTCGGTTTTCAGTTCACGTCCGACAACCGTTGCGCTGTTGCGGTTTGAATCATTCGATAATAGAGTACATGATTTCTTTCTACAATACCTTCTAATAAGAATTGCAAGAGTCCTATGTCCAGTATTGGAGGTCTATCGGTTGAAATGATGATAATGATGACACAAAACATTCGTCGCTATAAGCAGACATATTATGTAATACATGCAGTCGACTTACTAGGATTAATAATTATTAAGAACCGTCATATTATACTAACAACACCGTCATGTGCAAATTAAGGAAATCCTTTGTGAGTTGAGAGAGTTTCCAGCCAACCCGGGTACGCTTTTACAGTCAGACAAGCATCTCTTGGCTTTGATTTTGACTCTGTCAGGGAACAGTGGCGGATTAGATGTCGACAGCGCTCTAGACAGCACTTCATCGGTGCCCCTCTGCTTGGCTGAACTTGCTGCTACTGAACTGGCTAGTTATGATCTATAATATAATAAAACTGTAACAGATCCAATTCTGTACATTGAAGATATTTTGAAAATTTTTATTGCGGGGCACTCTATAATCGATACTGAAGCCAAAACTGCAATTTTTTTCATTTTTGTCTGTCTGTCTGTCTGTCTGTCTGTCTGTCTGTCTGTCTGTCTGTCTGTCTGTATCTTGGCCGCGCATCACGCCGAAACTACTGAATGGATTCGAATGAAACTTGGTACGATTTGAGTTTATACTCCGAGGTAGGTTATAGGATACTTTTTATCCCGAAATTCAGCACGGTTCCCTTGGGAGAGGGGATGAAAGTTAAAACGTGTATTCAGCTGTAATTCATTAACGCGTTGTTCGATTTTACTCATTCTTTTTTTGTTAGAAAGGTAGTACTTTATATATTGTTCCATAAATATTTCAAGGTCATAGGTCTTTTAGTTTAGAAATGACAGACATTACAACCCTTAGTATTGGGTTCAAATAACTTGGGACCCGGATCTTTGAACGTACGGCTTATTTTAAACTGGTGTGCGTTTAAATTTATGTTTATCGGTCTGTCTATTTCTTCCAGCTAATCTCCGAAACGGCTGGATCGATTTTAATGGAACTTTCAATGTTATAAGGAGTAACTTAGGCTACATTTAGTTTAGGTACATAAAATAATTATGGGATCCGATCCGATCCTATATAAAAACCTATATCTACGCGAACGAAGTTGCGGGGTTCAGCTAGTTTTTAATATGTTGTTAGGACTATAGTGTAAGTATATTTATCCAAGTTTGCAGCTTCAAAAGACTTGCACTGCTAACTTACAGCACCTGCTTACTTAATTTTGGCGACCTTTGTAATCTTGCGCCCTTAGACATTATTAGCCTTATTATGTAGATCATCATCATGATCAACCCATTACCGGCTCACTACAGAGCACGGGTCTCCTCTCAGAGTGAGAAGGGTTTTGGCCATAGTCTACCACGCTGGCCAAGCGGATTGGCAGACTTCACACACCTTTGAGAACGTTATGGAGAACTCTCAGGCATGCAGGTTTCCTCACGATGTTTTCCTTCATCAAGTGATTTGATTATGTAGATACTAAAGAATAATTTAAAACGATTTCCAATTTGTCAAATAGCCTATTTTTTAACCGATTGAACAGGCTGTATGATCATGGATTCTTGCTTATTCTCAGGAACAATAATTATTATTAAAAAACAACATAAATACTCTTTACTGCCAAAATTCAAGGAACCATGCAAACGAGAGACTATGAGCGCACCCTATCTCCCGAGTTCTCTCCGTAAGTCCGTAGCCTACCAACTATATTTTTAACTTAGGCTGGTTCGCAAATCGATTTCGAAATAAATCAATTCATAGAGGTAAGTAATAACATGCATAAAAAAGAAGCTATAGTGCAAATTGCAAAGTGCTCATTTCTTTGAACTATAAATTTTCAGATACGTATGTATGTAGGTACAATCGTAAATTCGTAACAAAACAAAACATTATTTTAAGAGGTTTCAAGCTTAATTGTTTATCTCAATTTCATATATAGATAGATCGCCACTTAACTTAAAAAAGTTAAGCGGCGATCTATGCTGATAAGTGTTAAAATACACGTATCATAGTATTAAACTTATAATATCAATTAAGTAGGTTTAAAACGTCAAGCTTTTATACCGGCTTCGTCGTCCTATTTATATACGAAACTAGGTAGGTTGATGTCCGCGACTTCGTAGTTTTAGATATTTTATAGAAATCCAGAAGGTTTTATAAACATAAAACTCTGATTTTCCGTGATAAAATGTATCTTTTTTCCGTCTCCAGGATGCAGGCTGTCTCTGTGCCACTCTGTTCATCAAAATCGGTTCGGCGGTTACTGTTGCGTTATGGAGTAAACTTTGAGGCGCAGGAAGATGAAATGATATACAGTATACAACTGTACACCTGACTTGGTTGTATTACTTAATAGTAGCATAATATTTACAGATATATTTACAGCTTATATATACTAAAATGTACAAGGAAGTTATGTCACATTTGAGTAAGGTAAAGTAGTTATGCATGCATTGCTATTTCATCGAATGTGATAGATATTATAAATTAATATAAAAAAAAATTAATTAAATAATTATGTTCATAAGGTCACGTAGCTACGTCGCAACGTGTAGTTACTAAGCCGTGAAAAGGTAACAGTATAGATAAATAAAAAATGTATTTGGTAACATGGTATTTCCTAGTAAGTATACTTATTACTTAAATAATTTCTTAGTTATGTATCACATAACAAATGATACGTTGAACCTTCAAGCACACTTATAAAATAGATGAAGTATAACGATTCTCCTTCAGATATCTGCGGACTAGTTAACTGAGCGCACAACATGAAGCAATTTATTATTTTATGGTATGTACTAGTGAATAGATAGATTTCTATGCAACAGATCCAAATGTATTAACTCCATCTAAAAAAATATGATTTTTAATGGATAAATTAAGTTTTTTTAAAAGGGCAAAATGTGCCTGTCTAATAAAACCATAATAGGTATTATGTTGATTAATATTCAGTTTATTTCTAAAACTGCCAAAAAACATTTTTATAATTTAAAGTTGTTTGTTTGTATCCTCTTTTTTAAATATTCAAAATTATGCCCGTATCTCAAAATTTATATTACTGGAGTTAGTACGGTTTGACCTATTGCTCCTCATATGGTACTATAAGTATTAAAAGTACATAATTATAGTTACAAGAATTAGGGTACAATTCACATCTCTCAGCATCAGATACGCAACTACCTTTCACATTTTATCCATTGAAAATGGCTATTTTGATGCTTAACTATTAAGGCTTATAGTAGGTTGGAAAGGAAAAAAATGCGTAGGTACATCATTTCACCCTAATTCTACTGAGGCGTAGAATGAAAAAAAAAATTAAATGGATTATGTACCTACCTATTCTTAACGACGGAAATGTCTGGCAACGCATTCATGATCACGATCATGAATTTATTGAAGTGTGCGTAAACTGTTTATATGTATGTATATTGTATATGTCGTAGTAGTTACCCAAAATATTTCAAGCACTAGTGTATAAAGGTGCGTCCAGACTTGAACATTTCACCGAACCGAACAGCGAACATTTCGGCGAACTTGTTACGCTCAATGTGGACGGCGCGCTTGGAGCGCTTGAGATGGGTTACTGCGTAACAGTTCGGCGAAACTTTCGCCCAGTAACCCATCTCAAGCGCTCCAAGCGCGCCGTCCACATTGAGCGTAACAAGTTCGCCGAAATGTTCGCTGTTCGGTTCGGTGAAATGTTCAAGTCTGGACGCACCTTATCGTGGCAGCGCGGCGGGAGGACCTCGTAATTTGGCAGAGAAAATTTTCGCGCAACCATACGTCTAGCGTACAAAGGCGAGGCTAATTCTGCTATTTGTTGTTATATTATGTAAATAGTTTGGCGGCAGTCTTGTGCGATGCTTCGCGGTGGCAGGACCGACGGTTTCCAGACGACTTCATGTTTGGCGCGGCGACCGCTGCGTACCAGATAGAAGGGGGTTGGAACGCCGATGGTAAGGGATGGTTACTTGTTCACCAAAAAACAAACAAAATGGGTGGGACAAGTAGATTTACTTGTGCCACCCATTTTGCTTGTTTTTTACCCGACTACGGCAAAGCCAAAAGTAAGGGTTATGATTTTAATGTATTATGTACTATGTTTGTAGCCGATTTTTGTATGAGATTCTGAACGTTCCACCGTAGCGCCTAAACTACTAGTGACACATACCTCGATATGGGCTCCGTCCTTATGCCGTACAGTATACAGCACACTGGGACGGAGCTCAAACAAAAATGCCCATTCTCCTTTAATTTTAAAAATATATAAATATTAAAGTATATTTATTCTATTATTAAAGTACAGGTATACTTAGATTAAAGAAAATTTTAATTTTACTTTAATCTATACCCTACATCTATTTTTTACCTTACGATGACAGTACTTGACCTCGTATTAATGGCCTATTTGTAATTGTAAGTTATTGAAACTTTATCACTCATAATAAATCTATACATATAATAAAATCGTAGAATTGCCGTATCTGTACATTGAAGATTTTTGCAAAATAATAACTGGGGGATGTTAGGGATAAGTAATAGAACGTAAAAAAGCTATTTTTGAAATTTTTGTCTGTTTGTCTGTTTATCTGTTTGTCTGTTTGTCTGTTTATCTGTTTGTCTGTATGTTTGTGCGCGCATCACGTAAAAACTACTGAATGGATTGAAATGAAACTCGGCATGATTTAAGTTAATACTATGGAATAACATATAGGATACTTTTTATCCCGAAATTCAGCACGGTTCCCTTGGGAGAGGGGATGAAAGGCAAAATGTGTACTTAGCTGTAATTCGTTAACGGGTGGTCCGATTTCATTCATTCTTTTTTTGTTAGAAAGGAGATACTTTAAAGACTACAGGCTAATCTCCGAAAGGCTGGACCAATTTTGATGGGACTTTCACTGGCGGATGTTTACATTTTGATCTACCTAAACATCCGCCAATGAACTTTTAACAGTTTTTAGCAAGGTTTAAGCTCAAAGGAGCATAGCAAAAATAAAATGATTCCCACGTGATTATTAAAATCAATATCCACGCGAACGAAGTCGCGGGTATCCGCTCGTCATTTAATAAACTCATATTCTAATCATCTTCTTGACCTATAATAATTTCAAGTATGCTTATTGAAATGTAAGGACTTGTTTTTACACTAAAATTTGAGGATGTTTTTGATAAGTTATCTTTTGATAGCAAAAATTTAAGATAAACCAAACACAAAGTATGTACAATATCTTGTTGTCTATAAATTTCATATTTCGATCTTTTAGATAAAGGTGAAAGTATTTGGGATCGCTTAACACACACGAACCCTGAATTCATCAGCGACAGAAGCAATGGCGACGTCGCTGCTGACACTTATACAAATTACAAAACTGACGTTCAAATGATGAGACAACTCGGTCTGGACGCATACAGATTTTCAATTTCTTGGCCGAGAATACTTCCCAATGGCTTATCCAACAAAGTCAGCAAAGCTGGCCTCACATTTTACAACAACTACATCAACGAAATGGTGAAGTACAATATCACCCCAATTGTAACATTGTACCATTGGGATTTGCCACAGAAACTGCAGGATCTCGGCGGGTTCATGAACCCGAACTTCCACGAATGGTTCGAGGATTACGCGCGGATCGCTTACGAGAACTTCGGCGATAGAGTCAAGCACTGGATCACGTTCAACGAACCCAGAGAGATCTGTTACGAAGGCTACGGTTCTGATTCTAAAGCACCCGTCGTAAACGCGACTGATATTGGAACTTATCATTGCGCGAAGAACCTAGTTATCGCTCATGCGAAGGCATATCACGCCTATGTGAACGATTTTAAGCCAAAACAACGCGGGGTTTGCGGCATCACGATCAGCGTCAGTTGGTTCGGACCTTTAACGCATTCTGCGGAGGATGCATATGCTGCTGAAATCAAAAGGCAAGCCGATGTGAGTTTACTTGGTATTTTTAAAGGTTTTGTTTCTATAATTATGGTTTATAGATAAGTGGAAAGTTGGCCGTGACCAAAGTAAAGTAATTGATGTGACACAAATTTAAACAATGGTAAGTAAAAACACATTTTCTAAGTGAAGGTTATTAGTTTATTATTCAATGACAAAGTTGCCTGGAAATACTCGGTTTTGCATTCAATTGCCCCAAGATAATCTCATAAATTATTAATGTTTAGACCTAATACATATTCCATTATTAGTGTTTTGAAAAGAGCTAAGTACTCCTGGTTTTCTTGCTGACTTTTCTCAGCAGAATCTGCTTTACGAACCGGGTGGTAGATTCTTAATAAACCATATGAGCTACAAGTTGACCTACTTATATCAAATATCTTAATCATTTTAAATCTTTGCAGCATACAAAGTATCTATAGGATGCTGGACTGGGATAGAGATTCTGAGGATTCGAATTTCGAAACGATTCAAATATGTAGATGTTGCATCTGCATATTCGAATCGTTTCGAAATTTGAATTCTCAGAATTACCATAGGAATCCAAATATGGATTCAAAATTTTTAAATTAGTTTTTTCGTTTACAGAAATATTATTTTTTAATAACCAAATATAAAATCTTATTAAGCAAGGCTTCAGGTAACGATTCGCATTTTTTGCTGCCTATGGTAAGAGTCAACTATCAATCTATTTGATGTTATGTGGCGACTATTTGACTAAACTTTGTACAAATTTCATCGCTTGAAAAAATATTTAAAATGGTAAGTGAAAAATCTGATATTTTTTACATTTGCTCTCCGAATATCTAAGAATGTGGGTTTGTTGCATTTGTTGTGATTTTTCTTATTTTTCTTATTTTTCTTCATTTTTTAACCCCCGACGCAAAAACGACGGGGTGTTATAAGTTTGACGTGTCTGTGTGTGTGTGTGTGTGTGTGTGTGTGTGTGTGTGTGTGTGTGTGTGTGTGTGTGTGTGTCTGTCTGTTCCCCTGTGGCGCTCAAACGGGTGGACCGATTTGAATGCGGTTTTTTTTGTTTGAAAGGTGAATTAGTCGAGAGTGTTCTTAGCTATGTTTGATGAAAATCCGTCCAAGATGGCCGCCGCTACAAAATGGCGGATTACATATTTTTTCACAAATCCCTTAATATGGGTATCAAATGAAAGGGCTTGACTAGTAGAATAGCACTATTGCAAATCCAAGATGGCCGCCGCCACAAAATGGTGAATGTCGGGGGTTTTTTAAATTTTCAATTTACACTTGTGAGCCTATTTTTTTATTTGCCATATTTGGCTTCGTATGCATTCCCATCAAAGTACTGTCGATCAAATATGGCTTCGTATGCATTCACGCTTGCTTTCTTTTGTTTGCCGATATGGAGGACCCATTTCTGCAAACAAAAGAAAGTTGCTTGCTAAGCTTGCTTTTATGGGTGCTATTGGGCTTTTTTTACTATGTTCTTGTTTGAATATTCCATTTGACTATGGCTAGAAAACGTGGTCGTCCAGCTAGTATTCTCGGAACACCGTCCACAAGTCGAGCCGATACACCATCCAGCCAATTCAATACTCCACCAGAAGTTACTGCTAGAAAACATGGCCACGAACGTAGCGTAGAAAACCAACCTCAAGCTGAATTGATACTTCATCCAGCTTACCTGATTCACCGATTCAAGATCTGCCTTTAGATATTGTTCGTTGTGATAACTTAGCTCATTATCCTAAGTGTAAAATGACAAAAGAAACTGCTTCACAGATTTTCAAAATGCATAATTTTGTTTTTCACTAAATGCATACGAAGCCAAATATGGATCTTATATGATTTTACTAGAATGCATATAAAGCCATATATGGCTTCGTATAGCAATTTCTAAAATAAATAACTTTTTTTATTTTGCTAATTACGACTGCTTAGTAAGGCCAAATAAAAGATGTTTTCAATATAAAAAAAAATTTCGTACCACTTACTCAAAAAAGTGACATTCTATGCCACAAAAAGCGAACATAACAATATTCATTTTTAATCTGTTATAAACAGGGAAAGAAAATTGTACTGAATTTCATTCATCCTCTAGTGGGAGAATGTGATTAAAATTTGGAATAGGTACTTAACGAAATTTATACTGAACTTAACATCTGTGTTTACACCATTGAGTTTTATTTGTATATAAAGCATTAATACATCTTTTTGAAAAAGGAATACGCATTTATTATGCAGTTATGATTATTAAATATAATTACGAAAACCGACGAGGCCGTATGAGCTTGATGCCTTTGCTTTTCCGACAAAAAATATTAGTCTAGGAATTTGCCGCGTTTTTGTTTTCTTCAAATACATAAACGTTAAGTTTATTTTAATTTATTTTTATAAATAAGTTAATGTTCTAAAAATACGTTACGATGTTAAATCAAAGCGACAGTGACAGTGAATTGTCGCATTCCATCAGTGCAAATGCTGCCGCATCTATACTAATAAATAAAATTGAAGTGTCTGTCTGTAATATCGAAATAACTACCTCATATTAAGCTCATATGGTTATTTGAACGGCACCATAACCGAATCACATGTTTTTAAAATTTTTGTCTGTCTGTCTGTCTGTCTGTCTGTCTGTTTGAACGGGCTAATCTTCGGAACGGCTGAACCGATTTTGACGGGACTTTCACATACAAGTAGAAAATTAACCAGGGAGTAACATAGGCTACTTTTTTAACCGACTTTCAAAAAAGGAGGAGTTGTGTTTTTCTACCTATGTACACCGATATCTCCGAAATTTCTGAACCGATTTACGTAATTTTTTTTTTAATCGATAGAGAAACATTGCGACACTGTCCTACAGAAAACTGACTTAAAACATAGGCTATTTTTTATCCTGAAAAAATGCACAGTTCCCCCGGGATTTTGAAAAACCGAAATCTATAGCTACAGCTATAGGTAGATTTTTAATAAATGCATACCTCATATTATTATTGTGTAAATTTTTTCGCAAATGGTACGAAACGTAGAGTATTTTCCTCGGTGATAAAGCTGTCTTAGTCTTGGGTGAACTTAAATCGTCACCCGCGACAGAAGACACTGCTTTATCCCCTTGGTTAATAATCTAGTATTATTTCATCTCCTCATGCAGTAAAGGGTTAAAAAGTAGACCGTAGTACTATAGATAGGTACCTATTGTAACAATAGTTCATTACTGCATGAGACCGGGAGGTAAGCGTTTTGTCGATTGTGAGTTAGAACTTAGACGCCCGAGTCTTGGCGAGGACGTTTATAACACGAGGCAGAAAGGCACTCCTGGTCGAGGCATGTATACTTGTCTAGTACTTTTCTAAAAATGAAACAAGTAAATTATTTAAAAAATACTTTTTCTGACCAGTTTGCCGCTTGTCTTTCCGTCTTCCATTTGATGAACTTTTCTTTACGCCTTTTTTTGATCTTTCCTTGAATTTAGACGTTAGCAAATTATTTTTTTTGATAATTTGGCCTCAACTCTAAAAATATTAGTCACTTGAACTAGATAAAATATCTAGTAGGTAACTTGTTCATTAAATAATTTAAAACGAACAGTTAATTCGCGCCTTTTAATGTTATGGCAATTTTATTTATTTGCCATAATATTAAAAGGCGCGAAATTTATTTTTTTATTTATTTTATAAAAAATTTAAAATCAATTTTTTTTAATTTTTGTTCCGAATTACGCTTACAGCGCTCGCAGCGCTGTAAAAAATCCGATACGGATAGCCGTGCCATGTTGTGAACGCTACAAAAAGCGCAATTCGGTAGAGTTCCCAATTAAAACTAGTATTAAGCTAAAGAAAACATATGAATATTAATACAAGATAATATCCAGGAAGAAAGATTATTCCAAATTCAAACTTATGATATGAAATGAAACATATTTACTTTTCTGGACACTGTTAAATACTGTTCAGGAAGTTTGACTTTCACATTAATCAACAGGGTATGAAATCTGCACATTTCATAGATACTTATCCTTTTTTTAGATAAAAATAATTTCTGTTATAGTGGGGCCTGTACGCTGAACCAATTTTCTCCAAACACGGAGGCTTTCCTTCTGAACTCTCCCAGATTGTTGCAAAGAAGAGCGTAGAACAGGGCTACCGAAGATCGCGCATGCCAGCGTTTACCGACGAAGAGAGGAATCTGGTGCGAGGGTCGTCTGATTTCTTTGGAGTAAATCATTATATGGGCATGCTTGTATCCGCTACGAAGTATAAGAGGAAGTCTTATGTGCCCTCTTTATATGACGATATCGATGTTGGAATTTATGTTCCGCCTGAATGGCCGCAGTCTGCTTCATCTTGGTTAAGGGTAAGTGTCAATTTGTCCAAATTGCTGCTATTGATTACTTAGATCTTTCTCCGGGCTGGTGTTGCTTATAATCTCAACCTCGGAGTCAACAACAACAGATTGTTGACTGACGACTCGGTGATTTCGTTACCAGTTTGCGCTGAACAGCCTTCACACGCCTCCACAAGAAATATACGTGACTGAGAACGGTTGGTCAGAAATCCCCAGGGACGGCCATTATCCGCGGAACGGTTGCTCAGGCGCAGACGGGGGGAAAGAAGGCGGCGGGGGGATCTGTCCCGATCCCCTCCTCTTTAGCGCGGGAGCCCCGGCACTTGGCTGGGGCGAATGGCAGACGCCTGTTACATATACAACGGGTTCCCCAGGCGTCCAGCATAACCAGCAAGAGAAACATGCCATGGTGGTTTTTGCCGTTGCCTTTGGGGGAGAGAACCACATAACCTCCGTTCTGCCCAAGGAACGAGGGTTATAGCTGTTCCACTATGCCAAAATGTGCCCCGTACATTTCCACTTCAGCTTCGCTACTCGATGATTTTTTGACTGACGACTCGATGATTTCGTTTACAGTTATCGCCGCACAGCCTTTACAACGTCCTCACACACCTCCACAAGAAATACAACAGGCCAATAATGTACGTGACAGAGAGCGGCTGGTCAGAGGTTCCCAGCGACGGCCACTATATAGACAACGGCAGGGTCAAGTACTACAGAGCTGCTTTGAACGACGCATTGGACGCTTTGAAAGTGGGCGTTGACCTTCGTGGGTATATGGCGTGGAGTTTGATGGACAACTTCGAATGGACCCGGGGCTATTCGTAAGTGTACCACGTTGTTAAACGACTTAAAAAAAATTGGTTGTCTGTAAAGTCACTTCACGGACGATAAGTTTGCATGTAACGTCATATGAAAACATTGATGAAGCTAAACGCTTAGGCCGAAAGTGTCTCTCTATCACTTGTTCCGCGCTCTCGCTTGTACGCTCGGCACAGGCGGAACGTGACACTTTATCGTGCGTGCAGCCGGCGTTCATCGATTTATAAGACGTTATCACGTCAAAAAGGAGTTTCTGTATTCGACCCGTAGGTAGGTATGTATGTAAGTATGTATGTATGTACTCGTATATCGAGGGTATTCTGGCAGAACCGAATAAGTGCAAAATTTAACAAAAGCTAGTTACATACATAGGCATACTTAGTTTTTTTTTCTTTATTTTCTAGTAAAACCGTATAACTGCAGAAGCTTTAACTATGGATATTTTCACTGTGTAAAGCAGTTATTTAGCAATTTTTACTTTAAACTTAAAAGCAAAGACACAACATGAATAATAAAATACAGAGATAACGAAATAAAATCATTTATTTTCTTTACTCATAAAAACAACTATTAATAATTTAATTAATTTTATATTTATAGGTAAATCAATATATTGGACTTTATTTGGTTCTACCTGATAAAACAAAATCTTTTTTTTTTTGGTTTATTGACAGGCAGAACAGAATATGTGAGTTTGTTATGTTTTGTATGTTAGATGTTAGGTATACCTATGTAATGAAATTTAATGCTCAACCTCAGTAGCAAAAGCAGATAAGGCTCAATTTGCTAACGTTTTCAGTCTCTTATCACGTGCGCATGTATTTTTCATCGAGATTTTCATTTAAATATTCTGTTTTAGACTGTGAGTTTGTGTATCGATGACGAAGTCGATGATTTATGAGACCAAGATATTCAATTGCTACAGGAAAAAAACAGAAACAAAAAGACTCGGCTGTAATTGCTAAAATATTAGAGGAAACTTTATATAAAATGTAGGAAAAGGTTAAACTGATGATAAGGTGGGGAAAAACAAATCACAAATATTGGGCAGTAAATGTAGCAAAAAGAAGATGAGATGATGGTTTACCCTGTAAGTCTCGCTCTAAAAATCGGCCAGCAAAGGTTCCAAAGGAAATAAACTATTCTGAATGTTTAATTTTGTTTCTAGCATTCTCGTCAAAGTTATCAGAAATGTTCCAATAACTTTGACGAGAACGCTAGACACAAAATATGTCGACTTTGCTGGAATCTTGATTATTTTCGTGGGTAAAAAAAAAAATTAATTGTTTTCCATGTTTCTGCAAAGCGTCCTAAGCAAGTACTTGTTGTGAAACATAAACGTGAGCAAAGAGCTTACGCATAAAAATGCTACTTTATAAACAATGACGTAAAAGTGTAAGCTTGCCAAAAGTGTTTTACTAAAACTCTTAACATTGCACAGTCTTTGACGCTTTAAAAAAATGCAATAGTACTGGTACTTTTAATGCATTATAATTTATAATAAAGGAAAACGTGAGCCAGATAACAAAACTAAGCCGATCTTGGAAGGTATTCGTCGCCACCCGACGGTGATTAGTGTTCCTGAAGATGTTAAAGAGGAGGACGTGCTGTTTTGCGAGGACATTATGTAATCTTACATTTTTTTAAATATTTTTATTGCCATTGTATCTGCACAATAAAAATTTAAACAGCTTTGTCGTGAAGATATAATGGTAATTAAACCATAATATGGTTATAATAAAAAAATTATCACTTATTTGTTTTTTAAATGCAGTAATTTCCAGAATATTTTCTGGTAAAAACGGATAACTTTGAGCAATTTAGTATTTTGTCGTCTTAAATACAAGATTATTTCAATTATTTTAACATAAACTACTTAAGTAATTTCAATGTCATAAAATGAATTCTTTTAATATATCAGATATTAATACTTTGTGTTGGGATTTACAGCTTATTTACGAATTTCAGGTAAAACGGAATAACTGCACTACCTTCACAGTAACTTTCCTTTTTTCTTTACTTTTTATGACAATTATTATATCAATTAATATATCGAATACTTTTTGGATAACATACCCAACTACAAGTACTGATATTCTCATGTTGTTATTATGCTTTACCGTTAAACTATGATTATTCAAAACTTAAAATGCTCTTTTCTCAGAATGACATATTGTGCACTTATCTGTTTCTGCCAGAATACCCTCGATATGTTCGCGATTATTTCAAAAACCAATAAACCGATTTCGACCATTTTTTTCACTATCATCTACGTACTGTCAGGAAAGTGTTAGTGTGTACCACACCTAGTTATCACTCTTATGGTACGCTGTTATACGCATAAATGTACGGGACCCATAAATAAATGCAAACGCATAAATGTGCGTGCGTGCGTGCGTGAGTGCGTGTGTGTGTGTGTGTGTGTCTGTGTGTCTCTGTGTGTGTGTGTCTGTCAGTCTGTCTGTGTCTGTCTATCTGTCTGTCTGTGTGTCGCTGTGTGCCTCTCTCTCTCTCTCTGTGTGTGTGTGTGTGTGTGGGTGTGTGTGTGTGTGTGTGTGTGTGTGTGTGTGTGTGTGTGTGGGTGTGTGTGTGTGTGTGTGTGTGTGTGTGTGTGTGTGTGTGTGTGTGTGTCTGTCTGTCTGTCTGTTCCGACGGGAACCGATTTGAATGCGGTTTTTTTGTTTGAAAGGTGAATTAGTCGAGATTGTTGTTAGCTATGTTTGATGAAAATCGATCCAGAATGGCGGATTACATATTTTTTCACAACTCCCTTAATATGGGTATCAAATGAAAGGGCTTGACTAGTAGAATAGTACTATGTAAATTATACAAGATGGCCGCCGCCACAAAATGGCGAATGTCGGGGGTTTTTTAACCGACTTCAAAAAAAGGAGGTTCTGTATTCGACCCGTATGTATGTATGTATGTATGTATGTATGTATGTATGTATGTATGTATGTATGTATGTATGTATGTATGTATGTATGTATGTATGTATGTATGTAAGTATGTTCGCGATTATCTCCGCAACTAATGAACCGATTTTGATGATTGTTTCACTATCGTAATCTACATACTTTCAGGAAGGTTTTAATTATAACACATCCAGTTATCATTCTTACGTACGAAGTTATAACCATAAATGTATACATATGTCACTAATATGTTCTCTGATATTGCCAGACCTATTGCTGAAGTCTAATATACCTATTCTGGCCAAAGACTTCACTCTGCTACGCCTACGTGACATTGAACTATTGCAAAAAGTTTTGGGCCGAAGTCAGTACAGCTATACTATAGAGTGATTCCTTGGAGTTTGTGCACGGTTACGTGTATTTCCATTGTATACAAAGCCAAACCGCAAGGGTGTGAAACTGGTCGCGTATAAATTGTAAATTACTTTTTAATCAAGGTCTTCCAAATTATACAAGAGTAGTACGCATACAAACTAATCTTGTATAGATCGGAAGTTAGGTTAGGTTGGGTTAGAACATTATAAAACCATTCACCTATACTTAGTATGACACATAAAATGTATGTATTATGTCACAGGATATTTAATAATAATCTATACTAATATAATAAAGCGGAAGAGTTTGTTTGTTTGAACGCGCTAATCTCAGGAACTACTGGACCGATTTCAAAAATTCTTTCACCGTTGGATATGTACGTGATCCCTGAGTGCTATAGGCTATATATTATGTACCACGGGCGAAGCCGGGGCGGACCGCTAGTTAATAATATATAGGTCATAATCTATTTTACATACTTAGTTCTCATTTATATTATTATTAATATAAAGAAAACAAATCACTAAAACGCATAAAATAATTTTTTTCAAAGAAAAATGAACCGACTTCAAACCATTCGAACTAAAAAGTTAAAAATAATTTTTTATTCATTTAGATTTACGATTAAACTACCTAACTCAAATAATATATAATTTTTTGGAGTCGGCGCCAAACCACATTCAATTCGTCTTAGTAAAATCAGAGTAACTATCCACTTTTGAATGCGAGCGCGGTGAACCATAATAGTCACGGAGGGTGAGGCTGTCCGGGACGCGGGGAGCATATTTTCGACTTGAAAAGTATGAGTCATTTGGCGCCGACTTCAAAAAATTATATATCATTTGAGTTAGGTAGTTTAATCGTAAATCTAAATGAATAAAAAATTATTTTAAACTTTTTAGTTCGAATGGTTTGAAGTCGGTTCATTTTTCTTTGAAAAAAATTATTAAATTTTTAATTTATACTTGTTTTCTTGTTTCCAGGGAGCGTTTCGGTCTCTACGAAGTGGATTTCAAAAGCGAGCTCAAAGAACGACGTCCGAGGAAATCCGCGCTCGTTTACAAGCGGATCATCAAGACGCGAGTGGTGGATCCCTATTACGAACCCACCATACTCGCTATTTAATATAATAGTAGATCGATGAAGAAAACTATACCGAACTTGCACACTACTGCAGGGACTTTGTCGGTGTACTATAAACTGGTTCGTTTTACGATCGTGTAAAGTTTGTAGACGATCGTAAAACGCACATCTTTGAATCTACATACTCTACACTCTACACGATCGCAAAACGCACACCTTTACGTCTATAAACTATACACTATTTTCACTTTGACACTAAAAATAAGGTTTGCTTAGTACCAATACTGGGAAAAAGCACAAGGGCAGAAAATTAGTTATTAAGGTAAATTGAAAAAAAAAAAAAAATTGCACATAGATTCAATTTTTTATAGGAAAGTTACGTAATTAATTTTTTTGTCACCATATGACTTTTGGACATAGGTTTTTCTATAATTAGGGTTCCGTACCCGAAGGGTAAAAAACGGAGCCCTATTAATGTCACTCGGCTGTCTGTCTGTCCGTCTGTCCGCCGGTCACAGGTCTCTAGCTCGCAGACGAAATGAGTTACAAACCTGAAATTTTGGTATTTAGTGTAAAACGTTAACCCAAAATCAAATATTGAATTAGAAATTGAATTAAATTATTTTTCAGGGGGACTCCCATACATGAAAAAGGAGCCGGAAATAAAAATTTTTTCTTGACCCTAGCTTGTGGGGTATCATTGTTTAGAGCTCATGAAGTAGAGTACAAATATATATTTTTTTAATTTTTATCTCAAAAAATAAGGGAATGGGAGGCCATCAAAGTTGTCAGTTTTAGACCATTTTTGTGACGGGGGCTATCTCAAAAACTAAACTAGTTGGGAATATGATATTTCAGTATATTATGTACTATATGCTCTATTTAAACAACAAATACTGAAAACAACGATTTATTAAATAGTTTATAAGCTGTGACCAAAATAAACGAACATTTTTTTTGGGTTTTTCTTTCACGGTTTGTTGCGATGTCTAGCTCGGAAATTAAATATTTCTTAGACCCAAAATATTATATTGTTCATAATTATGTACGGAACCCTGAAAGAGCGAGGCCCGACTCGCACTTGGCTGATTTTGTTTTTGTTAGATTGGTCCCCGGCCTTACATTGCCTTTAATTTTTGATTTTCCTATAAAACTATTGAAGCAGTGTGCAATTTTTTTTCAATAATTATATCTCAATACTAGCTGTTTTCTACACTTGTGCAGTGTGCCTTTTCTCTTAAGGAGGGCAGAATTATAGGACTTGACTATCAGAATGAGAGGGGCTTAGGTCGTAGTCCACCACACTGGATGAGTGCGGTTTGGTAGACTTCACACGCCTTTGAGAACTCAGGCGTGCAGGTGTCCTCACAATATTTTGCTTCACCGTTAAAGCAAGTGATATATAATTGCTTAAAACGCACATAACTCGGAATAATAAAAGGTGCGTGCTGAGGATCGAACTCGGTCTCCCCAAAAAGGAGGCCGACTGTCGAGTCTATACCACTAGACTATCACCGTTTTTAACTAGTGGACTTTACTATTTTTATCTACACCCATGCTTTAAAATAAATCCTCTATAAAAGATTCTGAAACTGTTAGCTTATTGCCAACATTAAAACACCCAATGTTCTAATAACCATAGTATCATCCAAAGGAGTGTTATTATGAAATTCAGTACAACATTATATCATCCGTTTTCATAATAACACTCCTTTGGATGATATTATGGTTACTAGGACTGGCTTTTTAATGTTAGCAGTAAGCTAACTGTTTCATAATCTTTTATAGAGGATTCATATTATGCGTGTAGATAAAGTCTTATATTATGCAACTGTTGTATAATAAGGGGTACCTATTTACACTCATGTGACAGTAGTTATCACACTCGGCTTTTAATACCCCTTATTATTACCCAACAGTTGCATAAAAACATAATATTATTATCTAGTAATAAGGAACACAATAGATCTTTTAATATTATTATTTTGTTGTATTAAGTAGTGTACAATTACTATGCTAGCGTTTAGTGAAATATTTATGCATTATTTTCGTGATTTATGTTATCCTGTGCACAACAGTGAGTGGAAACTGCAAATAAGAATAAAAAATTAAGGAAGTATTAATATTAGTATCAGTAAGCGGCATTGAAGAATTAGAAAATATTTATACCTAAATTATAACAAACATGATTGTGTACTTATTTCCGTAACTCCAAAATTACCCTTGATGTGAGTGATCGTACATAAATTAACGTCAAAAACTTCTAATTTATTCTTTGCTAGTCCAGTAAATTTAACGTTTACTAGTATTACGTCAAATCCGGTAATTCTGATTTTTTGCAGACTTGTTTATGATAGTTGGAGATCCCATCTTAGAAATTTATACCCTCATCTGTTATTTAAACGAATTATATGTCGAATGAAAGACTATTTTATTCCCAATCGAACTGTATTTGGTTGCCTGGTCAAAAGTGGTGCTAAATCATGGTTGTCTGGATTTAAAGATATAAAATTTCTGTGCGAGTGTTGAAAGTGACAGAAAAGTGTTGCGCGCGCAATTACATTTGACAGACAAAGATGCAGTGAGGCAGGCGTGCACTCGGCAGGTGCTTAGTCCATACATAGATTAAAACCATAGACTTGCTGTGCCTGTCCATTAAAGATATTTGCAAAAAAAAAAATAAGTGAGAGACGTAAGGTATAAGTCATAAAACGTAAAAAAGCTGTTTTTGAAAATTTTGTCTGTTTGTCTGTATGTTTGTGCATGTATTACGCAAACACTACTAAATGGATTGAAATTAAACTTGGCATGATTTAAGTTCATACTACATAATAGCATATAGGATACTTTTTATCCCGAAATTCAGCACAGTTCCCTTGGGAGAGGGGATGAAAGTCAAAATGTGTACTTAGCTGTAATTCATTATCGCGTAGTCCAATTTCATTAATTTTTTTTTGTTAGAAAGGAGATACTTTAAAAATTGTTCCGTAAATATTTCAAAGTCATCAATTTTGTAGTTCAGAAATTACAAAATAATTAAAATAAAAAAAAAAATTAATTCAATTTCTAATTCAATATTTGATTTTGGGTCAACGTTTTACACTAAATACCAAAATTTCAGGTTTTTAACTCATTTCGTCTGCGATCTAGAGACCTGTGACCGGCGGACAGGTGGACAGACAGACGAGTGACATTAATAGGGCTCCGTTTTTACCCTTTTGGTACGAAACCCTAAAAATGAACGAAATCGGACTACGCGATAGTGAATTACAGCTAAGTACATATTTTGACTTTCATCCTCTCTCCCAAGGGAACTCTGCTGAATTTCGGGACAAAAGGTATCCTATATGCTATTATGTAGTATGAACTTAAATCATGCCAAGTTTAATTTCAATCCATTCAGTAGTTTTTGCGTAATACATGCACAAACATACAGATAAACAGACAAAATTTTCAAAAACAGCTTTTTTACGTTTTATTACTTATCCCTTACGTCTCTCACTTATTTTTTTGTAAATATCTTTAATGGACAGGCACAGAAAGTCTATGGTTTTAATCTATGTATAGACTAAGCACTTGCCGAGTGCACGCCTGCCTCACTGCATCTTTGTTTGTCAAATTAAATTGCGCGCGCAACACTTTTCTGTCACTTTCAACACTCGCACCGAAAATTTTATATCTTAAAATCCAGACAACCATGATTTAGCACCACTTTTGACCAGGCAACCAAATACGGTTCGATTGGGAATAAAATAATCTTTCATTTGACATATAATTCGTTTAAATAACAGATGAGGGTATAAATTTCTAAGACGGGATCCCAGACAATGATGTTGACCCAGTGAATAATCCAAGTTTGTGACCTCGAGCGCCGAACGGAACTTTGTCAAAAATCGAAACAACCACAAAAATTTCGGATTTTTTTCAGATTTAGTCGATTATAACCCTGAAGGACTAGTTTTTGATGGTAGTTTTTCAGGACGTTTTAAAATTAAAATAAAATTGCTACAATTTAAGACCAGAACCAGCTCTGTAGGAACTAGGTATATTACTTACTGAGATGCTCGCGACTTCGCCCGCGTGAATTCTTAATCTCTTACAAACTTCCATCTCCTATTTAACCAACTTGGGTGTAGTTTTTCCGAAATTCCTTAAACACGTAATTCAAATTCAAATTCAAAACTCATTTATTCAAAGTAGGTAGGTATGTACACTGTACGCTTTTTGAACGTCAATATACTTATAAAGTACCTACATGAAAGTGATGTAATGGTGATAATTACTACGGAAACTTAAAACTTAAACTACGAGGGTTCCAAACGCGCCCTGGTCTGAGAAGAGCCCACAAAAAACTCAGCCGGGTTATTTCTTTTTATTATCATCATCTCACAATATGTCTAATTTGTAAATGATTTGAACTATTGGCTTTTAGAGCAATCTATGTTTTTTTTATTGTACCTATGATAGGCTTACGTTTGACGACTATAATTGTAGAATATCACTCCGAACCACTACCAACAATATAAGACACTTTCTATTTACTAGAACTTTTATCAGACGCTTTAAAGTTACACAAAAAATAAATGCATAATTGAAGGAATAGGAAAATTAATTAGAAAGAATTGTACTCTATTTACGATGATACTTATTAATATAATTACTTTTTAAACATTGAATTAAATAATAATACATAATATTTTATAAATACATATTTGCATGCCAGAAATGGCCGAATACATTGGTACTATTATAATATTTTGTAAACATCTTTTATACATGTTTTGATGCAAATAAACGATTTGATTTGATTTGAACATTTCTTTCTACAATTCCTTCTAATAAGAATTGCAAGAGCCCTATGTCCAGTATTAGAGGTCTATCGGTTGAAATGATGATAATGATGACACAAAACATTCGTCGCTATAAGCAGACATATTATGTAATACATGCAGTCGACTTACTAGGATTAGTGATTATTAAGAACTGTCATATTATACTAACAACACCGTCATGTGCAAATTAAGGAAACCCTTTGTGAGTTGAGAGAGTTCCCAGCTAACCCGGGTATGCTTTTACTGTGCGACAAGCATCTTTTGGCTTGCTTTTGGCCGATAATGACTCTGTCAGGAAACAGTGGCGGATTAGATGTCGACAGCGCTCTAGGCAGCACCTTGCCCCTCTGCTTGGCTGAACAAACGGCTAGTTCTGATTTTTAATATGTTGTTAGGACCATTAACACTAGTGTAAGTATATTTATCCAAGTTTGCAGCTTCAAAAGACTTGTGCTAACTTGCAGCACCTGCTTAGATACTTAATTTTGGCACCCCTTGTCTTGCGTTGTCATCTTGCAGCCCTAGGCATTATAATGTACTGGGTACTAAAGAATCATTTAAAACAATTTCCAAAAATTAATCAAATAGCCTATTTTTAACCCCCGACGCAAAAACGACGGGGTGTTATAAGTTTGACGTGTCTGTGTGTGTGTGTGTGTGTGTGTGTGTGTGTGTGTCTGTCTGTTCCCCTGTGGCGCTCAAACGGGTGGACCGATTTGAATGCGGTTTTTTTTGTTTGAAAGGTGATTTAGTCGAGAGTGTTGTTAGCTATGTTTGATGAAAATCGGTCCAAGATGGCCGCCGCTACAAAATGGCGTATTACATATTTTTTCACAACTCCCTTAATATGGGTATCAAATGAAAGGGCTTGACTAGTAGAATAGCATTATTGCAAATTCAAGATGGCCGCCGCCACAAAATGGCGAATGTCGGGGGTTATTTAAATTTTCAATTTACACTTGTTTAACCGATTGAACAGGCTGTATGATCATGGATCTTTGTTTATCCTCAGGGATAATAATTATTATTAAAAAACAACATAAATACTCTTTACTGCCAAAATTCAAGGAACCATGAAAACGATGGACCTATGACTATGAGCGCACCCTATCTCCCGAGTTCTCTCCGTAAGTCCGTAGCCTACCACTATATTTTTAACTTAGGCTGGTTCGCAAATTGATTTCAAAATAATTCAATTCGTAGAGATAGGTAATAGGTACTAATAATGTAATTAACATGTTTAATAAGCTATAATTTAAAAATTAAAAAAACCCGACTGCCATGCTAAAAAACGAACTAAAAAATTAATAAACTACCACCGTACCACTTACAGTGTAGTTGTTATTTATTTTGTTTTTCATGATTTGTCACTCCAAATTGATTTAAAACATATAGATTGTATACATTTTCGTACTCGCCTTTTAAAGCCCTTTATTTTGATACCCCACTCGAGGGTCTTGAAGAAAAAAAAATTTTCAGCCCGCACATTAAAGTGCATAACATTCGCCATTTTGATTTTTTATGAATTTTATGTACCCAGTAACATTTGCGCCGTCAAGACAAATCTAATGACGTATAATTTATCAAAATAGGTTGAGCCGTTACTTAACGGTTACGAACTGACATAGGAAACGGTCATTTTCTACGATTTATCACTCCAAATTCTTTCCAAATATATAAATTTATACATTTTCGTATTTGCCTTTTGAATCCCTTTATTTTGATACCCCACTTGAGGGTCTTGAAGAAAAAATTTTTTTTCAGCTCGCACATTAAAGCGCGAGCTGAAAACTCTTAAAAATTCAAAACTTTAAAAAAACACATAAACACTTAAAAATTTAAAAAAAAATCTTTTTTTACTCGGACTTTATGTCCGCCATTTAGTTTTTTTTTTTAATTTAGGTACCCTATAACACTCGCGTCATTGAGACAAATCTAATGACGTATCATTTATCAAAATCCGTTGAGCCGTTGATTAGTTACAAGCGGACATAGGAATGGACATACATACACACAGGTGAAACACATATACCCAGTCGGGTAAATAAATTACGTAATTAAAAAAACTAAAAACCCGACTGCGTAAAACAAACTAGTTCTGGTAACTGAAAAGCAAAAAACAAGCTTTGTACTTTATAAACTAGAATTTGATAAGATCATAAACATAACTAATGTTAGAAAATGTATGGCATGCGGGGGCGAACTAATAGTCCTGAGTAGTTGGCTAAGTAATGCCCCCGCCTGCCATACATTTTCTAACATTAATTATGTTTATGATCTTATCAAATTCTAGTTTATAAAGTACAAAGCTTGTTTTTTGCTTTTCAGTTACCAGAACTAGTTTGTTTTACGCAGTCGGGTTTTTAGTTTTTTTAATTACGTAATTTATTTCTTGGTTTTTAGTGCAAAACTATGAAAAATTTTTAGATGCATATTTTTACAAGAGACAGGCCTGTGTCACTCGGCGTGTAGGTAATAGCGCGTTTAAGACGACTATTAGCGCCATCTGTTGAACACTAGAAACTTTAATAAGGTCCTTCATAATATTATTGTATTATTTTAGTGTTTGGCGATTTAAGGTTAAATTATTAGTGTTACAATAATTGATGGGAAGGGGGGAGGTGTAGGGGGGATTATGTGGAATGTGGTAGAGTGGAGTGGGAAGGGATCTTAAATAAATTACCACCAATTTACTCACAGTGTAGTTGTTATTTATTTTGTTTTCTATGATTTGTCACTCCAAACTGATTACAAACACATAGATTGTATATATTTTCGTATTTGCCTTTTAAAGCCCTTTATTTTGATACCCCACTCGAGGGTCTTGAGGAAAAAAATTTTTTTCAGCTCGCACATTAAAGTGCATAAAATCCGCCATTTTGAATTTTTGTTAATTTTATGTACCCAGTAACATTTGCGCTGTTAAGACAAATCTAATGACGTATCATTTATCAAAATAAGTTGAGTCGTTGAGTAGTTACGAACTGACATAGGAAACGGTCATTTTCTGTGATTTATCACTCCAACTTATTTTCAAATATATAATTGTATACATTTTTGTATTTGCCTTTTAAATCCCTTCATTTTGATACCCCACTCGAGGGTCTTGAGGAAAAAATTTTTTTCAGCTCGCACATTAAAGCGCATAAAGTCCGCCATTTTAATTTTTTTTTTAATTTAGGTACCCTATAACACTCGCGTCATGAAGACAAATCTAATGACGTATCATTTATCAAAATCCGTTGAGCCGTTTATTAGTTACACGCGGACATAGGAATGGACATACATACACACAGGTGAAACACATAACCCAGTCGGGTAACCAGTCGGGTAAAAAGAAGCTATAATCAAAATTGGAATCATTTCTTTGAACTATTTTTCAGATACGTACCTACATACTAAGTACCTACATTATGTACAATCGTAAATTCGTAACAAAACAAAACATTATTTTAAGAGGTTTCAAGCTTCTTTATCTCAATTTCATGTGTAGCGGTAACATGATAAAGTTAAGTGGCGATCTACTCTGATAAGTGTTAAAATATACCTACCTACGTATCATAGTAAACTTATAATGTCAATTAAGTAGGTTTAAAACGACAAGCTTTTATACCGGCTTCGCCGTCCTATTAAACGAAACTAGGTATGTAGATGTCCGCGACTTCGTAGTTTTAGATATTTTATAGAAATCCAGAGGGTTTGATAAACATACAACTCTGATTTTCCGAAATAAAATGTATCTTTTATCCGTCTCCAGGATGCAGGCTGTCTCTGTGCCACTCTGTTCATCAAAATGGGTTCGGCGGTTACTGTTGCGTTATGGAGCAAACTTTGAAGCGCAGGGAGATGAAATATACACCCTCTCGGTTGTATTAAGTACTTAATAGTAGCATAATATTTACAGATTTATTTATTATTTTTAGATTTATATACTAAAATGTACAAGGAACTTATTTCATATTTAAGTGAGGTAAAGTAGTTACGCATGTATTGCTATTTCATCGAACGTGATAGACATTATAAATAAATATATTATAAACAAGCGGACACCCGCGACTTCGTTCGCGTGGATATTGGTTTTTGAAAATCTCGTGAGAATCGTTTTGTTTTTCCTAAGCTCCTTTGAGCATATACCTTGCTAAAAACTGTTAAAAGGTCACTGGCGGATGTTTAGGTAGATCAAAATGAAAACATCCGCCAGTAAAAGTCCCATCAAAATCGGTCCAGCCTCTCAGAGATAAGCCAGTAAATCAAATCAAATCAAATCAAATCAAATAAACTTTATTCAAAATTGGTACACTGTACACTTTTTGAACGTCAATTTAGGTACAGGCAATGGTGATAATTATTTACGGAAACTTAAAACTAAAACTACGAGAGTTCCAAACGCGCCCTGGTCTGAGAAGAGCCCACAACAAACTCAGCCGGGTTTTTTTTTTTTTTTTTATTATCACCATCTTACAATATGGTATAATAGCCATAAAAATGATTTGAACTGTTGGCTTTTAGAGCAATCTATGTCCATGGATTTTTGTCATTAAAAAAATCTTTTAAGCTATAGTAAGACTTTTCAATTAATTTGCGTTTAATAAAACCTTTGAACTTATTGAGAGACATATCCAAAATGTTCTCTGGCAACATATTATAAAAAAGTACAGAATTACCAACAAATGATTTTCCAACTTTTCGCAGCCTAGTAGTGGGCAACACAAGTTTATCTTTATTTCTAAGATTAATGTTATGACAGTCACTTTTTTTCTTAAATTTATCGATATTTTTGTGTACATATATTAAATTTTCAAGAATATATTGGTTATAAACTGTCATAATTTTAACTTCCTTAAACTTATTTCTCAGTGACTCTCTGGGTCCCATATTATATATGGCACGAACAGCCCTCTTCTGCAGCACGAAAATGGAATTAATATCAGCAGCATTACCCCATAAAAGTATGCCATATGACATAATGCTGTGAAAGTAACCAAAATAAACTAACCTCGCAGTTTCAATATCAGTTAGTTGGCGAATCTTTTTAACCGCATATGCAGCAGAACTAAGTCTGTTCGATAAGTTATTTACATGAGGGCCCCATTGGAGTTTAGCATCTAACGTTATCCCCAGGAAAACAGCCGTATCCACTAGATCTAATTCCTCATTATTAAGCTGTACAGTGGTTTCAACTTGTTTAACATTAGGTAAAGTGAATTTAACACACTTAGTTTTTTTCCCATTAAGTAATAAATTATTTGCTTCAAACCACTGTACCACTTTTGTGAGAGAATTGTTTACTTCGTCAGGTATTCTTTGGTATCTATCAATTTTAAACAAAAGTGATGTATCATCAGCAAACAATACTATCCCGTGACTATCCTTAGCGAGATAAGGAAGGTCATTAATATAAATAAGGAATAGAAAGGGCCCAAGAATAGAACCCTGTGGAACTCCTATTTTTACAGCTGATCCGGTAGACCGCTTTCCGTTCACATCTACTTTTTGTGTTCTATTATTAAGGTAAGAATTCATTAAATCCAAAGCTGCACCTTTAATTCCATAATGGTGTAGTTTTCTGAGTAATGTTTCATGATCAACACAATCAAAAGCCTTGGACAAATCACAAAAAACTCCAAGTGCATCATGTGACTCCTCCCAGGCTTCAAATATATGTTTAATTAACTCAACACCAGCATCAGTTGTTGAGCGACCCCTTGTGAAACCAAACTGTTTTGTATGTAATATATCATTAGTATGAAAATGTTTAAGCAATTGATTTAGTATTAATTTTTCAAAAATTTTACTAAAGGTAGGTAGTACCGATATTGGTCTAAAGTTAGTGGGGTCACTAGTACTACCTGATTAATCTTTAAAGTATTTCCTTTCTAACAAAAAAAGAATGAATGAAATCGGACCACCGGTTAACGAATTACAGCTAAGTACACATTTTGACTTTCATCCCCTCTCCCAAGGGAACCGTGCTGAATTTCGGGATAAAAAGTATCCTTTAATGTTACTCCATAGTATAACTTAAATCATGCCGAGTTTCATTTCAATCCATTCAGTAGTTTTTACGTGATGCGCGCACAAACATACAGACAAACAGATAAACAGACAAAAATAAAAAAATAGCTTTTTTACGTTCTATTACTTATACCTAACATACCCCAGTTATTATTTTGCAAAAATTTTCAATGTACAGATACGGCAATTCTGCGATTTTATTATATGTATAATGTATATAAATAGATTAATAAAATATATTATGTTCATAAGGTCACGTAGCTACGTCACAACGTGTAGTTACTAAGCCGTGAAAAGGTAACAGTATAGATAATAAAAAAATGTATTTGTTAACAGACAGGTTTTTATGTTTATTTACGTTCACTTTCCTAGTAAGTATATTACTTAAATAATTTCTTAGCTATGTACCACATAAATGATACGTTGAACCTTCAAGCACACTTATAAAATAGATGACGTATAATCATTCTCCTTCAGATATCTGCAGACTAGTTAACTGAGCGCACAACATGAAGCAATTTATTATTTTATGGTATGTACTAGTGAATAGATAGATATCTATGCAGATCTAAATGTGTTAACTCCATCCATCTAAAAAAATAAGATTTTTAATGGAAAAATTAAGGTTTTTAAGAAAAATTCAGTTTAGTTACTTCTAAAACTGCCAAAAAACATTTTATAATTTAAAGTTGTTTGTTTGTACTTATCCTCTTTTTTAAATATTCAAAATTATGCAATATGCCCGTATCTCAAAATTTATATTACTGGAGTTAGTACGGTTTAATCTATTGCTCCTCATATGGTACCTACTATAAGTGCTTACAAGTACATAATTATAGTTACAAGAATTAGGATGACATCTCTCAGCATCAGGTCATCAGATAGGACATTTGATCCATAGAAAATGATTTGATGCGTAACGATAGCTTAGGTATATCTAGTAGGTTGGAATGGAAAAAATGCGTATCTACATCATTTCACCCTAATTTTACTGTGGCGTAAGTAGAATGAAAAAAAAAATTAAATTGACTATGTACCTACCTATTCTTAACGACGGAAATGTCTGGCAACGCATTCATGATCAACGATCATGAATTTATTGAAGTGTGCGTAAACTGTCTTTATATGTATGTATATACCGTAGTAGTTACCCAAAATATTTCAAGCTCTAGTGTATAACGTGGCAGCGCAGCGGGAGGACCTCGTAATTTGGCAGAGAATATTTTTCGCGTAACCATACGTCTAACCCACAAAGGCGAGGATAATTCTGCTATTTGTTGTTATATTATGTAAATAGTTTGGCGGCAGTCTTGTGCGATGCTTCGCGGTGGCAGGACCGACGGTTTCCAGACGACTTCATGTTCGGCGCGGCGACCGCTGCGTACCAGATAGAAGGGGGTTGGAACGCCGATGGTAAGGGATGGTTACTTGTCCACCAAAAAACAAGCACAATGGGTGTCACAAATAAGTATTCGTAGATACCTCCACGGTTAAGGTTAAGGGTCATAAGTTGAAAGAACCCTGACTTGTGCCTCCGAAACTGGATTTTTTCTATTCGGCGCGTATTTTTTTTTCTATGTTTAAAAGTTATCGATTTCTGAACCGGTTTGCATGATATTTTTCTTTAAATCAGAATTTAGGAAGTTTGCGAGACGGTCCCATAAAAAGTCATGCATTGCCTTTCAATTTTGCATTGTAGAGTCTACATCTCCTGAGGATGCGTCGAGTGTTTTGGTGGATTTGTGTGGTGTTGCGTGGTGGCGGTGCGTGTTGTTTGCTTGGCTGCTTGTTTTTCCTGCATGCTTAGCAGCGGGAGGGCGGGCGGCTCATAGCGCATGCTGCATGTTGTACCTACCATACAAAGTATGTTTTGGCGGATTACAGCAAAATTATTTTGTTTTTCATTAACTTCTGTAAAGTAACGCCTGCTTCTATTTAATATTTAAAAATATCATAGTTTCCCTGCACGTTTTCCCCCGTAGGTGTCATAATATCAATCATCAGTCAATGTGCATCCACTGTTGAACATAGGCCTCTTTCAAGCAGCGCCAACCCGCTCTATCCTCGGCTGTTCGCATCCAATTGATGCCAGCCACCCTCTGGATATCGCCGTTCCACCTTGCTGGGGGGCGCCCTGCACTCCTCTTGCCAAGTCGTCTCCACTCGCAGACTTTTCGGCTCCATCGCCCATCGTTCCTCCGACATACGCGGCCAGCCCACTGCCACTTCAACGTGCTTGCCTTGAGAGCTATGTCGGTCACTTTAGTTCTTTGGCGAATTACTTCGTTTTGGATTCTATCACTCTAAGAAACTCCGAGCAGAGCTCTTTCCATAGCACGCTGAGCGACTTGGAGTCTGTAGACTAGCCTTGCTGTCAGTGTCCATGTCTCGGCACCGTGGGTCATTACCGGTAGTACGCACTGATCGATGACTTTGTCTTCAGGCATTGTGGTATGGCGACGAAAAGACTCGACGAAGTTTTCCGAATGTTGCCCAGCAATTCAATAAATATTTTATTATAATCCTTGAAGTGACACACACCTCGGTTACATTGTACAGCATAGAGATGGAGCCCAAACGAAAATGCCCATTCTCCTTTAATTATACCCTACATCTATTTTGTACCTTACGATGACGAGTATTTGCGTACTACTCTTGTATACATTGTAATCACAAATTGAAAAATTGCATTACAATGTATACACAAGCAATGTACCTAGGTACAGTATTTTGTGGTCTATCAATTTAATATTTCGAAATTTCAGATAAAGGTGAAAGTATTTGGGATCGCTTAACACACACGAACCCTGAATTCATCAGCGACAGAAGCAATGGCGACGTCGCTGCTGACACTTATACAAATTACAAAACCGACGTTCAAATGATGAGACAACTCGGTGTGGATGTGTACAGATTTTCAATTTCTTGGTCAAGAATACTTCCCAATGGCTTATCCAACAAAGTCAGCAAAGCTGGCCTTACATTTTACAACAACTATATTAACGAAATGGTGAAGTACAACATAACCCCAATGGCAACGTTGTACCATTGGGATTTGCCTCAGAAACTGCAGGATCTCGGCGGGTTCATGAACCCGAACTTCCACGAATGGTTCGAGGATTACGCGCGGATCGCTTACGAGAACTTCGGCGATAGAGTCAAACACTGGATCACGTTCAACGAACCCAGAGAGATCTGTTACGAAGGCTACGGTTCTGATACCAAACCACCCGTCGTAAACGCGACTGATATTGGAACCTATCATTGCGCGAAGAACCTAGTTATCGCTCATGCGAAGGCATATCACGCCTATGTGAACGATTTTAAGCCGAAACAACGCGGGGTTTGCGGCATCACCATCAGCGTCAGCTGGTTCGGACCTTTAACGCATTCTGCGGAGGATGCATTGGCTGCTGAAATCAAAAGGCAAGCCGAGGTGAGTTTACGTGGTATTTTCGAAGATTTTGCGATTATGGTCGTGAATCGTGACTAAACGATAATAATACCCGTTACACTTTCAATAATGATAAAAACACATTTACCTACTAAGTAAAGGTTATTAATATTAAAAAACAAAGTTGCATGCAAAGACTCGATTTTGCATTCAACTGCGCCAAGATAATGTCATAATTTATGAACTAATTGTGTTTTGAAAAGAACTAGGTAGCTGGTACTTGCCGGCTTTTCTCAGCAAAATTTGCTTTTGAACCGGTGCCGTGGTAGAATCTTAAGAAACCCTATGAGCCACAAGTTGGCCTATCCTAGCATTGCTGGACGTTGCATCCACATATTCGAATCAGTTTGAATCTTCAAAATGTCTAGAGTGTATGAAGTACGGACAATGAGTAAGTAAATACTTGCACCAAAAATCTTTTCTGTTACAGTGGGGTCTGTACGCTGAACCAATTTTCTCCCAGTACGGAGGCTTTCCTTCCGAACTCTCCGAGATTGTTGCAAAAAAGAGCGCAAAACAAGGCTATCGAAGATCGCGCATGCCAGCGTTTACCGAGGAAGAGAGGAATCTGGTGCGAGGGTCGTCTGATTTCTTTGGAGTAAATCACTACAGCGGCATGCTTGTATCCGCTACTCAGTATAAGAAGGAGTATCCTGTACCCTCTTTGCTCGACGATGCCGATGTAGGGACCTATGTTCCGCCTGAATGGCCGCAGTCTGCTTCATATTGGTTAAAGGTAAGTGTCAATTTATCCAAATTACTACACTTCGGGCAAATAAAATTGTTAGGTATTGGATTTTTCTGTTAAGAAATTATCTGTGCCAGCCCGGAGTTGGTAGCTGGCGGTGTTTCAACCCCGTGCCTCGGAAAGCACATTAAGCAGTCGGTCCCGGTTATTGTCAGTATAATGTGATAATAGTCGTTAGAGCCCGCCAATCCGCATTGGAGCAGCGTGACGGTTCTAAGCTCTAAATCCCTCTCTCCTATGAGAAAAAGAGGCCTGTGCCCAGCAGTGTTACGTTAAAGGCTGTAGTGGTGGTGGGTGAACTCAGATCTTCCTCCGGACTCCCCAGTCCCCCGGGCACAACACAAGTCCGGAGGAAGATCTAAGTGCAGCAGTTCCACTTCTAAGATATCAGTCCAAGTCCAAGTTTCAAGTCCAGGATTCCAGAGTATCTGGTCCAATCTCTATCTACGGGTCTAATCGTCGTATCGTGGAAGTAGAACTTATGTGTATAGCTTTCTGGAGTTAGCATATTACTGCTATAACCCCCACACGTTGCTATTGCGCTGGAACCTTGTCATATTAACTTCAGCGTGACGTCAGACGAAACGAAAATATACCGTCGGCAACAATTTTTTTTTTAATAAATAAATTAAACCGAATGAACAAATAATTTTCAGCTTTTATAGATTTTAAATGAAGAAATTATCCTAATTCTTCAACTCCACTGATGTAATCACATTCTTGTGATTCTGATTCTGATTTTTTTTCAGTCTGTTGTTTCAGAATCACTATCATTTTCTGCGTTGATAATAAATAACTCGTCAGTTAATCTGTCTTTGCGTCAGTATTAAACATCAATAACAACAAAATGTGTGAATTTACAATAATTATTCAAAACTCGATACGCGTACTCTGCCAATAGTTTTATCAACGGTACCGACATCTATCTAGTGCTGACGTCATGAAAATGGCGGCCAGGCGCAATACCAATTTGCGGGACTTATATACCTTCAGGGATTCAGAATCCACTAAGGACCAATGTGACCAACCGCTACGCCACAGATTTACATTTTAATTGCGATCATATTCAGAGGCGTTAGAATAACTTGTAGCATGTGCTAATGCAACGTGACTTACGTTATTGGTATTTTATTTTAATTTATTCGATTATGCGGTATTATTAAAACATATTGAGAATTAATGTTAGTTAGGGTTCCAGACCAAAATGGTAAAAACGATACCTTTATGGTGCGATTTTCTCCGTCCGTCGTTATATATATAATAGTGGCCCAACATCATTGAAATTAAAATAGGCATATATATTTTTTTAGAAATAATTAAAAAAGGATGGAGAGAGGAGAAGAAATCGGGGGTTTGAAATTTTAAAATAAAATATCTATACTAAATGGGGTATCATATCAAAGGGCTTTACCTGTACTTTCTAAAATAGATTTTTATTTATTTTTATAAATGATAGATTTTGATTAATCATGCAAAATGTTGAAAAAAATACCGCCCCCTTATCTCCGAAGTTTACCAATCGAAAAATCTGAAATAATTATAGTCAATAGATGTTTATGTATAAAATCAACTAGCATACTTTTTTTTTAATTAATGATTTAATAAAGGGATTTGTGTTAACATAATAACGTTAAATACTTTTACATCTGGACTATGGAACCCTCAGTGCGCGAGTCTGACTCGCACTTGGCCAGTTTTATTTTGTTATGGTGTAATTTGTAAACTACGACATTGACTTTCATATTTATGCATATGTATATCTACTAGTATGTAAAACAGGGTACAATATGGAGACCGGTTTCTTCCGGGCACTTTGCGCTCTTATTAAACTTACTTCCTAAACATAATCAGTGCCCTTACACACCTCCACAAGAAATATAACAGGCCAATAATAATTTACGTGACAGAGAACGGTTGGTCAGAGAGTCCCATGGACGGCTACTATATAAAGCGTCATCTAGGATTTATATTATGAAGTAGCCACAAGGTATCTTGCAAGGATTTTCACAGAATAAGATTGTAGTCATGAACCTAGTATAGGTCTGTGCTTGTAGTACTTTTGTATCACTTTCCATCCATAGTAGAGGGACATTCGAACACCTCGGGAACTCCGACATCTATCGGTTCTTCGAATAATTTTCCCTATACATTTCCACATCATCTTCGCAACTTGATAATTTGTTGACTGACAGCCTCAATAGCGCGGTCGTGGAATGGCGTGGATCAAAAACCGAACTAGCGTACCAGGTGGGTTATTCTGTAACTTAGTTACCAACTGAAAATATTTGCCAACGATTTAGTTGAAATGAAATCACTGTTTATATTTCACACAGTAAAACAACAATGTATATCGAACTAATTCGTTGGCAACTATTTTCAGTTGCTAACTGAGTTACAGAATAGCCCCACTGGAGTTCATAAGGTGACAGGAGGTCGTTTGAATTCCCTTAGGAACACCCAGGCGCTGCAGAAGTGACAGAGAGGGACAAACATCTATACTTAATACTAGATGATGCCCACGGCTTCGCCCGTGTGGATTTAGGTTTTTAAAAATCCCGTGGGAACTTTTTATTGTATAGAACAAAAAGTAGCTTATTTGTTAAGTAACCCGTCTCCAAAACGGAAAAATCCCGTGGGATCCCCACGATTTCGGAATGCAATTCCTTACAGCATCAGGGTTGAGGAGTTGGATATGTACCTACTCGAGTTCATTCAACGATAAAGTCTTTAATTGGTACCCCAATATCAATTTAAATAACCGACAGTTTCTGAATCCCAATAGTTTTGAGGATCAGGTCCCCTACAGCATCAGGATTGAGGAGTTGGAATCCAAATTTTTTACAAAACAGGGTCGCCAAGTTTTTCTATCGATTAAAAAAAGAATTACTTAAATCGGTTCAGAAATCTCGGAGATATCGGTGTACATAGGTAGAAAAACACAACTCCTCCTTTTTTGAAAGTCGGTTAAAAAAGTAGCCTATGTTACTCCCTGGTTAATTGTCTACTTGTATGTGAAAGTCCCGTCAAAATCGGTTCAGCCGTTCCGAAGATTAGCCCGTTCAAACAGACAGACAGACAGACAGACAGACAGACAGACAGACAGACAGACAGACAAAAATTTTAAAAACGTGTGATTCGGTTATGGTACAGTTCAAATAACCGTATGAGCTTAATATGAGGTAGTTATTTCGAAATTACAGACAGACACTTCAATTTTATTTATTAGTATCTATACTAATAAATAAAATTGAAGTGTCTGTCTGTAATATTTACTTTACATTTTTTTTATTACATATACATTATTTAAATTACAGACAGACACTTCAATTTTATTTATTAGTATCTATACTAATAAATAAAATTGAAGTGTCTGTCTGTAATATCGAAATAACTACCTCATATTAAGCTCATATGGTTATTTGAACGATACTATAACCGAATCACACGTTTTTAAAATTTTTGTCTGTCTGTCTGTCTGTCTGTCTGTCTGTCTGTCTGTCTGTCTGTCTGTCTGTTTGAACGGGCTAATCTTTGAAACGGCTGAACCGATTTTGACGGGACTTTCACATACAAGTAGAGAATCAACCAGGGAGTAACATAGGCTACTTTTTTAACCGACTTTCAAAAAAGGAGGAGTTGTGTTTTTCTACCTATGTACACCGATATCTCCGAGATTTCTGAACCGATTTGCATAATTTTTTTTTTAATCGCTAGAGAAACATTGCGACACTGTCCTACAAAAAAATTTGGATTACAACTCCTCAATCCTGATGCTGTAGGGGATCTGATCCCCAAAACTAATGGGATTTAGGCACTGTCGGTTATTTAAATTGATATTGGGGATACCAATTAAAGACTTTATTGTTGAACTAGAAGATGCCCACGGCTTCGCCCGTGTGGATTTAGGTTTTTAAAAATCCCGTGGGAACTTTTGATTTTCCAGAACAAAAAGTAGCTTATCTGTAGAACCCGTCCCCATAACGGAAAAATCCCGTGGGATCCCCACGATTTCGGAATACAATTCCTTACAGCATCAGGGTTGAGGAGTTGGATATGTACCTACTCGTTCATTCAACGATAAAGTCTTTAATTGGTACCCCCAATATCAATTTAAATAACCGAAAGTTTCTAAAACCCATTAGTTTTCGGGATTAGGTCCCCTACAGCATCAGGATTGAAGAGTTGGAATCCAAATTTTTTATAGAACAGGGTCGCAATGTTTCTCTATCGATTAAAAAAAAAATTACGTAAATCGGTTCAGAAATCTCGGAGATATCGGTGTACATAGGTAGAAAAACACAACTCCTCCTTTTTTGAAAGTCGGTTAAAAAAGTAGCCTATGTTACTCCCTGGTTAATTCTCTACTTGTATGTGAAGGTCCCGTCAAAATCGGTTCAGCCGTTCCGAAGATTAGCCCGTTCAAACAGACAGACAGACAGACAGACAGACAGACAGACAGACAGACAAAAATTTTAAAAACGTGTGATTCGGTTATGGTAGCGTTCAAATAACCATATGAGCTTAATATGAGGTAGTTATTTCGATATTACAGACAGACACTTCAATTTTATTTATTAGTATAGATTACCTCGAGTAGGTACATGTCCAACTCCTCAACCCTGATGCTGTAAGGAATTGCATTCCGAAATCGTAAGGATCCCACGGAATTTTTCCGTTTTGTGGACGGGTTACTACTTACTAGAGATAGGCTACTTTTTGTTCTAGAAAATCAAAGTTCCCACGAGATTTTTACAAACCTAAATACACACGGGCGAAGCCGTGGGCATCATCTAGTAGATAATAAAGCGGAAGAATTTGTTTGTTTGAACGCGCTAATCTCAGGAACTACCAGGCCCGGATCTAGGGGGGGGCAGGCCGGGGCCCGTGCCCCGGGCGGCAGAATCAGAGGGCGGCAAATTCAAAATGCTGAGTACAGCATTAACGAAATTTTGCGATGATTGAACGCGCAGTATAATAGTAGAATAATCTATAGGTCAATTATGGCGGATTATCCTTAAGGCAAACTAGGCACGTGCCTAGGGGCGCGAGATTACAAGGGGCGCCAAAATTAAGTAAGCAGGTGCTGCAAAATTAGCACAGGTCTTTCGAAGCTGCAAACTTGGATTACTGCCTACCTATATCTACACGACTTTTATTGGTCCTAACAACATATAAAAAAATCAGAACTAGCCGTTAGTTCTGTCAATCAGGGGCGCCGATAAGGTGCTGCCTAGAGCGCTGTCGACATAGATGTCGACAGCAATACAGTGGCCTGTGGCAGATTAGAAATCCGCCACTATATTGGTACATACATATTTCAAACTGTTACAGGTCCAATTTTGTATTACATTGAAAATATTTTGAAAATTCTTTTGGATGGCACTGTATAATCGATAAAATACTGAGATACTGAACCTAAAACTGTGATTTTTAATTTTTGTCTGTCTGTCTATAATCTTGGCCACGAATCACGCCGAATCTACTACGCCAGTCAAATCTAACATTAAAATCGCAATCAAGCGGCAAGTTCAGATTTTTAATATGATGTTAGTTACCAGTAGTATTGATCTAATTTTGCAGCTTCGAAAGACCTGTTCGAAATTTTTGCACTTTTTTTGGATTTTTCAATATAAGTCCTAAACTATGCGTTTTAAAAAAATGTTTCAATACTTTTAGTAAACTAAAATTGCTACAATTTAAGACTAGAACCAGCTCTGAAAATTCAATATTTACTGAGATACAGCCCTTCAAAACTTGACAATTATTTCCAAAAAAGTGACATTTTAAGATTTGGTCAATTTTAAACTCCGATATCGGGAAAAATACTCATTTTACAGGTAAAGTTAAGTATATGAAAAGATGTTGTAGTAATTATACTTAATTAAATTTAATTTAAACATTTTTAGGCCATATAGTTTATTTACAAATCCTGAAAATTCAAAAAATAAGAAAACTGCATTTTTCACTTTAGTTTGTTTTGAAGATAAGTTTGAAAGAAAAAACCATATAGGGTTTTCTTACCGGTTATCGTCCATTTAGTGGAGTTACTGAGTTTGAGAGGGTGAAAATATATGTTCTATAAAAAAAATTAAACAAAAACTTGTTAAAATATACTTCTAGTATAGTCTATTTTCATTGCATGTTAGTATTTTTTTAGTCAGATAACTAGTTTTTTTTTAATCCTAATAAAAAGCTCAAAATGCCGATTTCACCGGTTATCGTCCACTAAATCTAGTTATCGTCCACCCTTGTACCTGTTATCCGTCCACTGATTTTTATGAGAAATTTACTATGAAAAAGTATGCATGTAATGAGTAAGTAATTGAATATGTAATATTAACACCACTTTAATATGTATTTAATATCTATACCAATTAAAATTAACTTCCTGTCGGTCTTTACGAAATATATGGGTTTTTATTAGTGAACTTATGTTTACTTATACATTATTAAAAAGCTACATAACCGTTTATAAAAAAATTGTTTTCTGTTTTTTGTCTATTCGTAATATGTACATACTTTTCAAAACAGCTGAACCTATTTTGACAGAACTTTCACAGGGTGATAAAGAACTTTATACAAAGTGATGTGGTCTTTCTACGCATACGCAATAGCGGTCAATTGCTTGTTTTAAAATAAAAAAGATAAAAAAACTATTGCCTTGTTAACGCGGTTTATAGAGTCTACAATATGACATAATATCTTTACTAACTTTGCGCCTATCTATCTTGCATTGTCTTTTACCACATCGCACTTACATTATATAAAAGTAGGTACATATAATTTGGCAGCCTCCTTGGCATGGCGCACGGGAAGTCTTATTAGTGGAAGGTCCTCTACTTGATTCTCGGCAGACCAATTTGGTAAATTCAATTTAATAATTTCAAAATTGTCTCTAGTCTAGTATGCCTTACTTCCAAGTCATTTAGCGTTTAAGGGTACGGATTTTACTGTACCTCTTTCAGGATATCTCGCATCCATCTTAGACTGCATCGTAACTTAACATCAGATGAGATCGCAGTCAAGGACTAACTTGTAGATGAATAAAAAATATATTATAGATATGAGTAATAATCAAAATTCGCCTAAATAATAACATAATATTAAAAAATATATGTTTTTCATAGTTTAAAATATAGGTGGACGGATAACCGGTACACTTCAGATTCTCTATTTTAAATTTCGTCCAAAAATTATAATGATCGACAATACTATCTTAACTTATAAATATATCAAAGTTCCAAGGAGAAACACATAAAATATAAGGTAATTCTTTTGTCAAACAAGTTTAATTATTTATATTTTTACTAAATCTATTTATTTTCAAATAATAGCTTGGTGGTCGAAACTTAGAATATTTATTCAGTGCAAATTCAGATATCGTCCACGCGTGATTTTGAAGACCCATAGTTTTATATACAATGAGAAAAAAGTGGACGAAGACTAGTCACTAACTAGTGTATGTGTATAGGATTCGAATTAATAAACTTAATTCCAATTTTGTGCACACCTCGATTGATAGCAAGACTACCTAAAATTAAGACGCTAAACCTGTGTTTGACCGCCCGGACGATAACAGGTTTTCTTAAGAAAATAGTGAACTAGTTGTCGTCCACCGATTTTTTTTGTGTTCCAATATAATCAAAAGTAAAAAAACACGTTCACAGTATTTTATGAAATATAAGTAAGTACTACAAAGAAGAATCAAACTAAATCTTATAGTAAAATGATTAGTAACTTCCCATGATAGTTGAAGCATGCCACTAATTTTTTTGCTCCACACGGCTCATTTTCATTCCTTAATTGCATACTCAAAATTCGATCGCTTTGTTTTCAAAGAAACTTAAGTGAAATAGACTTTTTTCTTTCTCTGTGTCTTGATAAGACATTCAAGTTGGCATAGAGATGCATTATTTTTATGTAAGTCTTATAATGTTTCTATTTTTAAGCGTTTCTTAAGAGTGATCCGCTCGGTGGACGATAACAGGTGCGTGTCCGGAAACCGGTGTTCCTACCCTACATCCACGAAATATATGTATGTTTAAACTACTATTAAGTATTTATAATGGTATTTATTTATAAAAAAAAAATATTTATTATTATTAGATATTATTGATATAATTTATGAAACAAACCTGCATTATAAGGACATTATGAGTGCCGAGCAATATAAGTCATAACCGGTCTAAACCGGTCTAAAGCTGCACTTTCTCTGTATAGCCTATATTTTTTCCAAAAATACATTGACGTGTATAGACGTTAAGACGAGCACTTGCCCTCCCCCCCCCCACAGATTAATGTAATGTAAAAAAGTATACTTTTCCCTCCTCAAACTTTAAACTAAGTATATGACCTAGAAACAATATCGTTTTGTCCTTAAAATAATGCTAATTAGATTTGGTACACCATTTTTGCCTATAATTCTACCCGTAAAATGAGTAATATCCCCAACATCGCGGTCGAAAATTGTGCAAATCTTAAAATTTCACTTTTTTAGAAAAAAAAAACAATTTTAGTCTACTTTCAAAATGTAACTATAGAAAATATTTAAAAAAATGCGTACTTTATACTGGTGACCGATACTGGTGTATACCAAAAATATTGGTGGGGGCGACATTTTTCAGTTTTTGCCCCCCCTCGAAAAAATTGAAGATCCGGGGCTGGGAACTACTGGACCGATTTCAAAAATTCTTTCACCGTTGGATATGTACGTGATCCCTGAGTGCTATAGGCTATATATTATGTACCACGGGCGAAGCCGGGGCGGACCGCTAGTATTTTATAAAAATAAATAGGATTTATCTGCTAATCTGAGAAATGAAATCCTGATTTCATTTCATTCTCTCGTAGGCTACTTTTCTGAAGTTTCACTTCTGCCATGTGTGAATTGCACACATTAGTATTTGACTGACGGCTTAATGATTTCGTTTACAGTTATCGCCGCACAGCCTTTACAACGTCCTCACACACCTCCACAAGAAATACAACAGGCCAATAATGTACGTGACAGAGAACGGTTGGTCAGAGGTTCCCAGTGACGGCCACTATATAGACGACGGCAGGATCAAGTACTACAGAGCTGCATGGAATGATGCGTTGGACGCTTTGGAAGTGGGCGTGGACCTTCGTGGGTATATGGCGTGGAGTTTGATGGACAACTTCGAATGGAACCAGGGCTATTCGTAAGTATACTTACATACCACTTTTTACCTGACTGAGTTATGTGTTTGACTTGTGTGTATGTGTGTCCATTCCTATGTCCGCTTGTAACTACTCAACGGCTCAACGGATTTTGATAAATGATACGTCATTAGATTTGTCTTGATGACGCGAATGTTACTGGGTACCTAAATTTAAAATTAAATCAAAATGGCGGACTTTATGTGCTTTAATGTGCGGGCTGAAAAAAAAATTTTTCTTCGAGGCCCTCGAGTGGGGTATCAAAATAAAGGGATTTAAAAGGCGAGTACGAAAATGTATACAATCTCTATATTTGAAATCAGTTTGGAGTGACAAATCATAGAAAACAAAATAAATAATAATCACACTGTGAGTAAACGGTGGTAGTTACTTAATTTTTTAGTTCGTTTTTTAGCGTGGCATTCAGGTTTTTTAATTTTTAAATTAAGTATAGCTTGTTTAACTTCAAAAAACCAGTTTCATCAAAATCTGTTTATTACTTTTCAAGATACGGACTGTTAGGTGTGTGGTGAAGTTACCTTTGGTAAGACCGGTTTATAAATGCATTTTCTGGGTTTTTCGTCAGACACGTTCTTGGTTGCATATTGCAAGTAGGTATCTAAGCTATTTTTATTTTAAGAGTAGCGGTCCGCCCCGGCTTCGCCCGTGGTACATATATAGCCTATAGCGCTCAAGCGCGCACCGTGTCACTTACATATCCAACGGTGAAAGAATTTTTGAAAGTGAGCTTTGTACTTAGTATTTTAAATAATATAAGGTACCACTTCCCCAACAAGATGGACTGACTAAATCCATTCTACCATTAATATTATCTGTCTGTGTATCCGTATATTCCTATAATGGCACAAATCATGCCAATTGAAGTAGCTGGAGGGGAGACCGCAAGAGTTGGAATAAAATATAGAAATAACCTCTAAGTGTGAACACATGGAAAGAAAGGTTGGTAATTTTTTTTTTTTCAGGGAGCGTTTCGGTCTCTACGAAGTGGACTTCAAAAGCGAGCGCAAGGAACGTCGTCCGAGGAAATCCGCGCTCGTCTACAAACAGATGATCAAGACGCGAGTGGTGGACCCCCACTATGAGCCCGACCCTCTCGCTGTGTGGAACGACGCAAGAAACTATACCAGTCCTGCTCACTATAACACGCAGGCTACGGGCTCTCCGCCGGTGTACTATAAACTAAATCGTTTTACGATCGTGTCGGGCTTATAGATGTAGGTACCTAAAGGTGTGCGTTTTGTAATCGTGTCGAGTTTAAAGATGTAAAGGAGTGCGTTTTGCAATCGTGTCGAGTTTATAGATTTAATGATGTGCGTTTTGCAATCGTGTCGAGTTTATAGGTGTAAAGGTGTGCGTTTTGCGATCGTGTCGAGTTTATAGATTTAATGATGTGCGTTTTGCAATCGTGTCGAGTTTATAGGTGTAAAGGAGTGCGTTTTGCGATCGTGTCGAGTTTATAGATTTAATGATGTGCGTTTTGCAATCGTGTCGAGTTTATAGGTGTAAAGGTGTGCGTTTTGCGATCGTGTCGAGTTTATAGATTTAATGATGTGCGTTTTGCAATCGTGTCAAGTTTATAGGTGTAGGTAAAGGTGTGCATTTTGCTATCGTGTAATAGTTATTTATGCAACTGTTGTGTAATATGGGATATTAAAACACGAATGTGGGTTTATATAATAGTATCAGATGAGTGTTTTAATTTAAAACCAGTATCAACAGTTGCATACAAGACTTTATCAACACCCATAATATGAATCCTTTATAAAAGATTCTGAAACAGTTAGCTTACTGCTAACATTAAAACAGTCAGTCCTAGTAACCATAATATCACCCAAAGGAGTGTTATTATGAAAACGGATGATATAATGTTGTACTGAACTTCATTACAACACTCGTTTGGATGATGTAATGATTATTAGTACATTGGGTGTTTTAATGTTGGCAAACTGGTTCAGAATCTTTAATAGAGGATTTAAAGCATGGGTGTAGATAAAGTATTGTAGACTTTAGAGAAAGATTACAATCTATAGATGCAAAAGTGTGTTTACCCGACTACGGCAAAACCAAAAGCAAGGGTTATGAATTTAGCAGTCTATGTATGTATGTTTGTACCCAATTTTTGTATCTGATTTAGATGAAAAAGGTGTCAATTGATTCATTGTTATGATCCGGGTGACATAGGCTACATTTTATATAAAAAAAATCGTCGTATTCAAAAAACTGTGGGTCTCCAATTATGATATTTCGAGTACTTGGTCGGGTTTTAGTTTACGAACTTGATCTCTTGTCTGTAATAGTCTGGAGTCTATAGACGTAGAGGTGTGCGTTGCGATTGTGTGAAAACTATAGATTCAAAGAAGTGCGTTTTTCGATCGTGTAGATTCCACAGACTCAAAGTAGTGCGTTTTGCGATCGTGTAGAGTCCACAGACTCGAAGTAGTGCGTTTTGCGATCGTGTAGAGTCCACAGACTCGAAATAGTGCGTTTTGCGATCGTGTAGAGTCCACAGACTCGAAGTAGTGCGTTTTGCGATCGTGTAGAGTCCACAGACTCAAAGTAGTGCGTTTTGCGATCGTGTAGAGTCCACAGACTCAAAGTAGTGCGTTTTGCGATCGTATAGAGTCCACAGATTCGAAGTAGTGCGTTTTGCGATCGTGTAGAGTCCACAGACTCAAAGTAGTGCGTTTTGCGATCGTGTAGAGTCCACAGACTCGAAGTACTGCGTTTTGCGATTGTGTAGAGTCCACAGACTCGAAGTAGTGCGTTTCGCGATCGTGTAGAGTCCAGAGACTCGAAGTAGTGCGTTTTGCGATCGTGTAGAGTCCACAGACTCAAAGTAGTGCGTTTTGCGATCATGTAGAGTCCACAGACTCAAAGTAGTGCGTTTTGCGATCGTGTAGAGTCCACAGACTCGAAGTAGTGCGTTTTGCGATCGTGTAGAGTCCACAGACTCAAAGTAGTGCGTTTTGCGATCGTGTAGAGTCCATCCACTCAAAGGTGTGCATTTTGTTATCGTGCAGAGGCCAGAGTCCACAAATCCAAATAGAGTTAGGTTAGTGGACTTTCATCATTATCATCATCATTATCGACCCATTGCCGGCTCACAGGTCACGAGTTTCCTCGGAGAATGAGAAGGGTTTAGGCCACTATGCTGGCCAAGAGGGGATGGGTAGACTTCACACGCCTTTGCAAACATTATGGAGAACTCTCAGGCGTACTGGGGGGTTTTTAGTTAGATATACATTGCTGCTTTACTGTGTAAAATTATGAAAACACTTTATATTTCCCACAGTAAAGCAGCAATGTATATCAAACTAATTCGTTGGCAACCATTTTCAGTTGCTAACTAAGTTACAGAATAACCCAGCAGGTTTCCTTACGATGTTTTCCTTTATCGTTAAATCGTTAAATATTTAATTGCTTAAAATGCACATAACTCGGAGCGCGGTGTTAATTCATACTTCATTTTTAACCCCCGACGCAAAAACGACGGGGTGTTATAAGTTTGACGTGTCTGTGTGTGTGTGTGTGTGTGTGTGTGTGTGTCTGTCTGTTCCCCTGTGGCGCTCAAACGGCTGGACCGATTTGAATGCGGTTTTTTTTGTTTGAAAGGTGAATTAGTCGAGAGTGTTGTTAGCTATGTTTGATGAAAATCGGTTCAAGATGGCCGCCGCTACAAAATGGCGGATGACATGTTTTTTCACAACTCCCTTGATATGGGTATCAAATGAAAGGGCTTGACTAGTAGAATAGCACTATTGCAAATTCAAGATGGCCGCCGCCACAAAATGGCGAATGTCGGGGGTTTTTTAAATTTTCAATTTATACTTGTATAACTATTCTTTTAATGGTTAGGTATCACCTCTTTTAACTTTTTCTGTTATGATATTATTATCTAGAAATAAGGAAAACAACAGAGATTTTAATTATTATTTTTATGTTGTATTAGTGTGCAATTTTGCTCGCGTTTAGTTAAATATTTTATACATTATTTTCGTGATTTATGTTAAACCTGTGGCTAAAGCTATAAGGCTAAAATTTAATAAAGAAAGTATTAATATATATGCAAGTGGTAGGGTAGGTACTGAAGAATTAGAATTATTTTTTATTATAAATATACCTAATTACAAACATGATTGTGTACCCACTTATTTTCCTAACTCCAAAATTAGAATTACCGTTGATATGAGTGATCGTACAAATAAATACCAACACGACTAAAATTTCTTTGCTAACCCTATCTATTATATTATAAAGAGGTTTGTTTAATAATAGAAGAGAAATCAGAGGAAGATAAGATACAACACACATTTTACCATTTTGGAAGTATCTCTCGTGCAAACTATTCAGTTTAGAAAAAAATAATATTAGAAACCTCAATATCATTTTTGAAGACCTATCCATAGTTACACCACACGTTTGAGGAAAAGAGGGTTTGAGTTTCAGTTCTAAGTATGGGGAACCCCAAAATTTATTGTTTTTTTTTTCTATTTTTGTATGAAAATCTTAATGCGGTTCACAGAATACATCTACTAACCAAGTTTCAACAGTATAGTTCTTATAGTTTCGGAAAAAAGTGGCTGTGACATACGGACGGACAGACGGACAGACAGATAGATTGATTAACATGACGAATCCATAAGGGTTCCGTTTTTTGCCATTTGGCTACGGAACCCTAAAAACCAAGTCAATCAGTTGGTCCGTTACAATGTGTTTGAAGGGCAAGTCAACAAACAACAACAAGTGACACTTTCGCATACGTACATACATTTAAGTATTACATAAGTAGATATTGTTGAAGTTCATAGAAACAGATAAAATCAGATAAAAGTAAAACTCGTATTATCTCGATGAGCGCAAAAACAGCCGTTGAGTATAATAGGTAGGTAGGTACTTAGGTATAACATCCTCTCAACTGTCAATTGTTGCTTACTTATCAGCAAGATCATGGTAGGCAAGTGGTTTCTATGCTTGGATCTAGAAGTCCGCGGATTTGATTTTAGGGCAGTCTTTCTAAATTTTAATCTACTAAAATTTAAAATTTATATTTCTCTGAGGTCTAGCACGGAAGTTGTGATCACACTGTGACAATCGCAATTGTTGTAATACTGAATATTATAACATTAAAAATATATCTAATATTTGGGTGGATTTCCCAACAGCAAAATTCGCACGGCATGGGTGAAATCGGTACTGTCCAACGTTAGTATAAAGATCTAATATTTTTTTTTAGGTAGAATAGGTAGATAAGTACCTATGCGAGACAATAAATATTTATTGATTAGGACTGCAGTTTAGGAAATAAAAAAATTTTAAAGCCCCGAATTTATCATTTCGGTAGCTGTCCTCACAACCTTTTTCAATGTAATTTCCCTCATAAATCAAAAAGTATTGCTTATTTAGGTATATGGCTACTTTTATTTAAATTGTGAATAGTGACAGTATATTTATAAAATAATTTTATGATAATATCTACTTAGTTTAATAACTGGTAAGTAAAAATGCTTGTGTCCCAGAAAGTCCTCTCATCTCGGTGTTTTTTTTTTAATCGATTGTAGTTTTGCATAGGACAACTCTAGCTGCCCCCTCGTGCGCTTAAAATGTAGGTAACAGTGTGGTCTATGTGCTTATCGTAGGAGGAAATGCGCCGCTTGCCTGCGTGTTCCCGCAAAAAAAGTAAGTAGTTCAATTCGGTGGCATGTGACAAACTTCTTATCATTTCCGTGTACAGGTATAACTTGTCTTGCAATTAGTTAATACATATAAAAAACTATTCAAGAGTGCGTAATGGCAATACGTTTATTTGTGTAATATTCATATCATCTTGTAATAAATAGTCTTCTTGTAATGCTAATTTTTGTCCGTATTTCTAATTTCGGTGTTATCATTTCGGTGGATTCGGTGGACTAAATTGTCAACCGAAATGACAAAAACTCACCGAAATGATAGAAATTCTCATTTCGGTTTTTTTTAATCTTACTTATCTCATTTCGGTGGATTGCTTTATCATTTCGGTGTTTAATTGTCTCATTTCGGTGGATTGTTTTATTATTTTGGTAGATTATTATTTGTTTCGATGAAAATTCAGGCCAGCAGGTAATTTTTTAACTAAACCACTTCAAAAAAAGAGTTTATGTATTTGACCCGTACGAATGTATGTATGTATGTATGGCCGCAATTATCTCAAAGACTAATGAACCGATTTTGATAATTTTTTCGCTATCGTAATTAACATACTTTCAGGGAGTTTTTAGTAACTATATTATACCTACGTTCATATAATTCATATGTACAAATTGACATAAGTGTACACTTACTTATGTCATCAAAATATTGAACCTGTACACCGATTTTCCCCATATTTGGTTCTACACTAATTTTTTTTTACTCAATAGAGAAACTTTATGAAATGGTCGCAAAAAGAATACATGAACTGTTGGTAGGTAGAAGGTAGGTGGTCAAAAACACTGAAAAATAAACGAAAACCAAACCAAAAAGGAAAATTCTAGTAGATAACGAGCGATATGTATATTAAAATATTTTGTTCATCAGTTTTTTGTAAAATCATCATGATCAACCCATTACCGGCTCACTGCAGAGCACGGGTCTCCTCTCAGAGTAAGAAGGGTTTTGGCCATAGTCTACCACGCTGGCCAAGCGGATTGGCAAACTTCACACACCTTTGAGAACGTTATGGAGAACTCTCAGGCATGCAGGTTTCCTTACGATTTTTTCCTTCACCGTTAAAGCAAGTGATATTTAAATACTTACGCACATAACATTATTTATTTTAAAGTGTCAGGTAAATTCAAAGTTGAAATGGAATCTACTAATCTACTAACTATCATTGACGTATTTTTTTTTAGAATGCCGAGACGAACATTGACCAAAAATGAGAGAAAAGAAAAAGAAGATTATACGAACAGAAAAAAAACAACGAATTAAAAGCGATCGAGAAGAGTTTCTTAGAATGCAAGAAGAAAAGCTACAGGATTAATTTTTTCGAGGAGTGCATTAAATTCTCACAAGCTCCGAAATCTACGCAAAAAAAACGCAGCCAGTTCGAAAGCGTATTATTATAACAAAAAAAAAAAAATACAAAATTCAGACAACTCGACAAACCTTAGTGGCACACTCAATTATCAATGATGATTTAGAATCTAATGGAACTTCAAATACACAGTCAAATAATGCATCTGCATTATCTATACGTTATTATATTCTTGGTTGGTCATAGACTTTCAAACTGTATACTTTATTAATCACTGTATGCATCATAATATTGATTTTTTTTTTCTCTTCATTTAACGACAACTCTGAAATCTCATTAACTCCATAAAATTTGAAGCCTCTTAAGTGTCGCAATATAGAGTTTACACTATATTTAAGTAAGTGCGAAATTATTAGAATAGTAGAAATTAAAAGATTGATTATTGCTAAGCGAAGATTAAAATCGTTAATTAAAATATATGTCTTTTCATTTAGTTTTATTCTATTCCTTTTATTGTAGGTAGGTGTATTTTTTTGTGTGAAATCCAGAGGAATATCTAAAATTAAGTAGAACATACGTAACTAGGTTAACACATTGTCACTCATGATAGTATACAACCTTTCACACTTGCTAAGAGTGCATCTATTTAGTTAAAGTGTATGGTTGAGGCTGCTCAGTAGTATATTTAATATATTTTCAGTGAATTTTAATTTCGGTGGACAGTTTCTATCATTTCGGTGGCTGCTTATATCATTTCGGTGGCTAGTTTTATCATTTCGGTGGCATTAAAATTTTAAACACGTATTCTCACGAGTTTATAAGACATATTTTGATGGCATTCAATAAGAGCATAAACAATAACAAGAAGAACAATAAACCATAGTTCAAAGTTGAAAAAACTTAATAATAAAAAAGTCCACCGAAATTCAAGAAAAAACGGCTTTGTTGAAATTGCCCCATTTATTTAACAAATATTTGCAGTATGAATAATATTTATACGGGATCTGTAAGACCCCGCCATCCCCTTAGTTGTTATTTCTTTTTAAACAGACCAGAAAAAGGAGCGTCAACCTGGCCTCCGTCGCATAGTGGGAATCCTCTTCCCTTCCCCCCCCCCCCCCTAAAATGAGGTTTACGATAATATAAAAAAATAAGTGAGGTTGTGATTTTACAAAAAAAATATTACTTAAAAACTATGAACTCCATATCCGGTGAATGGTCGACTGGTGGGCCACGGCTAGTTACTTCTTTTAACTTGTCATCATGTCAACAAATGCATCATTCCTGGAGTCATCATGTCAACAAATGCATCATTCCTGGAGTCATCATGTCAACAAATGCATCATTCCTGGTTGTTACCAGGTGAGGTCGGTACTTAACTTGTCATCGTGTCAACAAATGCATCATTCCTGGTTGTTACCAGGTGAGGTCGGTACTTAATGTCATCATGTCAACAAATGCATCATTCCTGGAGTCATCATGTCAACAAATGCATCATTCCTGGTTGTTACCAGGTGAGGTCGGTACTTAACTTGTCATCATGTCAACAAATGCATCATTCCTGGTTGTTACCAGGTGAGGTCGGTACTTAATGTCATCATGTCAACAAATGCATCATTCCTGGAGTCATCATGTCAACAAATGCATCATTCCTGGTTGTTACCAGGTGAGGTCGGTACTTAACTTGTCATCATGTCAACAAATGCATCATTCCTGGTTGTTACCAGGTGAGGTCGGTACTTAACTTGTCATCATGTCAACAAATGCATCATTCCTGGTTGTTACCAGGTGAGGTCGTAGTCAACTTGTCAAAACAAAACACTCTTGTATGTTCTAAGAACGAAAATATCGCGAACATATCAGATTTATCTTAACAAGATAAGTGGCTTGATAGCCCCTAGCAGCGTATATAAATTCCACTCAAGGCCCCTTCGTGTTACATCAGTGTCAAGAACAATACATAGAAATAGTTGTCATGAAGCTCCTTCTACTCATCGGGTATGTATTTTTACCGGACTACGGCATAGCCAAAAGGAAGGGTTGTGATTTTAGGATTTTACGTATGTATGTATATGTTTGTATCCGATTTTTGTGTGAGATTCTGTTTGTTTCACCATATAGCGCCTAAACTACTGGACCGATCTTGACGAATGAGGTGTCAATTGATTCGTTGTTATATATGGTCCGGGTGACATCTAAGGTTACATTTTATATACGGAAAAAATCGATAATTAACCTTCTAAAAGTCTTATGGTTGGGACATTTTGTTTATACCTATTGTTAATCTGCCTATACTTAATGTGATCGAAGGATTTTCTGTTAAAATTACGTGATAACCGTGTTATTATTAAGCCTTTATTTCCTTATTGTTAAATCCTTATAAAGGTAAATTACTTAACCTAATGTTAAAGTTTTTTATACATATAAATGTAACGTAATTTAACTTGTGTATAACATCAATAAGGATCCTTCCCATTGGGTATTGGCCTCCTACTCCTAGTTTTTGCCATTTAAGTTGATCCTTTGCTTTTTTAATCCACTATTTTCCAGCTATGGGTATTAGATCATCGCACCATCATGATTTTGGACTATCTAGTAGGTAGGAGTAGGTAATAGGTAGGTTTGCAGGAGCCAACTGCATAAATATAATAAATAAATAAATATACACACATACACACACGGTCGGCTGTTCCTAAAGTAGGCAACTTAATGCCTGTGTTATAGGTAACAACCGACTGATATACATATGTATTTACATATATTACACATATAAATATTTAATAAATGTGTAAATACATAATACATACTTATATACTTACATAAATACACCCAGACTCGGGACGGGAATCGAAACCGCGATCCGGGAGAGGTAGGCAGGGTCACTGCCAACCGCGCCAACGGGCAAGTCAAACTGCATACAGCGGATAATTACTTATCGTCATGGTTTTCTCTATTAAATCTACTTATGTTCTAAGGAAAATAATTACATAAGTATGAAGAGATAGAGTTCGTAAACTAAAACCGGACTACTGAAGTGTGCAGAAAAACGTGTATTCAACTGCATACTTGTGAGAATTCGAAAGTAAGAAAGCGCGGGGCAAGCAACTAGTGGCGCCATCTGTTATGCCTAACCGAAACTAACTTAATATTCTAGTTCATGCCGCGAAGGTCACTTCTCAATTTTTTTCGTATACAAAATGTAGCTTATGTCACCCGGAATGTAACAACGAATCAATTGACACCTCATTGATCAAAATCGGCCCAGTAGTTTAGGCGCTACGGGGAACACACACAATCCGATACAAAAATTGGATACAAACATACATAAATGTATGTATGTATACATAGTAGTCGGGTAAAACAAAACAACATAGATGCCTTAACAATGTCAATTTGTCAAGGCACTAAAATGGTAGCGCCTGACCAACAATTCGGCATCCTCTGAGTACAAAATCCAATTTGTTATTATTTGTTGGTTTTCTACAGTTTGGTGACAGCAATCTGCAACGCTTCGCCGCGGCACACCAAGTTTCCTGATGACTTCCTGTTCGGCGTAGCGACCGCCTCCTACCAGATAGAGGGGGGATGGAACGCAGACGGTAACAAGTTCTCCAATGGAGAACAATGTGTTAAAATATATTACATTACAATATATCTAATATCAGAACTTCAGCATCATCATTAACAACGCATTAAAGCCAAAGGTCCACTACAGGGCACGGGTCTACTCTCAGCGTGAGGAGGGTTTAGGCCGTAGTCCACCACGCTGGTCGAATGCAGATTGGTAGATTTCACATGCCTTTGAAAACATTACGAAGAACTATCAGGCATGCTGGTTTCCTCACAACGTTTTCCTTCACCTTTAAATCAAGTGATATTTAATTGCTTAAAACGCACATAGATCCGAAAATCCATGACCACTTTATAGGCCACTTACTATCACCACTTACAAAACTATCACAGCCTACTAGGCTATCACCACTCACTAGACTATCACCACTCACTAGGCTATCACCACTCACTAGGCTATCACCACTTACTAGACTATCACCACTTACTTATAAATAGGCTGTCACCACTTACTCTCACCACTGACTAGGCTATCATCACTTACTTTTAGCATTTATATTAGCTTTAAATTAATTAAATCCATGCAATATTACCGAGGTTAATGTGACTGCGAGATGATTTTATACATATTTTTGAATTTCCAAGTTATGCGTGATTTAATCTGTTTTCCCGTGGAAATATGGTATTTTTCCGGGATAAAAAATACCCTTTGTTCGTAAGCAGAATTCATCAATAGGTCAGTTATATCTTACGTTAAAATTGCAATCAAATACTACGAAAGTAGTTCTGATTTTTTAATATACTTACTTTAATAATATATCTAAGTATTTCTTATCTATTTAATATTGCAGAAACTTTCCAAAAACACCTTTCGGTGGAATCTATCTTCATTATCTGACGCTTTACTGTCAGCTCACTCTTCGAAGTTAGGTACGCGCTTCCAACTTCTAGCTCTACGGTCTAGATCATATCAGTCAATATTTGCATGTTTGCAATGATCGCTCGACTTACAATATCGATAATATTTACAGATAAGGGCGAGAACATTTGGGATCGTATGACCCACACGAACCCCGACGTCATCCTGGACAGAAGTAATGGAGACGTCGCGGCCGACACCTACAACAACTACAAACGCGACGTCGAAATGATGAGAGAGCTCGGTCTAGACGCATATAGATTCTCACTCTCCTGGTCGAGAATATTACCCACCGGCTTGACCCACAAAGTCAGCGAGGCCGGCGTCGCGTTCTACAACAACTACATCGACGAAATGCTAAAATACAACATCACGCCAATGGTGACTCTCTACCACTGGGACTTACCGCAGAAGCTGCAGGATTACGGCGGATTTTTGAACCCTCTCTTTCCCGAATGGTTCGAGGATTACGCGCGGGTTGTTTACGAGAAGTTCGGTGACAGAGTCAAGCACTGGATCACGTTCAATGAGCCGAGGGAGATCTGTTTCCAGGGTTACGGAGACACAAGCAAGGCACCTATTCTGAACGCGACCGATATCGGAACGTACTACTGCGCGAAGAATCTGGTGCTCGGGCACGCGAGAGCATACCACGCTTATAATAACCTGTTCAAAGCGAGCCAGGGGGGCGTCTGCGGTATCACCATAAGCGTCAACTGGATGGGACCTTTGACCGACTCGGAAGAGGACGAGTTTGCTGCCGAAATTAAAAGACAAGCGGATGTAAGTTGATTATGCCATTTTTAGTTTTCACTCAATAGAGTCTTGTACTAATGAACTGTATTTCCAATGCAGAGAAGCTATGAAGAGAATCACCAGTTACATTTGTTATAGCTAAAAAAACATTTGTTCTCATTTATACATTTTTAAAAGTACAGGAACACACACTTATATAAATTCTTCTAATAAAAAAGATAGATGTAAAATATTAAGAGATAGAAGAGAAAATTTGGCAGCCTTTGAGTACAGAATCCAAGTTTTTACTATTTGTTGTTTTTTATGCTTTGGAGTATATACTACCAGACGAATAACGTTGAAAAAATGCAATTTTTCTAGGTTTTTGTATAAGAATCCACTCCCCTCGATTCATGATTTCATGATACTCTGATGTCTATTTTTAGCACTATTACGGCTGAAACCAGCTAACAGGGGCCTACCCTGTGACAAATAGACGGTCGGACGGACAGTGATGAGATTAGAAATCGGATAAAGTATTTAGCGTCGAAAACTAAACTATTCTATTCCTTGTTATAGTGGGGCATGTACGCCGAACCAATTTTCTCCGAACAAGGCGGATTCCCCAAAGAACTAGCGGAAATAGTCGCGAAGAAGAGCGCGGAACAGGGCTACCCCACATCCCGCATGCCAGACTTTACTGACGAGGAGAGGGAGCTCGTGCGAGGGTCGGCAGATTTCTTCGGTGTGAACCATTACACGGCCAATATGGTGTCGGCTACTGAGTACAAACAGGACCATCCCGTGCCATCTCTGTACGCTGATGTGGATGTTGGCACTTACGCGCACCCGGACTGGCCCCAAGCGGCGTCGTGGTGGTTAAGAGTAAGTAAACCACCTTGGTTTCATTATTCAAGCTCTAAGTCCAATGGTGTCTCACTACAAATTGCGAACCTGTGGTAGATTCAATTGACGATTCGAAAGTACTTGTAAAAGTTTATTTGAATAAAAAAGTTTTCTATTCTATTCTTTTCTAATTATCGTATAGTTGCGTGCAGTGTTAGAGTGCAGAAAATACATACCTACTAATAAACTACGCATTCTGTCGCAAACTATAGGTATGTAGTAACGTATAGGTGACAGGTTATTTAAATCCAATTCCATCCAATCACTGTCAAGGGAAAGAACTTTTTATAAACGTCATCGTCAACCGATATACGTCTATTGTCGGAATTTTCACAAGCCTTCGTCTTGCGGCGCTTGTGTCCAGCAGCTCCATGCGACTCGTTTGATTTGATGTCGTCTGTCTAGAGGAGGGTCTGTCAACACTTCTCTTTCCGCTGCGATGATATTAGCTACGCTGAATATGACTAATATACCTCTTTCCTCTCCAAATAAGCTTAGCTTGTGTAAGGAGTTTTGAATACTAGCCATGATGAACATGACTATTATTTCCCTTTCCCCTCCAAATAAGCTTAGCTTGTGTAAGGAGTTTTGAATACTAGCCATGATGAACATGACTATTATTTCCCTTTCCTCTCCAAATAAGCTTAGCTTGTGTAAGGAGTTTTGAATACTAGCCATGATGAACATGACTATTATTTCCCTTTCCCCTCCAAATAAGCTTAGCCTGTGTTAGGATTAGATACGACAACAGTGTAACAGGTGGGGTTTGAACTGTCGACTTTTCAGTTTTGACGACGACCGTGGCGGTAATAATAATTGTGGCTATCATACTTTCATCTATCAGTTTTCTAATTACTCAACTTCCATATTTCAGCTTGCACCGGACAGCATTTACAACGCACTAACGCATCTGCACGATAAATACAAAGGGACGATATTCTACATAACGGAGAACGGCTGGTCGCAGACCCTGGAAGAGGGGTATGAGGATGACTCCAGGATCGCATACTACAGGGCCGCGCTGAACAGCGTCCTGGACACATTGCACGCCGGCGTCGACCTCCGGGGCTATATGGCCTGGAGTCTGATGGACAACTTCGAATGGATGTCGGGATACACGTATGTATTTTACCACCATTTTAGAAGTGAAAACTTCTTTAGCGTTGAGCACTTTTTGGGTGAGCAAAAAGCGCGGAACTCGCGTCATCGTCACCAAATGCTTTCCATGAGCTATATGTACCTACTTATACTGTTTAAATTTTAATCCTTGATCACTTCTATCGGCAATCCCCAAAGACTATCTCGTACTTTTTTTAAATAATATTTAAGTATATCAAAATCCGTAAGTATTCTTTATCTATGGAATTGAGTGATGTTTCTATTAATATTCATCATAATCATATCATAATCAACACATTGCCCCACTATGAGCGCAAAACAAGCGATAAAGACGCACGATTGGCCTATGTATGTGTTCTATAATGTTTTCTTAGGACGTTATCACGTAAAATTATCGTCCATAACCGACTTTACGAAATCTTAACCATCACCACTTTAAGGCTATCACCACTTACTATCACTATCATCACTTACTAGGCTATCACCATTTACCTACTATCACCACTTACAAGGCTTTCACCACTTCCTAGACAATCAACACTTATTATCACCACTTACTAGGCAAGCACCACACTTGGCTATCACCACTTACTAGGCTATCACCGCATTATTAATCTATTATTAAATTATCTTTCATTTGTCCCAGGGAACGTTTCGGTCTGTACGAAGTGGACTTCGAGAGCGAGCAGCGGACGCGCACGCCAAGGAAGTCCGCGTTCGTGTACAAGCACATCATCAAGACGCGCGCGATCGACGCGGACTACGAGCCCGACACGCGCACCATGTGGATCGACGAGGGACACTGAGGGGACACTGACTGACTGACTGACGACCATTAAATTATTGTATAAATAAAATACCTACAAAAACCTGTTATAAACTTTTATTTATTTTGTTTTTTAGAGAGTTTTACCCAACATGGACACGCCAGCCCCATCGTATATAAACCCTTTTTTTTCTCTTCTTCTGGCTTTACACAAATTAGCCAATGTCATATATAAACCTAAAGACAATAAAAAAGAAAAAAAATCGTGTAGCAACACATCATAAGGACGCGAGTGATCGGCCCGAACTATGAGCCCAACACGTGCACTATGTGGATCGACGAGGGACACTGAAGGGACAGTGCTTGACTGACGACCTTTATCATCATGATCAACCCATTACCGGCTCACTACAGAGCACGGGTCTCCTCTCAGAGTGAGAAGGGTTTGGCCATAGTCTACCACGCTGGCCAAGCGGATTGGCAGACTTCACAAACCTTAGAGAACGTCATGGAGAACTCTCAGGCATGCAGGTTTCCTCACGATGTTTTCCTTCACCGTTAAAGCAAGTGATATTTAAATACTTAAAACGCACATATGTAACTCCGAAAAGTTAGAGGTGCGTGCCCGGGATCGAACCCACGACCTCCGATTAGAAGTCGGTCGTCCTAACCACTAGGCTATCACAGCTTTTTTAGACGACCTTTATAGCCCATCCATACTACTTGCGGAGTACCCCGACGTGCTCATCAAAGTTGAGAAGAGAGGGTTCATGGAGCGAATCGAAGAGTCTGTCTACACTATTCGCCTCATTCAACTCCGATCAAATCCGCGCGCAGTGTGGATGAGCTATTAAATTATTGTATAAATAAAATTCATAGCTGCTGTAAAAAAAATATTTTTTCAAGATATTGCTTTACTTAGATCAAGCCTCTTTTATAAACAGACAAAATTTAAAAATGTATATCGGCAGCTGTCTCTAATATCACATTTTCCTTTGGGTAAAGTTAACTTTTCAAAAATCCAACGGGAAATCTTTGTTTTCCCCAGATAAAAAGTATCCTTCGACACTTTCTAGATCTTCAAATGTACTTATCCATGCAAAAAATCAAGTTGATCGGTTACTCCGTTACAATGTGTTTCAAGGGCAAGTCAACAAAAGTGACACTTTCGCATTTGTTTAAGTACTTATTACATAAGTAGAGAATTGTTGAAGCTCATAGAAATAGATAAAATCAGATAAAAGTAAAATTCATATTAAGTACTTATCTCCATGAGAGCACAAAAAGAGCTGTTAAGTACAATCATTTTCTCAACTGTCAATTGTTACTTATCTGCTAGACTATGGTTGGCAAGTGGTTCCGATGCTTGGATCTACAACTAGAGGATCGCGGATTGTATTTATGGCAGTCTTTCATAAACTTCTAAAATCTAGTAATTGATATTTCTCTGAAGGCTAGTACAGAAATTGTGATCATCACACTGTGACAATCGCAATTGTTGTAATATTGAATATAATATTCATTAAAAATATAATATTTAACAAATATTAGTTTTTTTTTATCAAAAAAAAAAAAAAAACACTTTTTTAACACTTTAAAACACCTTTTTTTACATATACTAAAACACTTAAAAATAAAAATTACAAATCCAAAAAATTATCCAGACTACTGTAACTCGAGGTGCCCAGAAAGCTGGCTGCGTTATCTTGTTGAATGGCCAGACTAATATGCTGACCGAGGTAACTGCCAACCCTTCGGTCACCCGTGGACAATATTTGCAGTGTGAATAATATTATTCATACTGCAAAAATGGCATAATCAAATATGTGGGAGGTCGGTTAGAGTAGATTCGACTCCCAGCAGGGGCAATCTGGGTTTTTATAATCCATATTCAAATTCATAAAAATAATAATATTCCTATTCAAAAGCTCAGAGTCACTTAGCTGGCAAAGCAGAGCTATGCTCGGAGTTTCTCTGAGTGATCAAATGGTGGCCTCACACCGGGAAACCTACCACTAGCTGCAGGACCGACGACATCAGGCGAATTACAGAGAGCCCGGATACAACCCCCACAGGAAATCTATGTCCAGCAGACGTACACGTCTATCAATAGGTGACGACGACATTGCCTTATATCTGGTGACTGCTCATAATATCTGGTCATAGCGGTTTGATGGAAGGCTTCGGCCGGGGCTAGTTACTACTCTACCGGCAACTACGTACCGCTCTAGAGATTTAACGTTCCACGTACTATCGTACATCTAGGTTAGCCCGCTTCCCTTAATTCCATCTTAGACTGCATCATACTTAACTTGTCATCATGTCAACGATATACTCTTGTATATGCTCTAAGAACGAAAATATCGCGAGCATATCAGATTTATCTCTACAAGATAAGTGGCTTGATAGCCCCTAACAGCGTATATAAATTCCATTCAAGGCCCTTCCGTGTCACAACAGTGTCAAGAACAATACATAGAACTAGTTGTCATGAAGCTCCTTCTACTTATCAGGTATGTATTTTAACGGAATCCCATCATACAATTTCAGTTTTAACCCAATCATACATTTTTAGTAGAGCTAAGGCTGAGAGATCCATAGTGTACTCTGACTAGCATCATCTGTACAGACTGTACAGTACAGAATCGAAATTGTTATTAAGTATTTGTTGATTCAGTTTGGTGGCAGCAATCTGCAACGCTTCGCCGCGGCACACCAAGTTTCCTGATGACTTCCTATTCGGCGTAGCGACCGCCTCCTACCAGATAGAGGGGGGATGGAACGCAGACGGTAAGTAGTTCTCTAATGGAGAACAAAGTGTAAAATGTTACATTAAATTGTGTCTAATATCAGAACTTAGATCGTAGAATATAATATTGCACTGGCGTTAATTCACCTAAATCCATGCTGTATTACCGACGTTTATAAGACCGCGAGCAGTTTTTACACATTTTTTAATTTTTCCAGGATAAAAAATACACTTTATCCGAATCCAGGATGTGAGCTATCTCTGTGCCTTTCATCAACTACTTTTAGTATACTAAAAGTACGCTCTTCCAACTTAATAATGCTCTTATAACTTCTGGCTCTACGGTCTAGACCCTTTTTTTGACGCTGGGAAATGCATTTACGCACTCCTTCCGGAAGCTGTACAGCGGACTGCACCGCTTCCGGAAGGGAGTGTGGGACTCAAGGCCGAGGCCAAGCGGTGGCCAGAATACCCACTAAAACCCAGCGATGTTCCTCCATGTCGCCTAGTGGCTAGGTTACGGGAACACTTGCGCAATTGTCCGCGACCCAGCCGGCGCCGCCCGCCGAGGCAGACCCTCTTCAGGGGGACCTAAAGGTCCCCTAACTCCGTCTAAGGCGCACCAGGAACATAATGGTGCGCTCTCGACCTGAGGTGTCTCAACGGGCGACGGATATGCCTTAATCCACCGCCCGGAGCCCCTCACTACGGTAGCAGGCGACAGGTGTCTACCACGCTGCCGCCTGCATCCCACCCTGCGGCAGCCGCAGGCCCACGACCCGGTCGGCCGCAGCGGTCACACGATTCCGCCGCGATCGACCCTCCTACACACTGGGCGGCCATGTGGCTCAGCAGACCCGCCGCACAGGGCACTGCTACCCACTGTACAAATGGGCAACACCGCCCCCCACCCTGTTTTATCCACAGTGCCCTCTGCTACTCAGAGGGACACGCGGTGAAACCCTCCCCCCTGCCAGGTCATTGGCCATAGCTAACAATATCCCCGTAGGAACATTATTAGCGATGTTACCGGGGTGCACCGGCCCGAATACTGCTCTTCCCCTCGGACGTATCCAAAGGGACCAGCAGAATCCAGGCACACTGGGAGGTTACCTGGCTGGCACCCCTACGGTCTAGACCAGGGGTTCCCAAACTTTTTTTGCTCATAGACCACTTTCAAAATTTTGCTAGTTCCGATGGACCCCCTGTAGCTACATTTATACCATATTCTCAAAACTCGAAAAAAAATGTGAATATTATATCTTACTATGGAAATTTGCATTGCATCTGAGTTCCAACCACGAAATTAGTTTTCGAAAAAAGTGAGAATTGATTGGTTAATTGATTGTGCTGTGAGTGGACGTCAAAAAGTAAAGTTCTGTAAAGTAAAGTTAAGTACTGAATATGAAATATGCAAGTTTTTACAAGTAACAGTCGCTGAGCTTCTTAAAATATTATCTGCCTACGCCCTACATTATTAGGTGAAGTCAAAGCAACATTTTAGGTCTTCATTATCGAAAGCAGATTTTTCGTGGACCCCCGCTTATAACTCGTGAACCCCCATTTTTTTGTCACGCCAACGTAGACCCCCGTCGAGTCTCCCGTGGACCCTTGGGGGTCCACCTGGACCACTATGGTAACTACTGGTCTAGACCCTAGGCCAGAAGTGCAAATTTGCAATGATCGCTCGGCTTACAATATCGATAATGTTTGCAGATAAGGGCGAGAACATTTGGGATCGCATGACCCACACGAACCCCGACGTCATCAAGGACGGAAGCAATGGAGACGTCGCGGCTGACACCTACAATAACTACAAACGCGACGTTGAAATGATGAGAGAGCTCGGTCTGGACGCGTACCGATTCTCACTCTCCTGGTCGAGAATATTACCCACCGGAATGACCCACAAAGTCAGCGAGGCCGGCGTCGCGTTCTACAACAACTACATCGACGAAATGCTAAAATACAACATCACGCCAATGGTGACTCTCTACCACTGGGACTTACCGCAGAAGCTGCAGGATTACGGCGGATTTTTGAACCCTCTCTTTCCTATGTGGTTCGAGGATTACGCGCGGGTTGTTTACGAAAAGTTCGGCGATAGAGTCAAGCACTGGATCACTTTCAACGAGCCGAGGGAGATCTGTTTCCAGGGTTACGGAGACGCAAGCAAGGCGCCCATTCTGAATGCGACCGATATCGGAACGTACTACTGCGCGAAAAATCTGGTGCTCGGGCACGCGAGAGCATACCACGCTTATAATAACCTGTTCAAAGCGAGCCAGGGGGGCGTCTGCGGTATCACCATTAGCGTCAACTGGATGGGACCTTTGACCGACTCGGAAGAGGACGAGTTCGCTGCCGAAATTAAAAGACAAGCGGATGTAAGTTGATTCTGCCATTTTTAGTTTCTATTCAATACAGTCTTGTACTCATCATCATCATCATCATCACGATCAACCCATTACCGGCTCACTACAGAGCACGGGTCTCCTCTTAGAGTGAGAAGGGTTTTGGCCATAGTCTACCACGCTGGCCAAGCGGATTGGCAGACTTCACACACCTTTGAGCACGTTATTGAGAACTCTCGGGCATGCAGGTTTCCTCACGATGTTTTCCTTCACCGTTAAAGCAAGTGATATTTAAATACTTAAACCGCACATAACTCCGAAAACTTAGAGGTGCGTGCCCCGGGATCGAACCCACGACCTCCGATTAGAAGTCGGTTGTCCTACCCACTAGGCTATCACAGCTTGTAGTCTTGTACTAATGAAATGTATTTCCTTCCAATGCAGAAAAGCTATGAAGAGAATCACCAGTTACATATGTGTTATAGCTAAAAAAAATTGTTCTCATTTATACATTTTTAAACGTACACGTACATACACTTATAGATATAAATTCTTCTAATAAAAAAAGATAGATGTAAAACATTAAGAGATAGAAGAGAAAATTAGGCAGCCTTTGAGTACAGAATCCAAGTTTTTACTATTTATTGTTTTTATGCTTTGGAGTATAATATTACAATTAGACGAATAACGTTGAAAAAATGCAATTTTTCGAGGTTTTTGTATAAGGATCCACTCCCCTTGCAATTATTTTCAAGGGCAAAACAGAGCTTTAATTATACTCTGTTGTCTATTTTTAGCGCTACGGTTGAAGCTATCTAATAGGGGCCTACCCTGTGACAAATAGACGGTTGGACGGAAAGCGGACGATTACAAATCGTATAAAGTATTTAGCGTCAAAAACTAAACTATTCTATTCCTTGTTATAGTGGGGTCTATACGCCGAGCCAATTTTCTCCGAACAAGGGGGTTTCCCTAAAGAACTGGCGGAAATAGTCGCGAAGAAGAGCGCCGAACAGGGCTACCCCACATCCCGCATGCCAGACTTTACTGACGAGGAAAGAGAGCTGGTACGCGGGTCGGCAGATTTCTTCGGCGTGAACCATTACACGACCATCTTGATCTCAGCATCTGAGTACAAAGAGGAGTATCCCGTGCCCTCTCTGTACGCCGATGTGGATGTCGGCTCTTACGCATACCCAGAATGGCCCCAAGCGGCGTCTTGGTGGTTGAGAGTAAGTAAAGCAGTTTTACCATATAGAAGCTCTAACCCTTGACTGCGACCTCACCGAGTAAGTGACGATGCAGTCTAAAGTGGACGCGGGCTAATTTGGAAGAGGTGTGGATTTTTTGTTAAACCCGTATCCCTGATTGGTTTCTACGCGACATACCAGAATATTAAAACCACAGGTTAAATACTTGGTGACACGGTTTTGCCGGTAGGGTGGTAACTAGCCACCGCTGAAGCCAGACAAAACCAGAAACAATTTAGAAATTATAAAATCCCAAATTGCTTCTGCCGAGAATGGAACTTTCCCTCTTAGAAGTACCTCTCTGGCACAGTGGTGAGCCTCAGCGGTCATGTAAGTTAGTTCAATAGCGGTCAATTAAGTAAGTTCATATTGATCATCATCATCATCATGATCAACCCATTACCGGCTCACTACAGAGCACGGGTCTCCTCTCAGAGTGAGAAGGGTTTTGGCCATAGTCTACCACGCTGACCAAGCGGATTGGCAGACTTCACACACCTTTGAGAACGTTATGGAGAACTCTCAGGCATGCAGGTTTCCTCACGATGTTTTCCTTCACCGTTAAAGCAAGTGATATTTAAATACTTAAAACGCACATAACTCCGAAAAGTTAGAGGTGCGTGCCCAGGATCAAACCCACGACCTCCGATTAGAAGTCAGTCGTCCTAACCACTAGGCTATCACAGCTTGTGGCTATCACATCATATTAATAATTAGGCACTAAACTTTTATCTTTCAGCTGGCACCAGACAGCATTTACAATGCACTAACGCATCTGAACGATAAGTACAAAGGGTTGGTGTTCTACATAACGGAGAACGGCTGGTCGCAGACCCTGGAAGAGGGCTATGAGGATGACTCCAGGATCGCATACTACAGGGCCGCGCTAAACAGCGTCCTGGACACATTGCACGCCGGCGTCGACCTCCGGGGCTATATGGCCTGGAGTCTGATGGACAACTTCGAATGGATGGAGGGATACACGTACGTTTTTTACCAGCATTTTTTTTAAAATAATTATTAAGTATATTGAAATCCGTAAGTATTCTTTACCTATGGGATTGAATGATGTTTCTATTAATATTCATCGTTATCAACCCATTACCGGCCCACTACAGGCCACGGGTCTCCTCTCAGAATGAGCAGGGTTTAGGCCGTACCTAGACCACCACGCTGGTCAAGTGCGGATTGGTATACTTCACACGCCTTTAAGAACATCATGGAGAGCTCTCAGCCATACAGGTTTCCTCACGACGTTTTCCTTCACCGTCAAAGCGATTAATATTTTATTGCTTAGTCTTAACCATCACTGCTTTAATATCCACTTACTATCACCACTTACAAGGCTATCACCGCCTACTATGCTATCGCCACTCACTAGGCTATCACCACTTACTAGGCTATCACCACTTACTAGGCTATCACTCTACTTACTATCACTACTTACTAGGCTATCACCACTTACTAGTCTTTCACCGCTTATTAGGCTATCACCACTTACTATGTTATTAAATTATCTTTCATTTGTCCCAGGGAACGTTTCGGTCTGTACGAAGTGGACTTCGAGAGCGAGCAGCGGACGCGCACGCCAAGGAAGTCCGCGTTCGTGTACAAGCACATCATCAAGACGCGCGCGATCGACGCGGACTACGAGCCCGACACGCGCACCATGTGGATCGACGAGGGACACTGAGGGGACACTGACTGACTGACTAACGACCTTTAAATTATTGCATAAAAAATAAATAGCTGTTATAAAAAACTTTTTTCAATCTTATTTTTTCCTCATCCCAGTAACCTAGAGACAATAAAAAAGGTGTGTGTACTTTTGTACACACACTATTATATTTTATAACATCACCTATCTGCCAGTGAAAGTTCCGTCAAAATCGATGCAGCCGTTTCGAAGATTAGCTGGAACAAATAGACAGACCGACAAACATAAATTTAAACGCACAACAATTTAAAATAAGCCGTACGTTCAAAGATCCGGGTCCCAAGTAATTTGAACCCAATACTGAGGGTTGTAATGGCTGTCATTTCTGAACTAAAAAACCGATGACCTTGAAATATTTACGGGTCAATATATGAAGTACTACCTTTCTAAAAAAAATATGAGTGAAATCGAACTACGCGTTAATGAATTACAGCTAAATACACGTTTTAACTTTCATCCCCTCTTTCAAAGGAACCGTGCTGAATTTCGGGATAAAAAGTATCCTATGTCCTACCTTTTGGAGTATAAACTTAAATCGTACCAAGTTTCATTTGAATCCATTTAGTAGTTTCGGCGTGATGTGCGACCAAGATACAGACAGACAGACAGACAGACAGATAGACAGACAGACAGACAGACAGACAGACAGACCGACAGACAGACAGACAAAAATGAAAAAAAAATTGCAGTTTTGGCTTCAGTATCGATTGCACAGTGCCCTTCATTAAAAATTTTCAAACTATCTTCAATGTACAGAATTTGATCTGTTTACAGTTTTATTATATTACTAGCTTCAGCCCGCGGCTTCGCCCGCGTGAATTTCGGTTTTTCACAAATCCCGAGAGAATCGTGGATTTCCGGTTCCCCTTCCCACTCCCTTTTCCAACCTTTATAACTACTTTCAAGGAATTTTTCTATAGTAATCTGTATGTGTAATAGCTGTAGCTATAAATTTCGGTTTTTTTTCAAAATCCCATGGGAACTGTGGATTTTTCCAGGATAAAAAGTGCATGCACTCAAAATTTCAGCCAATATACAGACACACACACACAAACTTTCACCTTTTTAATATTACTGTGATACATTAATGCCTAACGTACTTGTAAATAATTGCTGTAATAATACAGCAAAGTAACTTAAAACTGGCACTAAACACTTACACTTGCACTAAATACTGAACACTACACTACACTTACACTAAACACTTGCACTAAACACTGGCACTAATCACTTGCACTAAACACTTGATCTAAACTCTGGCACTATCACTTGCACTAAACACTGGCACTAATCACTTGCACTAAACGCTGGAACTAAACACTTACACTAAACACTTGCACTAAATACTGAATATAAACACTTTCACTAAACACTTACACTAAACACTGGCACTAAACACTTGCACTAATCACTTGTTTAGTGTAGTGTAAGTACACTAAACACTTGCACTAAACACTGGCACTAAACACTGGCACTAAACACTTGCACTACTACTTGCACTAATCACTTGTACTAAACACTGGCACTAAACACTGACACTAAACACTTGCTCTAAGCACTTGAACTAAACACTTACACTTGCACTAAACACGGGCAGTAAACACTTGCACTATCACTTGCACTAAACACTAGCACTAATCACTTCCACTAAACACTTGAACTAAACACTGGCATTATACACTTGCACTAAACACTTGAACTAAACACTTACACTAAACACTTGCTCTAAATACTGAACCTAAACACTTTCACTGAAACTAAACACTGGCACTAAACACTGGCACTAAACATTGCACTAAGCATTTGAACTAAACACTTACACTAAACAATTGCACTAAACACTGGCACTAAACACTTGCACTACTACTTGAACTAATAACTTGCACTAAACACTGGCACTAAACACTTGCACTACTACTTGCACTAAACACTTACACTAAAAATTTTCACTAAACACTTGCACTAAACACAGGCACTAAACACTGGCACCAAACACTTGCACTAAGCACTTGAACTAAACACTTACACTAAACACTTGCACTAAACACTGGCACTAAACACTGGCACTAAACACTTGCACTACTACTTGAACTAATAACTTGCACTAAACACTGGCACTAAACACTTGCACTACTACTTGCACTAAACACTTACACTAAAAACTTTCACTAAACACTTGCACTAAACACAAGCACTAAACACTGGCACCAAACACTTGCACTAAGCACTTGAACTAAACACTTACACTAAACACTTGCACTAAACACTGGTACTATACATTGCTACTAAATACTTGCACTATCACTTGCACTAAACACTGGCACTCATCACTTACACTAAACACTTGCACTAAACACTTTCACTAAACACTTTCACTAAACACTTTCACTAAATACTTGAACTAAACACTGGCACTAAACACTGGCACTAATCACTTGCACTAAGCACTTGAACTAAACACTTGCACTAATCACTTGTTTAGTGTAGTGTAAGTACACTAAACACTTGCACTAAACACTGGCACTAAACACTGGCACAAAACACTGGCACTAATCACTTGCACTAAATACTTTCACTAAACACTTACACTAAACACTGGCACTAAACACTTGCACTAAGCACTTGAACTAAACACTTGCACTAATCACTTGTTTAGTGTAGTGTAAGTACACTAATCACTTGCACTAAACACTGGCACTAAACACTGGCCCTAAACACTTGCACTACTACTTGCACTAATCACTTGTACTAAACACTGGCACTAAACACTGACACTAAACACTTGCTCTAAGCACTTGAACTAAACACTTACACTTGCACTAAACACTGGCAGTATACACTTGCTCTAAGCACTTGAACTAAACACTTACACTTGCACTAAACACTGGCAGTATACACTTGCACTATCACTTGCACTAAACACTGGCACTAATCACTTCCACTAAACACTTGAACTAAACACTGGCATTAAACACTTGCACTAAACACTTGAACTAAACACTTACACTAAACACTTGCTCTAAATACTGAACCTAAACACTTTCACTAAACTCTTGCACTAAACACTGGCACTAAACACTTGCACTACTACTTGAACTAATAACTTGCACTAAACACTGGCACTAAACACTTGCACTACTACTTGCACTAAACACTTACACTAAACACTGGCACTAATCACTTGCACTAAACACTTGAACTAAACTCTGGCACTATCACTTGCACTAAATACTTGCACTATCACTTGCACTAAACACTGGCACTAATCACTTACACTAAACACTTGCACTAAACACCTTCACTAAACACTTTCACTAAACACTTTCACTGCCTTAGAATGAACCTACTTTCCAAATTTCAAGTTGATAATAAAAACTTTCATCCCCTATTTTACCACCCTTAAGGGAAGATTTTTTAAAATAAAATATACAGCTTTTTATTATTTAAAACTAATAATCTAAATGCCGATTTTTAGGTCTGTAACTTTAAAAACATAGGATTTTCATACAAACTTTCTACCCCCATTTTACCCCCGTAGAGGAGGATTTTAGGGATATTAAATAGCCTATAACCTGCCCCAAAAGTTGGACTACCAAATGCAAAAAGAATTTTTCAAATCCGATAGGTACTTCCAGAGATTAGCGCGTTCAAACAAACAAACTCTTCCGCTTTATTATATTAGTATAGAGTATAGATAATGACTAAAAATATAAATCACTTAATCATTAAAGCTAGCAACACCGAGAATCAGTCTTAAGCTTAGAATTCTATGGTGAGTTAACTCAGCTCTATATCCGTAGCTGACTTATGGTTTAGTCGTCTATAGTCTCGAACACGTTTGAGAATATTTCCGCCGTACCGCCATTTCGCAACGTGGCGACGGCGAGTGTGGTTCGAGATAGGATAGCTGGTGGCGTGGCGACTGGTGTCCACGCTTCTGGAAACTAAGGTTAGTGATAGAGGATAGAGATTACGGATTATGAGAGACTAGATTACGTTAGATAGTTACTTTTAAGTGTAGAGTTCTGATCAGAACGGTTCCAAGAAAGCAGACCGATGCTTCCCTCAGGTCATTCGATGAGAGACGAGGAGCGCCCTCCCTGGTGACGTGGTCAGATCACTCACAGCGGGCCGCATCTGAGGGTTACAAGATTACAAACCCGATAATCTGATAGGCTGGAAGGTTGCTTGGGTTTGATAGGTTTGATAGGGTTGGATAGGCCAATTTCGGTAGACAGAGGCAAGGTTGCGGCCCCCACTTGAGTGATAATCATGGCGTCAGCTAAGACCATCGCTGGGGTGCTGTGCGGATGAACAGACTGCGCTAAATTGCTTAAATAAATAAATAAACTTGGGTAAGTGCATAAACCACATGCTCACAATAATCCTTCACGGTACCTACTTCCGGTCTCGTCACCCGGATCCAGGCAGATTGTTATACGTATAAAACATGAGACAAAAAGGAGGTAGCCGCGACAGGCATCGAACTCTGTCCCCCCGATAGGGACGCCAGTCTTAACCGCTAAAGTCTTAACTAGACTATCACCGCAATACTAGTACATTAACAATCTATACTTCTATACTAATAAATAAAATTGAAGTGTCTGTCTGTAATATCGAAATAAATACCTCATATTAAGCTCATATGGTTATTTGAAAGGTACCATAACCGAATCACACGTTTTTAAAATTTTTGTCTGTCTGTCTGTCTGTCTGTCTGTTTGAACGGGCTAATCTTCGGAACGGCTGAACCGATTTTGACGGGACTTTACATACAAATAGAGAATTAACCAGGGAGTGACATAGGCTACTTTTTTAACCGACTTTAAAAAAGGAGGAGTTGTGTTTTTCTACCTATGTACACCGATATCTCCGAGATTTCTGAACCGATTTGCTTAATTTTTTTTTAAATCGATATAGAGAAACATTGCGACACTGTCCTACAAAAAATTTGGATTCCAACTCCTCAATCCTGATGCTGTAGGGGACCTGATACCCCAAACCTCATGGGATTTAGGAACTGTCGGTTATTTAAATTGATATTGGGGGTATCAATTAAATACTTTATCGTTGAATGAACTCAAGTAGGTACATATTCAACTCCTCAACCCTGATGCTGTAAGGAATTGCATTCCGAAATCGTAGGGATCCCACGGAATTTTTCCGTTTTGGTGACGGGTTACTACAGATAGGCTATACTTTTTATTCTGGAGAATCAAAAGTTCCCACGGGATTTTTAAAAACCTAAATCCACACGGGCGAAGCCGTGGGCATCATCTAGTCAAATAATAAAATCAATGTTTAGAGTCGGGAAAATCATCGTATCGTCAGTCATGTTTGTAATAATTTTATCAATATAATTGTGAACTAATCGGTAATTCATTTATCTTTGCAATTACTAGTACACTATCTACAGTCCACGATGGTGGTTTCATAATTAGAATTCTGTTTTTAAAAGAATAATGCGTGCAGCACACATTGATAATTTTTTATAAATGAATTTCGTGAAATTAATTTATAGGCATTAGTTATTTCTTTTTAGATTATAATGTTTTTGGTTTGTTTATTTTTATGGTAAGTCGTGATCTTTGACTATTTTATATTTCATATAATATATAATAAATACTTGTACGATGTAGTCAGATAAGATCTAATCATTATTTATAGGTACCTAATTTATACTATGATGAGTTAAATCGAACTACGCGTTAATGAATTACAGCTAAATACACGTTTTAACTTTCTTCCCCTCTCCCAAGAGAACCGTGTTGAATTTCGGGATAAAAAGTATCCTATGTCCTACCTCGGAGTATAAACTCAAATCGTACCAAGTTTCATTCGAATCCGTTCTGTAGTTTCGCCGTGATGCGCGGCCAAGATACAGACAGATAGACAGACAGACAGACAAAAATGAAAAAAATTACTGTTTTGGCTTCAGTATCGATTATAGAGTGCCCTCCAATAAAAATTTTCAAAATATCTTCAATGTACAAAATTGGATCTGTTACAGTTTTATTATATTATAGATAGAAGAAGATAGAAGATAGAAGAAGATAGATAGATAGAAGATGACGCACTTTTTTTAACCATTTTAACTGATTTTGTTCTTTTAATTAGGTACGCACAGTTGTCTGTAATAACAAACATCATTCATTATCAACATCTCAAAATTGTCACTATAGTCGGACTTTTAATTCAATGCAGTAAACTGAAGTGTCATAGGTTGCTACTTTTTGAAAAAAAAAGTTTGTAGTCTGTAGTTGTAGGTTGCAGTAGTCTGTAAAACGTGTATGCCTGTTAGAGGTAGATTGTTCCTACTGTACGTATACAATTTTTATTTTAAGATGTTATTATGCAACATTTACTTAAACGATTTTATGATTATAACTAAATGACATGAAATGAAATGAACCTATCACATCACTATTGTAATTATTTAGGTTGACAACATTATTTTACGGAATCAACATTATGAAAGGTCAGTTTACTGCATCGAATTAAAAGTCGAGATCGTTTTCGTCGGTCGTTTCATTTTATGCATGCACGCATACGCCTATAGGTACTAGTTGATATTTTACAATCGACAACTTCCTGATTCCCACGGCTTAGTAGTGTAGTACCATGCAGCATCAGGATTGGGGAGTAGGAACCAGGATGTAGTATGCACTAATGGATACTTACATTATGAATTCACACTTTACAGTTCCTAAATCCCCACAAATTAGGTGGGCAGTACCGTCTATGGTACCGTTGCAGCATCAAAGTTTAACAGTTGGAACAAGTTATAGAAACTTAGGACCATCTCGAAAAATTTTACTATCGATTAAAGAAATAGCGGTTCTAGTAAGACTTTGGTCTCCCTTTTGGAGGGACCTAGTTCGATCCCCGGCACGCACCTATAGAAATTTCGGAGCTATGTGCGTTTTAAGTAATTCAATATCACTTGCTTTAACGGTGAAGGAAAACGTCGTGAGGAAATCTGCATGCCTGAGAGTTATCCTTAATAGTATAGGATCCCGCTATACAATGACCTTCACCGAGATGTTTATTTGTAAAACCTATTTTATATTTAATTTCATATGTCAATAAATATATTGCAATGGGTTGCCTAATAAATTTCAGTCCAGGATATGATTAACTAATAATTAAAAAAAATTTTTTTTTAAAACATTTCACTGGTTTGATTATTAGACAAATTCATAATGAATTAATCTTTATTTTCATTTAATTTTAATTCAATAATCAGACCGGTGTAAAATGCTAGTATCGATTTACCTGTTTACACCTGGCTACCCGAGAGTTGTGACCGGAAAAGAATAGGCAACCTAACGTTTGCATATTCTATGGGCTTCATACTTTCAATTGGTAAGTATAGAATTTGTCTAATAATAATCAAACCGGTGAAATGTTTAAATTTTTTTTTTTAAATTATTAATTAATCATATCCTGGACTGGTTAGACAACCCATATGCAATATATTTATTGACATATTAAATTAAATATAAAATAGGTTTCATCAAATAAACATCTCGTTGAAGGTCGTTGTATAGCGGGATCTTAGACCATAATGTTCTCAAAGGCGTCTGAAGTCTACCGCACCGCACTCGGCCAGCGTGGTGGACTACGGCCTGAACTCTTATCATTCTGAGAGGAGACCCGTGCCCTTTAGTGGGCCGGTAATGGGTAATGATAATAATGATGATTTGGCGCGTATTATTTGTAATATTAGTAGTTAGTCGTATTAATAACTTGCGACCCAAGGTGTTACCCGCGGTTAATAAGTTTGTACTCATAAAAATATATGAACAAAATCTTCTAAGTGTAATAGCAAAGAGAACGACAGCAAATTCGTGCAAATTTTGGAAGTCTATATCTATTCAAGTCCCACAGGAACACTTTTTCCGGGATAAAAAATAGCATATGTGTTATTCCAGGGTATAATCTATCTCAATTCCTTTCAGCCAAACTACATAGTTCAGTAGTTGCGGCATAGTAACAAATGTACACATAAGTACATACAACTACATACACACAAACTTTTGGCTTTATAATATTATTATTAGTGTGATGTGATTTCAGCGTATCAGGAGCTTATGGGTATTCAGACGGCAGAATCAGATACTTCCGTGATGATTTTCTCTTTGGCACATCCACATCGGCGTACCAAGTTGAAGGAGCTTGGAATATAGATGGTAATGTCAATTTTTGGACTTCCTTACTTACCTACTTTGATTGGAAAATACTTCACCATTAGCGGTCATAATCCGTTTTTGTTCAGAATTAGACGCGAACCTGATATTTGCTCGTGTTTAGTAGAATTTTCTTGCTTCTTCTTCTGTATGAATGAATGTACTTATTAATTAATGAATATAGGTAATTTTACTGTACACCACAACACAGAAGATAAAGAATATCGGTCCAGCAATCTCTGAGTAAATCGGTGAACTAGTCAAAAATATTAGTGCTATAAATGGATACATTTAGGTATGTGTAAAACTTAATAATGTAGGTCTACGTATATTATAAGTATATGTACCTACTAAAACATACACACGGGTAGAATACAGAACCTCCTTTTTTAAGTCACTTAAAAAACTAACGATTTGATTCCAGGCAAGGGAGAAAGCATCTGGGACCGATTCCTTCACCAACATCCTGAACATAAAGCTGATAGTAGAAACGGTGATGCGGCCTGCGACTCCTATCACAACTACAAGCGAGACGTGGAGATGTTGAGGGAACTGGGCGTTGACCATTACAGGTTCAGTATATCTTGGCCCAGGATCCTGCCTGATGGTTAGTATAGTATCCACGGTATTCTAGATAAGGTAATAGAAATGGTATCTCGTCATAGTCATCATTAACCGATAGATATCCATTGCTTTTTGCTGATGCCCAGCAAACAGCAAATATTGCTTGTGTTCCCCCTTCACCTTTCCTCCCCTTCACCAAGACACCGGATGGGTTTTCATCAAGTCGTTGATGGTTCCACCTACGCGCGTATAGCGATTCAAATCATTCCTTATACGCATGGCAAGGGTTTGGATTACCCTTCCGAGATCTGAGTTTCTGACACTTAGATACTTATAACTTGGGTATCTTTAAAAAAGGGTAAATAAGGAAAATCCACAGGTACCTAAGTACATGAATTTGGTAATTGCATTTGTTCCTTTGCCCACCCGTACAAGATGACAAATTTTATTTATTTATTCAAATCCCCAAATTGTCCTTCCAGGTTTCTCCAACAAAATAAACGAGAAGGGTCTCGAATATTACGCAAAATTGATCGATGAACTCCTCAAACATGACATAAAGCCAATGGTCACTTTATACCACTTTGATTTGCCGCAAAAACTCCAGGAATTAGGAGGTTGGGCGAACCCGATGAGCGTCCAATGGTTTGAGAATTACGCCAGAGTGGTCTTTGAGAACTTTGCCCATAAGGTTCCTTATTGGATAACGGTCAATCAGCCTAACTCTATCTGCGTGGAGGGGTATGGAGGGAGGGAGAACGCTCCAGGTGTTGGCTCTAGTGGTATTGGAGATTACTTGTGTATAAAGAACGTGATGCTGGCACATGCGAAGGCTTATAGACTGTACGAAACAGACTATAAAGAGAAGTTTAAAGGTGTGTATTTTTTTTTGTACGATGATTAGCTAGGCTAAGATTTTTGGGTTCACAGGATAAGGAACAATTACTTTGGGATGCCATATATACCAGTTTGCCTGTGCTAAGTGGTTTGAAGTTTTGGCCTCCCTTTCGGGGGGACGGAGTTCGATCGCGGTACGCACTGCTAACTTTTCGGAGCTATGTGCGTTTTAAGCAATTAAATATCAATTATTTTAACGGTGAAGAAAAACATCGTGAGGAAACCTGCACGCCTGAGAGTTCTCCATAACGTTCTCAAAGGTGTGTGAAGTCTACCAATGCGCACTTGGCCAGCGTGGTAGACTGCGGTCTAAACCCTTCTTCATTCTGAGAGGAGACCTGTGCCGTGTAGTGGGGTTGTAATGGGATTATAATGATGGATTAGCTTTGACATCAGCTGCAGGAAGACGATGGGTAACAAGATGTCGGGTATATACATATCCACATAATATGCGAGTTGATTAAAACTTTAATTTACACTTGTAAGGGCCTGTTTCACCACCTTCTGATAAGTGTCGGATAGCTTATTCACAACTTTTGTCTTTGTCACTTGACATAAAGTAAGAAAGTGACAAAATTTACATTTAGGCTATCCAACACTTATCAGAAAGTGGTGAAACAGGCCCTTAATTATTAGTTTTTATTATTTCAGGTTCCGTAGGTATAGCCTTAGGTTTGAACTGGGCTGATCCTTTAACCAATAATGACACTGAACACGTCCGGGCTGCTGAATTATACAGGGACTTTACTGTAAGTATTCATTTTTACTGAAGATGCGTGCGACAGATTCAGCCGCATATATCGCATCGCAGACTTTAGGCTGATGGTGTTTTTATTCATCTAGTTACAAGGTAGCGCTTGACTGCTCACTGCGATGTCACCTGATGCTAAGTAACGATGCAGTCCAAAGGTGGAAACGGGCTAACCTGGAAAATGTATGGCAGTTTTTATTAAAGCTGATCGGTTTCTTGCATCGTGTTTGAACGCTAAATCACTTGTCGATACAGCTTTACCTGTACGGTGGTAACTAGCCACGGCTGAAGCCTCCCACGTCTGCTGGGAATCGAACCCGGGACCTCCCACTTATAAGAACACAGCGCTTACCACTGTACCAGGGAGGTCGTCAACTTGTAGTATTCTTTTATTTCCTTTATGATGTACTACTTTACTTTTCCTTTGCTATTAGATCGGATTGTACGTTAACCCCATATGGTCGAAAGATGGCGACTTTCCACGCACGGTTAGAGATCGTGTGATGGAGAGAAGTCTAGCACAAGGCTTCCGCGAATCCAGGTTACCTGTTCTAAACGCTGAGGACATTAAGCTTTTAAAAGGTTTGTACCTGCATTATTTGATCCTGGTCCTGTTACAAGTCACGGCAAATAAGTCGAGCGGTGACCTTCAATGCGCAGAAGTCGAAAATGAGGTATCACGGGGTGTGAGGGGGTCGCGGGGAGGGCGTGGGGATCGTTCGTAAGCACTGATAGCTAATCAGTCGCGGATCCCTCGTAAGCGCTGATTGGCTCTCCAATCGTATTGTGTCCTCGTACGACGCTACGCGCACTTGAAGGTCACCGCTCGACTTACGTGCCGGGGGTTATACTTACGTTTTTACGTCAAAAAATTATAATCGTTGTTTTGAATTCCTGGCGCTTATTTAGTTCAAAATCTTGAGCAATGCTATCCAAAGAGACAATAGCGCCAGCATCTAAGGTTAGGAGGGTTTAAGTGGTGATAGCTTAGTGGTTCTTCAACTTCAGCCTCCCTGTAGTGTATGCAGGTGACGATAGAGGGCGCCAGTCGCACACCGACAGAGAATGGCGACAGACGTGCTCGGGCTTGCATACAAAACATGGCCTACCGGATAATCAGAAAGTGTGTTTCATTGGATCCTGAAACATTACACTCCCTTTCGGGTGGACCGAGTTCGACCCCCGGCACGCACCTCCACAAAGAGTTATGTGCATTTAAAGCAACTAAAGTTTTAACGTCGATGGAAAACATCGTAAGGAACCCTGCATGCCTGAGAGTTCTCCATAATGCTCAAGAACTCTACCAATCCGCACTTGACCAGCGTAGTGGACTACCTACAGCCTAAACCTTTGAGAGGAGACCCATGCCCTGTAGTGGACCGGTAATGGGTCACTGAGCTTATTTGACATATATTTTTTATCCATTGTAGATTTGCTATGAAATGTTATAATTTTTATTGCACACAATAAAGTTTTTTTTTTTTATTTATTGCAAAATAGGCTTACGCTTGACGACAATCATGCCTGAACAGCAATGATGAGGTCTAAGTTGGAACGCGCTTGCCTAGAAAATGCCTATTCACTCTTGCCTTGAAGGTACTTAAGTCGAACGAGGCGGGGAACACGGAAGCTGGAAGGGCGTTCCCCACCCTAGCGGTTCGTATCAGAAACGTCGACCGAAAGCGCTTTGTGCGAGCAGACTGAACGTCAACCACATAGGGATGCCATCGCTCTCAACTTTTCGCTATTCTGTGGTGAAATGGTGAAGGAGGAACTAGGTTAAAAAGTAGCAATGAACTAATTCGGTGACCAAAGAATCGGTGACATTCATTTAGTGATGATCACTAATCAGAGGATACTTCCTTACCCTTCAGGTTCCGCAGACTTCCTCGGCGTGAATCACTACACAACTTTCCTGGTGAAGAGCACGGACAGGGCGTATCGGGTTCCGTCCATGGAGGACGATGTTGGAGTCGAGTTGTCGTACCGACCCGAGTGGAAGAAGTCACAGTCTACTTGGCTCAAGGTAAACTATCTTTTTATTTGTTTATCTACTGGCTGATGCCCGCGACTTCGTCCGCGTGGAATTAGGTTCTTTAAAAATCCCTTAGGAACTCTATGATTTCCCGGGATGAAAAGTATGTGTTAATCCAGGGTATAATCTATCTCCATACCAAATTTCAGCCAAATCGGCTCAAACGTACACACAAATGGGTTCAGTCGTTGCAGCGTTAAAGAGTAAACATACATGCATACATGCATATATACATACACACAAACTTTCGCCTTTATAATAAATTAGTGTGACAAGTCAGCCCTTGACTGTGATCTCACTTGGTAAGAGACAATGCAGTCTAAGATCGAAACTAGCTATCCTGGGAGCGATACAGAGGTATATAGATATAATATGTATTCCTGATCATTTACTACGGGGTATCGTACCGGAACGCTGAATCGCTTGGCGGCACGGCTTTGCCGGTAGGGGGGCAACTAGCCACGGCTGGAGCCTTCTGGAGAACCAGAACAAACCAGAGGTAATTTTAGAAATGATAAATTCTCGACCTAATTTCGATAATTTCTCGAATTTCGAAAATTATTCTTATAAGTGGGAGTCGAAGTTGCTGATTTGTCCTCCTTATCTAGGGTAATCTCCTACGAAATACCTACATTCCTGGCTTGTCAGACCACAACACAGAATTGTGTCTCCGGTTACATTCTAAGCCTTAATGTACCTATTGAAAGTAATATAAGTATCTATTTAAGGTACTTATATTATCTTTCAGAGTACTTATACTTAGCGGTGATAGCTCAGTGGTTAAGAGCCTTTCAGAACATTATGGAGAGATCTCCATAATGTTCTCAATCCACACTTGGCCAGAATGGTGGACTACGGCCTAAACCCTTCTCATTCTGAGAGGAGACCTGTGACCTGTAACGGGCCGGCAATGGGTTGATAATGATGATGATGACCTTCCAGAGTGCGCCCTACGGAATATACAAGCTGTGCCTCCATCTCAACAAAGAATATGACTATCCTACCATCATCATAACGGAGCACGGCTGGTCGACCAGGCGACTGCTGAAGGACCGGTCCAGGGTGAGGAACATGAGGGAATTCCTCAAGGCGCTGCTGCTGGCGATCGAGGATGGCACGAGGGTGGCAGGTTACACCGCCTGGAGTCTCATGGACAACGTGGAGTGGGGGGCTGGGACGAGGTGAGTGACTTATTCAGTGGCGGCGGAAGACGTGGTAGAGCTGTGATAACCTAGTGGTTAGGACGACCGACTTCTAATCGGAGGTCGTGGGTTCGATCCCGGGGCACGCACCTCTAACTTTTCGGAGTTATGTGCGTTTTAAGTATTTAAATATCACTTGCTTTAACGGTGAAGGAAAACATCGTGAGGAAACCTGCATGCCTGAGAGTTCTCCATAACGTTCTCAAAGGTGTGTGAAGTCTGCCAATCCGCTTGGCCAGCGTGGTAGACTATGGCCAAAACCCTTCTCACTCTGAGAGGAGACCCGTGCTCTGTAGTGAGCCGGTAATGGGTTGATCATGATGGAAGGCGTGGGCGACGTGGGCCCAGGCCCACGGCCTCGCGCTCCGGAAGGCCTCGCGCCCCTTTATTTCATTTTATTTAAACTTCTTGTGCGGGCCCACAAATATATCTTGCCCACATAAAAAGGCCTTGTCCCGACTTATTAAAGTTCATAACTTCATAACCCTTGGGCCCCTTGTTCACACGCCGTGAAAAATCACGTTTTGTATGGAACACGATGGCACTACGGCGAGCGATACGGCGTTCTCCATACAAAACGTGATTTTTCACGGCGTGTGAATAAGAGGCCTTCCGAGTTATGTTGTTTTGACTATGTAATATCGGCCAGGGTTTCTTTGCCAGTGGTCCATGGTCCCCTGAGGGGTCCGTGGAATTAATGCTGGGGGTCCATGGCGAGCCAACCTAACATAAAGTAATACTTAATATAAACAATAAATAAATATGTACAATGTTGTGATGTGCATAAATACTGTGCGCGTGACCTTTTCGAAATTGAAAGCGCGACGCGCGTTAGTGGCGTCCCTCCACTTTGTCAAACAAGCTATGACAGTATAGATACTTACTGATAAACTTATTCCGTTTGCAACTACTTACCTCTGTGAGGCATGGTTTTTAGTGTCAATAAAAACCACAGATAAAAACTATTAGCATTGGAATTGGTTAGAGGATGACATGCGACTTGCGTTATCAAAAATGTCTTCTCAATTTGACGTTCTAATTCAGCATTTAAACAGCAGCAACTGCCATAATGCATGCTATGTAAAAATTTTAATCACAAACATTAGAAGCTGATAAAAGCTAATTTACCTCGTTTTTTTATGTTTTCGGAAGGGCCCGTTTTTTTTTTGTTTTTGGGTTTTTTGAAATTGTATGAGGTGTCTATGACTAGCAAAAGGTTAAGAAACCCTGAAAAGGTTAAGAAACTATCAATAGCCCATAATGAGTATGTTGAAGCGACGCGCGCGGCCCAGCTCGAGCTTTGTTAACCTTTATAATGTATTTTTTGCTTTTCTTTCAGTGAACGTTTCGGCCTCTACGACGTGGATTTCGGGTCGAGAAAAAAGACGAGAACTGCCAAATTATCAGCACTGGTCTATAAGAGGATAATCGAGCAGAGATTTGTGGAACCCGATTGGAAACCTGACAGTTTAAACATATCTATTAATAGGAGACAAAGAAAAGAATTATGAAAGTATTTTTATATACCGGACCTACCTACTCGAGCGTTTGCAAAGTTTGAGACTTCAGAAAAACCCTAAAACTGTGCTAATGGAACTTTGTTTTTATATTGCCAGTTGTGTCATCTATTAATAATTAAATATTAATCAATTATTTAGACTAGTGAGAAATTGATTAGGTGGCGCACCTTTTGAAAGACTTTTTAGTAGGTAGTTGGTAGCAGTACGAGCTTAGTTGTTCCTGGTTTGTGGTACGAGAACGAGCCATCTCTTGACAAAAGTTGTATTGCTTAAAACGCCATCTATATTTGACTTTATTCAATACAGTAATTCTATTCGATAACAGATGGCGCTAATTGTATAGGTCAACAGTTAATTACGTAATCTATTCGATACTAGATGTCGTCAGTAGTTATTTTGGAATAAAAATATTTTTAATAAGAAAATAAAATTTTGATTTTAGTATAATTTTCCTGCGAATATAATAATTGAGTTTCACAAACAAACTAGATAGATAAGTACATAGCGAAATATCTTTACACGCCCTTAGTTATTTTGATAATTCTTCAAATATTAAAAGCTCATAACACGCTCATAATTATTTAGGTAGGTATTTCTGGCATTTCTGCAAAAATGATAATATATAAATAAAAGTTAGCAATATTTTTAAAGACTGTAATGTGACTAGTTATAATTAAATATGTGAGAACAATGTTTACATATAACAATAATATGATAACAATAAGTAATTATCGTCTTAAGTTAATTATCTTGGATTTTTTTTTGAAACGAATCGCTAGCAAAAATTATGTATTTATTTAAAAGAATTCGCTACCTTTAAAAAAATAGGTACCATGATGTTTCACATAACAATACATAGAATTATCTTTATAAAAAAGATAAAATATGATAATGGTATCTACCTATCTTACAAACAGAAGTAGGTACTTAGTTACCATTATTACATAGTAAACATAACGCTTAAACAAAACCCAACAGGCGTGCAGAGCAACAATAGTTGATCCAATTTTTACACTCATTATTTTCGGGTGCTTATGTAGTGTATTTAATAATAATGGGCGGTAAAAAAACGCGACAAAGCACTGCGGGGCGGGAAAATACGTATCTGCAAACAGACGCGGCGGGTGGCATGGCTTGCAGGGCTGACAACACTCGTGACTATTCATTGTTAAAAAAATATAGATATTTAAAAATACCTATAGATTTTCTGTCATAGTTTAAAAAAGGTGAAGCCACTCAATTAATTAAGGTGTACAATTGTGGCTAATTCTGTTGTACACACCCTAGTAGCAATTTGCGTTGGCTGTTGGTTGGGCCTCTGTCCCTAGTTTGGTTGGCCAACAGTTAGGCTTGTCATCCCTAAAAAACGTGGTCCCAACCGTTGAAAAGCGGTTGGCCCACTTGACCCGAGCCAACGACTTTCAACCAACGACTAGCCAACAACGTAGGCTAGTCGTTGCTTTTCTCATGATGGCCCAACAAAAGAATTCATACTATATACCTACGTTGGCTAGTCGTTGCTTTTCTTATAATGGCCCAACAAAAGCATTCATACTGTATACCCACGTTGGCTGGTTGTTGTTTTTTTTATAATGGCCCAATGAAAAAAATCATACTGTATAACTACATTGGCTAGTAGTTGATTTGCTTACAATGGCCCAACAAAAGAATTCATACTGTATGCCCACGTTGGCTGGTAGTTTATTTTCTTACAATGGCCCAATGAAAAAATTCATACTGTGTACCTACGTTGGATAGTAGTTGATTTGCGTACAATGGCCCAACAAAGGAATTCATACTGTATACCTACGTTGGCTGGTAGTTTATTTTCTTACAATGGCCCAATGAAAAAATTCATACTGTATACCTACGTTGGATAGTAGTTGATTTGCTCACAATGGCCCAACAAAGGAATTCATACTGTATGCCTACGTTGGCTAGTAGTTGTTTTGCTTACAATGGCCCAATGAAAAAATTCATACTGTACACCTACGTTGGATAGTAGTTGATTTGCTTACAATGGCCCAACAAAGGAATTCATACTGTATGCCTACGTTGGCTGGTAGTTTATTTTCTTACAATGGCCCAATGAAAAAATTCATACTGTATACCTACGTTGGGTAAACGTTAGTTTCCTTATGAAGGCCCTAGAAAAGAATATATAATACGAATTAATGTTGGCTTTCCTCACAGAGGCCCTATTAACAGATAAAATATTTTATCTACCGTTGGCTGATAGGTTTTTATTAATAAATTGAGTTGACTTGCTGAAATCGTGGTTGAATTATAAAGTATGGCCAATCAGTCATAATTTATTATTCACCACGATCTCGGAAACACGTAAATTAATCAGCTAAGTGTAGATAAAAGTATTGAATCTTTAGTGGAACCACTGTAAGTATGGTACGCCAACATATATTCGCAGTAAACTGCCTTCTCAAAGAAAACTAGCGTTTAAACAACGGTGGTGCAGTATTTACGATGATATAAAGACGATGATAATTATTTTCCTGAGCAAAAACATTTGTACTTGCACTGAAATTTCCGTCCAGGAAAATTAAGTCATCGCCACATCTGAAACAAAAATCAGCTGAAATAAATATGATACCAACCAAGTTAAAAATCTATTGCCTGATAAAATCCAATTATTATAAACAAGAGACACCTAAGAGCCAACGTGGCAGTTTTCAACAGTTCCGTTGTATTTAGATATATTTTCTAATATATTATTCCACTTAATAAAAAGAAAACAAAGTAACATTGTTCAATAAAACAATTTATTAATGATAAAAAATTAAAAATACAATTTTGTAATGAAGATTTTTATACTATACTTATTCTAATAACTGACTAGGGCTGACGTATTTTATGTGCAACGAATTGGCGTGGCTGCGTTCATCGCGGAAGTGTAGTAAAATTAGTATTAAAACTACTAGTACTTTTAATTTCAAAAATATCATATTACCTAAGTTTAACTCTAATACTTTTTATTTGATTATTATTTAGTACGTATACCTAAATGCACTTCCACGTTGAACAGCCATGCTGACTCTTTGCGCCCAAAAGCGAGTCAGCAATAGCATTAAATTATTACAATGTTATCTAATTAGCGAATCTGACGTTACAAACATAAATTTAACATGTAAAAAAAATGTAAACTGAGAAACGGTATACAAATAAAATAATTTAATTATTTTGAATTCAAAGTAGGGCATACATTAATTAATATTTTATTCAAAACTGAGGCAGTTTATGTTTTAACTTTAAACTGTAATTTACAGAAGGGTTATTCATTGTTACATTACAGAAAAATAAATAATCGAAAAAAGTTAATATTTGTAGTCACAAGAGTCGAAAGATCTTCGGTTGTCAGTATTTCCGATTTATGTTTTGATACTAATTCGAAAGTACGAGGCCAATAATTTTATTAATATTTTGATTTTTTTAATATTCTGAGAACTGACACGACTTGGCCTATCACGTGTTTCCAGCTTGACATTGATTTTGGGACACCCTGTATATAATACGTAAATTGTTCATTTAAATATATAAGATGTTCAGTACGAATAACTGAGCTATCTTTCTAACATGTTAATTAATGATGTAATAATGTTAAACTGACAAACGTTACATAGACAATAGAATTACCTTTATAAAAGTTGGGTAAAAGCAAACATTTTTTGTGTAAATGAGATAATGTAATATACTATTTTATTCTCTTTGCACCTACCTTTTCTTTCAATATACCTAACTTACCTACTACTTTTGATTGATTGTTTATAAAAATTCGTTTTATTTAAAAAAATTACATTTCAAATTATAACTAAGTATTAGGTTTTGAACATCTTTCTACAGATTTGACCACAACTATATCACCATCTCAAGGCGAGGTATCAAGACCAAAATAAACATAGGATCCTCCAGCACTGTTTTCTTTGCTAACATACTGCGGCGTTCCCAATAATGTTGGTGCGTTTTGGCAAAGTAGGGGGATGCACTGCTTCTAAAAAAAAGGAGGAGGTTTATTTCCACGAAAATATGTATATAGTAGATACCTATCAAAGTGGAAGTTAATTAAGATAAATCTATGTAAAAAAACAAGTTTTATAAAAAAAACAACCACCGAAATAGACGTGAATGTACTAGACTGATTTAAAGAAACTTAATATGTAAGTAAATAAAAACAAAACGAAAATGGAGGTAAACGTCACAACCATAAAATTGTAAATAATATTATGATGGCGATAACTCACCTTGTATTATTTTAATATGTTTTAAGTCCTTTAGTGGTATTTAAATGTTTTGTGTTATCTCATCATGAATACCCATAAGCGTAGAAGAACATCTGGTTTTTAGCAATATTTATTGTGGTGATACTTGCAGCTCTTTAATGGCATTTTCAATGTAAGCCAAGTGTTTCGCAAAAACATCTATAATAAAAAAAAGTCTTAAGTACATAATATTATGAACATCGCAAGTTAATAAAAAGTTTATTTAAAAAATTTGTTAGAATCTATCTTTCAGCCTATAATTAACATCTACATTATATGCTAATGTTTAATGAATCAACAAATATGTATTAAGAATAATTTTCATACCTAAAGCTTGAGCATTCGAGTTAAGGCTCCAATCCTTCAATGACGGTGCTAATTTTAAATCCAGTGTAGGTACCTAGAAGGAAGTACATCATTAATTTTTAAATAATCACTTTACTAAACTGACTAAAAAAACAAGTTAAAGTTAAAATAAAAGTTTTAAGTACATAATATTATGAACATCGCTAGTTAATAAAAAGTTTATTTAGAAAATTTGTTAGAATCTATATTTCAACCTATAGTTAACATCGACATATATGCTAATGTTTAATGAATCAATAAATACGTATTAAGAATAATTTGCATACCTAAAGCTTGAGCATGCGAGTTGAGGCTCCAATCCTTTAATAACGTATTTTAAATCCAGTGTAGGTACTCGTACCTAGAAAGAGTACATCATTATTTTTTAAATAATCACTTTACTAAACTGATTAAAAAAACTTATTATGTAAGTAAATAAAAACAAAATGAAAATGTAGGTAAACAAAAACATGAAATTGTAAATAATATTATGATGGCAATAACTTACCTTGCGGTATTTTATTGTTTTGTGTTATCTCATCCGGAATTAAAATTTCCATAGGCATAGAACATCTGTTTTTAGCAATATTTCTTGTGGTGATGCTTGCAGCTCTTTAATGGAATTTTCAATGTAAGCCAAGTGTTTCGCAAAAACATCTATAATAAAATAAAAGTCTTAAGTACATAATATTATAAACATCGCGAGTTCATAAAAAGTTTATTTAGTTTGTTAGACTATCTTTCAGCCTATAATTAACATCTATATTATGCTAATATTTAATGAATCAACAAATATGTATTAAGAATAATTTTCATACCTAAAGCTTGAGCATGCGAGTTAAGACTCCAATCCTTTAATGACGGTGCTAATTTTATATTCAGTGTAGGTACCTAGAAGGAGTACATCATTATTTTTTTTAAATAATCACTTTACTAAACTGATTAAAAAACTTAATATTATGTAAGTAAATAAAAACAAAATGAAAATGTAGGTAAACAAAAACATAAAATTGTAAATAAAATTATGATGGCAATAACATTACCTTGTGATATTTTATTGTTTTGTGTTATCTTATCGGAAATTAAAATTTCCATAGGCGTAGGAGAAAATCTGGTTTTTAGCAATATTTCTTGTGGTGATGCCTGTAGCTCTTAAATATCATTTTCAATGTAAGACAATAGGGTATTTGACAACATTGAAAATATACTATTGATTGTGGTCATCTTATCAGATAATAGCCTAAAAAAGACATATTTCACTCAATCAAACTAAATTATGTAATTTTACGCGATATTTTGCACGAAATAAAACATAATAATTTTTGAAATTTTATCAGGAACGTGAACGCTCTGGGATTGTTTGTGACGTCATGCGTCAGCACGTAACTTGGTTTGTTATAATTGAAGTTTATCAAGTCAACCGAAACTAAACTTTATACTAAAAAGAATAAGATTGATATTAAAATGAGTAGGCATAACAATTTACAACATTACGATATAGCATTCACCTTGCGTAGCGTCTCTGTCACACGCACCGA
>OV049868.1:13000404-13055404 GCA_920104075.1 Melanargia galathea
AAGGTGAATGCTATATCGTAATGTTGTAAATTGTTATGCCTACTCATTTTAATATCAATCTTATTCTTTCTAGTATAAAGTTTAGTTTCGGTTGACTTGATAAACTTCAATTATAACAAACCAAGTTACGTGCTGACGCATGACGTCACAAACAATCCCAGAGCGTTCACGTGCCTGATAAAATTTCAAAAATTATTATGTTTTATTTCGTGCAAAATATCGCGTAAAATTACATAATTTAGTTTGATTGAGTGAAATATGTCTTTTTTAGGCTATTATCTGATAAGATGACCACAATCAATAGTATATTTTCAATGTTGTCAAATACCCTATTGGCTTACATTGAAAATGATATTTAAGAGCTACAGGCGTGATGCCTGTAGCTCTTAAATATCATTTTCAAGAAATATTGCTAAAAACCAGATTTTCTCCTACGCCTATGGAAATTTTAATTTCCGATAAGATAACACAAAACAATAAAATATCACAAGGTAATGTTATTGCCATCATAATTTTATTTACAATTTCATGTTTTTGTTTACCTACATTTTCATTTTGTTTTTATTTACTTACATAATATTAAGTTTTTTAATCAGTTTAGTAAAGTGATTATTTAAAAAAAATAATGATGTACTCCTTCTAGGTACCTACACTGAATATAAAATTAGCACCGTCATTAAAGGATTGGAGTCTTAACTCGCATGCTCAAGCTTTAGGTATGAAAATTATTCTTAATACATATTTGTTGATTCATTAAATATTAGCATATAGATGTTAATTATAGGCTGAAAGATAGTCTAACAAACTAAATAAACTTTTTATGAACTCGCGATGTTCATAATATTATGTACTTAAGACTTTTATTTTATTATAGATGTTTTTGCGAAACACTTGGCTTACATTGAAAATTCCATTAAAGAGCTGCAAGCATCACCACAAGAAATATTGCTAAAAACAGATGTTCTATGCCTATGGAAATTTTAATTCCGGATGAGATAACACAAAACAATAAAATACCGCAAGGTAAGTTATTGCCATCATAATATTATTTACAATTTCATGTTTTTGTTTACCTACATTTTCATTTTGTTTTTATTTACTTACATATTAAGTTTTTTTAATCAGTTTAGTAAAGTGATTATTTAAAAAATAATGATGTACTCTTTCTAGGTACGAGTACCTACACTGGATTTAAAATACGTTATTAAAGGATTGGAGCCTCAACTCGCATGCTCAAGCTTTAGGTATGCAAATTATTCTTAATACGTATTTGTTGATTCATTAAACATTAGCATATAATGTAGATGTTAATTATAGGCTGAAAGATAGATTCTAACAAATTTTTTAAATAAACTTTTTATTAACTTGCGATGTTCATAATATTATGTACTTAAAACTTTTATTTTAACTTTAACTTGTTTTTTTAGTCAGTTTAGTAAAGTGATTATTTAAAAATTAATGATGTACTTCCTTCTAGGTACCTACACTGGATTTAAAATTAGCACCGTCATTGAAGGATTGGAGCCTTAACTCGAATGCTCAAGCTTTAGGTATGAAAATTATTCTTAATACATATTTGTTGATTCATTAAACATTAGCATATAATGTAGATGTTAATTATAGGCTGAAAGATAGATTCTAACAAATTTTTTAAATAAACTTTTTATTAACTTGCGATGTTCATAATATTATGTACTTAAGACTTTTTTTTATTATAGATGTTTTTGCGAAACACTTGGCTTACATTGAAAATGCCATTAAAGAGCTGCAAGTATCACCACAATAAATATTGCTAAAAACCAGATGTTCTTCTACGCCTATGGGTATTCATGATGAGATAACACAAAACATTTAAATACCACTAAAGGACTTAAAACATATTAAAATAATACAAGGTGAGTTATCGCCATCATAATATTATTTACAATTTTATGGTTGTGACGTTTACCTCCATTTTCGTTTTGTTTTTATTTACTTACATATTAAGTTTCTTTAAATCAGTCTAGTACATTCACGTCTATTTCGGTGGTTATGTTTTTTTTATAAAACTTGTTTTTTTACATAGATTTATCTTAATTAACTTCCACTTTGATAGGTATCTACTATATACATATTTTCGTGGAAATAAACCTCCTCCTTTTTTTTAGAAGCAGTGCATCCCCCTACTTTGCCAAAACGCACGAACATTATTGGGAACGCCGCAGTATGTTAGCAAAGAAAACAGTGCTGGAGGATCCTATGTTTATTTTGGTCTTGATACCTCGCCTTGAGATGGTGATATAGTTGTGGTCAAATCTGTAGAAAGATGTTCAAAACCTAATACTTAGTTATAATTTGAAATATAATTTTTTTAAATAAAACGAATTTTTATAAACAATCAATCACAAGTAGTAGGTAAGTTAGGTATATTGAAAGAAAAGGTAGGTACAAAGAGAATAAAATAGTATATTACATTATCTCATTTACACAAAAAATGTTTGCTTTTACCCAACTTTTATAAAGATAATTCTATTGTCTATGTAACGTTTGTCAGTTTAACATTATTACATCATTAATTAACATGTTAGAAAGATAGCTCAGTTATTCGTACTGAACATCTTATATATTTAAATGAACAATTTACGTATTATATACAGGGTGTCCCATAAATCAATGTCAAGCTGGAAACACGTGATAGGCCAAGTCGTGTCAGTTCTCAGAATATTAAAAAAATCAAAATATTAAAAAAATTATTGGCCTCGTACTTTCGAATTAGTATCAAAACATAAATCGGAAATACTGACAACCGAAGATCTTTCGACTCTTGTGACTACAAATATTAACTTTTTTCGATTATTTATTTTTCTGTAATGTAACAATGAATAACCCTTCTGTAAATTACAGTTTAAAGTTAAAACATAAACTGCCTCAGTTTTGAATAAAATATTAATTAATGTATGCCCTACTTTGAATTCAAAATAATTAAATTATTTTATTTGTATACCGTTTCTCAGTTTACATTTTTTTTACATGTTAAATTTATGTTTGTAACGTCAGATTCGCTAATTAGATAACATTGTAATAATTTAATGCTATTGCTGACTCGCTTTTGGGCGCAAAGAGTCAGCATGGCTGTTCAACGTGGAAGTGCATTTAGGTATACGTACTAAATAATAATCAAATAAAAAGTATTAGAGTTAAACTTAGGTAATATGATATTTTTGAAATTAAAAGTACTAGTAGTTTTAATACTAATTTTACTACACTTCCGCGATGAACGCAGCCACGCCAATTCGTTGCACATAAAATACGTCAGCCCTAGTCAGTTATTAGAATAAGTATAGTATAAAAATCTTCATTACAAAATTGTATTTTTAATTTTTTATCATTAATAAATTGTTTTATTGAACAATGTTACTTTGTTTTCTTTTTATTAAGTGGAATAATATATTAGAAAATATATCTAAATACAACGGAACTGTTGAAAACTGCCACGTTGGCTCTTAGGTGTCTCTTACTTGTTTATAATAATTGGATTTTATCAGGCAATAGATTTTTAACTTGGTTGGTATCATATTTATTTCAGCTGATTTTTGATTCAGATGTGGCGATGACTTAATTTTCCTGGACGGAAATTTCAGTGCAAGTACAAATGTTTTTGCTCAGGAAAATAATTATCATCGTCTTTATATCATCGTAAATACTGCACCACCGTTGTTTAAACGCTAGTTTTCTTTGAGAAGGCAGTTTACTGCGAATATATGTTGGCGTACCATACTTACAGTGGTTCCACTAATTTACGTGTTTCCGAGATTGTGGTGAATAATAAATTATGACTGATTGGCCATACTTTATAATTCAACCACGATTTCAGCAAGTCAACTCAATTTATTAATAAAAACCAATCAGCCAACGGTAGATAAAATATTTTATCTGTTAATAGGGCCTCTGTGAGGAAAGCCAACATTAATTCGTAGTATATATTCTTTTCTAGGGCCTTCATAAGGAAACTAACGTTTACCCAACGTAGGTATACAGTATGAATTTTTTCATTGGGCCATTGTAAGAAAATAAACTACCAGCCAACGTAGGCATACAGTATGAATTCCTTTGTTGGGCCATTGTAAGCAAATCAACTACTATCCAACGTAGGTGTACAGTATGAATTTTTTCATTGGGCCATTGTAAGCAAAACAACTACTAGCCAACGTAGGCATACAGTATGAATTCCTTTGTTGGGCCATTGTGAGCAAATCAACTACTATCCAACGTAGGTATACAGTATGAATTTTTTCATTGGGCCATTGTAAGAAAATAAACTACCAGCCAACGTAGGTATACAGTATGAATTCCTTTGTTGGGCCATTGTACGCAAATCAACTACTATCCAACGTAGGTACACAGTATGAATTTTTTCATTGGGCCATTGTAAGAAAATAAACTACCAGCCAACGTGGGCATACAGTATGAATTCTTTTGTTGGGCCATTGTAAGCAAATCAACTACTAGCCAATGTAGTTATACAGTATGATTTTTTTCATTGGGCCATTATAAAAAAATCAACAACCAGCCAACGTGGGTATACAGTATGAATGTTTTTGTTGGGCCATTATAAGAAAAGCAACGACTAGCCAACGTAGGTATATAGTATGAATTCTTTTGTTGGGCCATCATGAGAAAAGCAACGACTAGCCTACGTTGTTGGCTAGTCGTTGGTTGAAAGTCGTTGGCTCGGGTCAAGTGGGCCAACCGCTTTTCAACGGTTGGGACCACGTTTTTTAGGGATGACAAGCCTAACTGTTGGCCAACCAAACTAGGGACAGAGGCCCAACCAACAGCCAACGCAAATTGCTACTAGGGATAAATTTAAAATTTAAAAAACCCCCGACATTCGCCATTTTGTGGCGGCGGCCATCTTGAATTTGCAATAGTGATATTCTACTAGTCAAGCCCTTTCATTTGATACCCATATTAAGGGAGTTGTGAAAAAATATGTAATCCGCCATTTTGTAGCGGCGGCCATCTTGGACCGATTTTCATCAAACATAGCTAACAACACTCTCGACTAATTCACCTTTCAAACAAAAAAACCCGCATTCAAATCGGTCCACCCGTTTGAGCGCCACAGGGGAACAGACAGACACACACACACACACACACACACACACACACACACACACACACACACACACACACACACACACACACACACACACACACACACACACACACACACACAGACACGTCAAACTTATAACACCCCGTCGTTTTTACGTCGGGGGTTAAAAATAGATCTAAAATGGCTTGTTTCAAAGTTGGTCTCCACCGAAGAAAAATTGCCAACTTTTGTATTGTCAACACCCCATGTTTGTGACTAAACTAGGCAATTTTTCTTTGACCCAGTTTCTCTTTGCCTGCTTCTGCCTGCAACTGCCTCGTTGGTCTAGTGGTTAGCATATTCTGCACTGCAAGATCACGAGGTCCCGGGTTCAATTCCCGGGTCGGGAAAATAATTGGTAGGTATTGGGTTTTTCTGTAAAGAATTTCTCAGTGCTAGCCCAGAGTTGGTAGTTGGCGATGTTTCACCCCCGTGCTTTGGAGAGCACGTTAAGCAGTCGGTCTCGGTTATTATCACTATCATGTGACAATAGTCGTCAAAGCCCGCCAACCCGCATTGGAGCGGCGTGGCGGACCTAAGCTCTAAATCGACTCTCTCCTATGATACAGGTGGCCTGTGCCCAGCTGTGACAATTTTTCTTTGTTGGAGACCCAGCTTCATAATATACATCATTTTCTTCAACATACCTTACTGCTAACTACAGAATGTTAAAGTACCAACGCTGTAGGATAATTTTCCTCGTAATTATAATAATAATTGCGTGTCGTAACCAGGCAATAGACGGCCGATGAACAATGGACACATGCGGTGGAGCAGTGGAGGATGGAAGCTGTTTGATTTTTTTATGACCTTTTTATGACGCGTTGGTTAACTGCTAATCAGTCGCTTGTCATTGGAATGGCTAATAATAATTCATACTTGCATAAATTATATTTTATTACTTAACTAGCTGTTCCCTGGATGCCCCTGCAAGCGTTGAAATGCCGTGTGAAGTATGGTTTCGGACGCACAGAGGACAAACATACAAACATTCATTTTATACAGATTTTTGGACTAAGTAGAAACCTTCGCGGACGTATGCAGAACAATTCACCAATGTGTCAGACCAATGTGTACATAGAGGACATAGATTTTTATTTGTATAATGCGAAAGTAACTTTGTCTATCTATTTGTGTCTCTCTATTTGTGTCTGTCTATCTGGTTATGGTCTAATTGCAACACTGATCGTGAAGAAAGGCATTTTGAGATAGCTTACATCTCGGATACCTATTAAGGATACCTACTTAACTTAAAAAATTAGAATCTTTGTAGCCTCTTAAAAATCATGCGATCTTGTCCGGTATCAAAATTATTGTAAATTATAATGTTTGAATTTTCAATAGGTAGGTATATATATTTTTTTAGAAGCGTTGTATTAAAACTTTCCCTTTCGTTTCAGGCAACATGGCGGCGAAGGATTTCCGGTCAGAGCGAGTGAAACAAATGTTCAGTTGGACAACAGCGTATGTATTGATAATAATATACACGGTGAAAATTGTATCGTCTTCCACAAGCAAACCAGTTAATGTATCCAGTGCCTATTATCTATTAGTGTAATAATAATATAAAATAAAGAACATTTGAATGACTAATATTAAAAAAAAATAAACAAAAACGCATTATTTAAATACACCCTATGGCCACACGAGTAGATATTATACAGAGAAAAAGCTACCTACAAGCGGCCCGCTGTAAGTACACTCACACATAGCACCGCTCACGCACACACGAGTTCTCACGAACGGTTTACGTACGCTCCACTCACACTCCACTGGTAGGACAGTTGGTAAACAAACGACAGGGCTGTGGGTCGTGCGCACTTTTCCAATCTCTTTTTTTGTGTACCCTAGAGATCAAGTGAAGTAAGTATACCTACCTTTACATATCTATACAATAAAATTAATGAAATGAAATGAATTGAAATGACATGAATTTATTTATTGTAGGATAGTATGTGCCACTTATGATACTATGTCAAGACTCTACTACTGGTTCGGAAAGCAGATTCTACTGAATATAATTGAGTAATAACATTGCCAGGTACAACCCGTTTACTAAAAGATTGGACCTGGCGTCGATGACGTCACTACGACGCATGGGTACGGTGTGCAAAAAAGCATCATTAAGAATATTTAGGTATTGTATGAAACTTAAATGTTTGTGAAAAACTCTGGGTATGCTGTGTTAGTATTGTCTTGCGAGCGAGCGAGTCAAAGCAACTTGTCAGCGAGGTCCTATCTTTTAGTAAACGGGTTGTAAGTTAAAATGTGTTATAGATCCTCTATGCAACGGGCCATCGGGATGGGCCTATCTAAGGTACCTATCTAAATAAATAATTAAATACTCACACATACACACACGGCCGTCTATTCCTAAAGTAGGCAACTTCATGCCTGTGTTATAGGTAATAGCCAACTGATAGACATATTTACATATATATATTTTATATAAAGGTATATTATACATACATATTATAAATACACCCAGACTCGGGGCGGGAATCGAACCCGCGACCCTGGAGCGGAAGGCAGGGTCACTGCCAACCGCGCTAACGGGTCAATCTAAGTAACTAGGTACTTAAATCATTCAATTTACTAAAGTAAGTAAGTGTCTAGATTCTAGGTACTGTCACTAGGGATATCTACGCACGTGCTATCACACTTATTTTTAGTAAGTATCTGTTCATAAAAATGTCTACGGTTTTATAATCTACTACCTTTCTAAGTAACTAGGTACTTAATTCATTCATTTTACTAAAGTATCTAGTTCTGTCACTAGGATATCTATGCATGTGCTATCACACTTAGTTTTAGTAAGTACCTACTACATACCTAATAGTAACTAGGTACTTAATTTACAAAAGTAAGTAAGTATGTAGGTACTATCGCTAGGGATATCTACGCATGTGCTATTACATAATATACTTTTAGTAGGTACCTACTAAAAGTACTAAAAGTACCTACCTAAGTAACTACATAACTTATATTTAGTATAGTAATATAATATAAAAACATATTTTTCCAATCATTATTACATATCTTGCTATATTATGTATACTAGTATATAATAATTATTTTTATTTTTACCCATAATTTTTCACATGCAACAGGTGACAACCCTATCAGAATAGGTATAAATTTTGGACGTTCTTAGGTAGCTTTTCCTCTGTATAATATCTACTCGTGTGCTATGGCTAACATAATACTACAGTGTGCTTAGTCTAAAGCGGAGCACTCGAAAACGAACTCGAAAACTATTGATCGATTTCAGAGTAAAATAGACCTAAAATGGCTTGTATTAAGGTTTGAGTTCGCCAATACATTCAGCATTCGAACAATGCTGAATGTATTGGCGAACTCAAACCTTAATACAAGCCATTTTAGGTCTATTTTACTCTGAAATCGATCAATAGTTTTCGAGTTCGTTTTCGAGTGCTCCGCTTTAGACTAAGCACACAGACCGCGGCGCGGCGACTCCTGATCTTTGAGGTCATTCACAGGGACATTCATTAATAAACTAGTGTTGCGCTCGGTGCGCGAGCTGCAAGCAGCTCGCGGGCCTTGTAGTCTCTTCAATATTGGTAAAATAAAGAAATGGGAAGCCATACCAAATACCAGAATATTCTGGATAGTCTCTTGAAAAATAGAAAGAAATATTGGTATCACGTTTCGTATCTTTTCTGAAAGGACACTAATGAGTTCTATGCATGCGTTTAGAGGGAAAAAAAATATCTATACAAAAATGTTCTGGAGAGCCAATTGAAAATTAAAAAGAAATTTTGTATGGAAACGATTTTTTTTTGTTCCGTAGCTATCTTTTTTTTACTGGCTCACCAAAGGGCCTAAGGTCTTGAACATTTTTAGTTTCAGGACCATGCCTCATTTGAGGGCCGTTAGTGTACTCTGTTGATTTTTCCACATTCACTACGTTTCGTATTTTTTGTGAAAAAAAAAATCTTTAAGTTCTATTTATACGTGTAGTGGGGGGAAAAAGTTTCATACAAAAATGTCTAAGAGAGCCTCTTGAAAAGAATCCAAAAAAATTGTATAGAGATAATTTTTTTTTGTTCGGCGGCCATCTTTTTTTTACTGGTTCACCTAATGGCCCAAGGTCTTTAATAACATTTGTTTGGAACCATGGCTGTATGACTGGTAGTTTTGGAGGACCCAAGAGGTACTCTGGTAAATTTTCCACATTCATGACATTTCATAATTTTCTGAAGGAAGAACTATAAGTTCTACGCACATAAATAGTGAAGGGAAAAAGTTTCATACAAAATTGTTCTGGAGAGCCTCTTGAAAAGGACCCAAAAAATTTGTATGGAGAGAATTTTTTTTGTTCGGCGGCCATTTTTTTTTCCAGTTCACCCAATGGCCCAAGGTCTTTAATGACATTTGTTTGGGACCCTGTCTGTATGACTGGTAGTTTTGGAGGACCCATGAGGTACTCTGGTAAATTTTCCACATTCATGACATTTCATAATTTTCTGAAGGAAGACCCATAATTTCTACGCACATAAATAGTGAAGGGAAAAAAGTTCCATACAAAATTGTTCTGGAGAGCCTCTTGAAAAGAACTCAAAAAATTTGAATGGAGAAAAATTTTTTTTGTTCAGCGGCCATCTTTTTTTTACCGGTTCACCCAATGGCCCAAGGTTTTTAATAACATTTGTTTGGGACCATGTCTGTATGACTGATAGTTTTGGAGGACCCATGAGGTACTCTGGTAAATTTTCCACATTCATGACATTTCATAATTTTCTGAAGGGAGACCTATAAGTTCTACGCACATAAATAGTGAAGGGAAAAAAGTTCCATACAAAATTGTTCTGGAGAGCCTCTTGAAAATTAGGATTTTTTTTGTATGGAGACGAATTTTTTTTTTGTATGGTGGCCATATTTTTTTTACCGGTTGACCCAATGGCCCAAGGTTTTGAACATTTTTTATTTCGAGACGATACCTCTCCGACTGATAGTTTTCGAGATCCCCTAGGGCACTCTAGTCAGTTTTCCACGTCCAGCTCTCTCTATAATTTTGTAGACCTTAAATTTTTGAATTTTACACACATGGAAAATATGGTGAAAAAGTCCCATACAAAATTGTTCAGGAGAGGTGATCAGTACGTAACTTCAAGTAGCTTTATATATATACTAGTAGGGCGCTTGGCTGCGCGGCCCGCTAAAGCGGACCGCGGGGATTTCAGTATTATTTTTGTTTTAGCAGCCTCCACCTTCTTCTATCATTTTCAGCATCTTTAACCCTGGCCGTGCTCCTCATCCATCTTCCTAACCTTCGATCATTATCACTCTCCATATTTTTTCTCCGAATAATTTGTCAGAATAAGAGTTCTTCCATAAAAAAAATTTAAAAATTGAAAAGGAACGGCGTCAAAGTCTTGCATAGTTCCCAACTTACATTCTCTTCAATATTCGCCATATATTTTGTATGGAATAATAAATTTCGCCATGTTGTTTTTTTCTGTTCATCAAGTAGATTTTTAGTTCTTGATTATATTTTTCTAAGAAACTACTCTTCCATCTTTTATGCTTGGTGAGATAGACACCGACGAAATTTGTATAGCCGCCATCTTGAATCCGCCATTTTGTATTTTTTTTCAGCTCACTGCCAATTGGATGACGTTTTGAGTATTTTTTGTTTCAGCAGCCCCTATCTATCTACAATACCCTGCCCGGGCTCCTCAACCATCTTCCAAAACCCTCAATCTTCATGTCTTCCCATACTTTTCTTTGAGAGTTCTCCAAAGAACCGCATCAAGCCTTGCATAGTTCACAACTTGTAGTCTCTTCAATATTCGCCATACATTTTCTATGGAAAAATAAATTCCGCCATTTTGAATTTTTTTTCTTTTCATCGAGTAGATCTTTGGAACCTGATCATGTTTTGCTAAGAAACTACTCTTCCATCTTTTATACCCTCCGAGATGGACACCAACGAAATTTGTATGGCGGCCATCTTTTTTTCGCCATTTTGAATTTTTTTTCAGCTAACTGTCAATTGGATGACGTTTCGAATGACATTTGCTCGAGCACCCAACACCTATCTTCAATACCTTAAGCGTGCCCGTCGCTCGTCTCTGAAATCCTCAATCATCAGCTCTCTCCATATTTTTGTTCCGAATGAATTTTTGTCCTCTATACGAAACCATTATTGAAAAAAAAATTTTTCATACAAAATTTTACAGGAGGGGTGATCAATCAGTCAGTGAATCAGCACGAGCAGCTATATATATATTAAAAACCTTCTCTTAGAACCTACCTACTTTTTAAGGTGAACGCACACTTATCCGAGCCGAACGCGCCGAATGAATCGAAGTCAAGGAGGCCTCGCATACATCCGCACCAGAAGAATCGACCGCGTCGAAAGAATCGACCGAAAAGAATCACTCATTGTTTTAAACAATGAAGAAATAGTACTCGCGCGTTGCTCTGTCGTACGCAACTGATAGAATGCGAGCGCATCGGTCGAGTCGACCGCATAAGCCGCGCCGAATCTGATGACGTCATCCGATTTCGTCTAGGATTTCTGTTCTTTCAGATTCGGACGATCCCACGCGGAGAAGTGTGCGAGGTTTCTTGAGATTTCATATACAGAATTCTAAAATTCGTTTCGTTCGACTCGTTTGACGCGTTCGACTCAGACAAGTGTGCGTTCACCTTTACGGGCTTAGGACCCTCAGAAACAATTTATAATTTATTTTTCAATTTCATGTTATTAAGCGGCCGTCAGATGTCCCGACCAACTTTTCCGACAAAACAGTAACACATGTTTGCCTGATTTGGTTACATAACTTGTGAATAATATCAATGCCAGCATCTCCTAAAGCTTTTAGAATTTCTGCTGATATTTCTAAATAACAATCTACTACTAGTAGTATTTAATTATTTTTTTGAGTTTTTTTTCATTAACAAAAATTTTACGTCTTTGTTTTATTTTTAAAACGCTATAAATTGGTTTTTAATCCTGTAGTGGCTAACATTGCTTTATTGTAACCACTTTACTTAGGTACGGTGATTTTAAATCTCTCGCGGTTTTCTTATCCCTTGGTGGGTAGGATACCCACAGCGTGGGTTCGATCTCAGGCACACACCACTAACTTTTCGGAGTTATGTGCGTTTTAAGTAATTAAATATCTTTTGCTTTAATGGTGAAGGAAAACATCGTAAGGAAACCTGCATGCCATAAATCAGTAGATTTGGTCGGGACGTCTAGCGAACATTTTATACAGGGGGCGGGGCATATTACATCACAAAGAACACCGCGTGCGCATCGTTGGCTATCGGTTTCCATCAAAGAAAAGCGCGAGCGTCGACATTGGTTGGCGGTCCACGTGGACTTTTACAAAATACGCTTCGCTATTGGTTGGCTATAATTTCACTTGTATGATAAATCTTTCCTTCAACTTGTATCCAAGTTCAATGGCTTGACCTAGTTTCTAAAACATTAAACAGGCTGTTTCATAAATGCTTTAAATTTTAATAATTTTTTATCACTAATATGTGTATTGTCCGGAACTAATTTTGAATATTACCTAAAGATTTCTTACATCGGATACCTTACTGGGGCCGCTCTTGATCGACGAAGCTAAAGTCACCGTGTATTATACACTAATAAAAATACATATATCTAACTATAAAATATACTTATCTGAAAGGGAAGTTAGGGCAGCGGGGTCCATTACCAGGCGAATATATCAGCCTTTTTTTTCAAAAAAGGTAGGCTGAGAACAAGAAATGGCGGCAAATTAAAAAAAAATGATTAGGTATTTATCGCCTGTTTTAAACTAGAAATAAATAAATTCGATAGTCACGGTTATTATTCTTCAACCGATCATTCTATAAACATAAAACTAAATATCAAATATCTACTTACGTTTATTCCTACTTTGAATGGGGCATTTTTTTTAATTTACCGCCATTTTTCACTCTCAGTTTTCATTACATAGATATATATTGTATAGATCGACCAGAATCTCATGAAAAATAGGGAAATTAAATTCCAAAGTTAGCAACACTACGACTGCCCTAGCGATAAACAAAGTAACTGTCATTTTTTGTGAAATTGACTTTTTTGCATTAACAAAAGTTTTATGTCGAGTAGTTTTTTACCACAGTTTAATATTTCAAATAACTTGAACCGTTTACTGAAATTTGAATTGCTCAAACAAAGTAACTGCACACACTAACCCGGAATATAAATGCAAAACCAAGCAAACAACAAGCACAACAGTAATTGGATGTTGATTACTTTGTTTTTGTATTTAAAATGCAGTTGCTTGATTTTTCGTTTCGTGAAACGATCCCAGGTAAGGTGTTCTGAATGTAATTACTTTGTTTATCACTAGGGCAGCCGAGTTAACCTAGTGTTGCTTACTACAAAATTTAATTTCCCTATTTTTCATGAGATTCTGGTCGATCTATATTAATTCCATGATTCGAATAGATACACAATTTTCTAACCTAAATTAATTTGGACAGCTCTGAACCTAATGCTATCCTTTAATTAATCCTTTTCCACAAGGAATATTATGATAAAGATATAGCACTATTTTGGACCTGTCAGAAATTGGATAAACTACATAGGTAGGTAGATAGGTACTACATAGGTAGATATTGTGTTCTATAGAGTTTAAGCTTTTTGGTACCTACTGACATCCATATCTTCATGGATAGCACATGACTCGATGAGTTTCTTGCCAGCCGAGTGGAAAAACCAGACACGTACGTCGTACGTAGGTAGCTCGGAAGTGAATCCAGTTAAGTTGCAACGCCGCGCGAGGCGCGCGACCGGTAGTGGGTAAACTGGAATACCGAATAATATTACTAGGTAGATTGAAGATTCCAATATCACAAGAACAATAATCGATTTCCGCTATTCCGTTTTCGTAGATTCCATATTCTACAATCTGTTTTTCCTTAATTGTCTTAAAAGGTAAACAAATCGCAAAAATCTGTTTGACAAATTTTTCAAAAATAAACAAGCTTTCAACAATCATTCCTTCTCACTAAAATTGTGTTTTTATTGTATAGTGTAGGCTTATTTCCTTTCGTCGGCAATCCTCGAGTAAGGCTTCGACCCACAGATTGAAAAACACTGGGTTAGTTTATTAGGCTGCCGCGTATCACGAGGTCCCGTGTTTGAGTCGCGCTTATGGCCAAATAAAGAAGTTACCTATTTGATTTTTCTGTCAATATTTACAGACGTATTAAGTACCTACCTAAGGAAGGAATATTTCCTTCTTGGGTCAAATCCTTGGGTCTACCGAGTAAGTACTTCTCTGTCTACGGTCTACCAGCTGAAGCTTTGCGTTGTCTGTCAGTTAGCCACGGTACCTACTATTCGATAGGTATAAAAGATTCTAGGGCGTCTAACTTTATGGACAGTCATATTATGTTGTATATGATAAACCAACAGACATAACACGAATGATGCAAGCGTTATAAGATGCTGACCCGAGGTGACGTAAGAGCTACTTTCGCGTGTGGCTGACAACCTGATGATAGAGCCTAGTAACCTAGATGCGATATTTCCTTCACGCAATTTTCAACCTTAACAACCTGTGTTTTTAAGTGTCATTAAATATTACCCTGTTCAAACTTTGATACCACCGACTAACTTCATTCACAAATATTGTTCGTAACGTATCAAACTGGAGACGCTTTGTCTTTATACGTCTGTGGTGTCAGCTTGTAAACTTGATATTATGAATAGTAACACAGACATACAAGTTTGTGAATAGTAACACCACACGAGTAGTAAATCTACAGAGGGGAAGCTTCCACAAGCGGCCCGCTGTAGGTATACTCACACAAACACACTCACCAACGGTTCACGGACGCGCGCTCGTTCCACTAACCGGTACAGTGTGCTTAGTCTAAATCGGAGCACTCGAAAACGAACTCGAAAACTATTGATCGATTTCAGAGTAAAATAGACCTAAAATGGCTTGTATTAAGGTTTGAGTTCGCCAATACATTCAGCATTGTTCGAATGCTGAATGTATTGGCGAACTCAAACCTTAATACAAGCCATTTTAGGTCTATTTTACTCTGAAATTGATCAATAGTTTTCGAGTTCGTTTTCGAGTGCTCCGATTTAGACTAAGCACACAGTTGGTGACAAACATGCGCATATGTGTGACTGTACTTAAAGCGGGCCGCTTACTAGAAGCTTCCCCTCTGTAGGTACTCTGTGGTAACACCTAGGTCGGTATCATTAATTAGCGCCATCTATTGAAGTATACGTTATTTATTACGTATAAAGCCTACCTGTTGGATAATTAATGTACTGTGAGGCCAAGGTACTATTTTTGCGTCATAGTATTATGATTGATTACTAGATGGCGTTAGTAGTTAGTTATATAAGGGCGACTGTCCTGAAGCTGGTCATGAAATAATGGTCTCCTTATGGTTGTAGAAATTTAATTTCGAAGAAGGAAGGAAGTTAGCGGTGTTAGATACACCTCCGTACCTCGGAGAGCACGTAAAGCCGTCGGTCCTCGCCTGATCTCTTTCCGGCCGTGTCACATAGGCGTCCCATTGGACTATGAGAGTGAGGGAATAGAGAGTGCACTTATGTGCACTATAATATCTCTTGCGTAGTTGGCTAGTCGCCGCCTCGGTTAAGATTGGCCGCCGTGGCCGAAGTTCGGTCGGGAGGACATTTTTTTATTATATAACGATGAGAAGAAAATATACCTATATGTATAATTAAATAAGAGTTTATGCTTTCACCGGGAATCGAATTAATAACTCACGCTCTTGTTTGGAACGCAATCAGAAAGCGGAAACGCGTTTACATATTTTAGGTACCTACCTACCTGGGTACAATTTTGCTAATTTCAATTATGCTTGTAACTTGTATGTAGATATTATATATGTAGGTAAGTACCTATGTATTATCTCAGCTTGCAATCTGCAGGGCTATTCTGTAAAGCCATTTTCGAATTATAGAGAGTGAATTCGAGATGAGTTTGCTAATTTGTACTCTGTAAAACTCGATAGTACAGATCTTCTCACTCAAACTCACTTCACTTCGCAAGTGCGTAGCAGATGTTTACAGAATATCAAACCAAGGTGAAGTGAGTTTGCTTTCGAAGCGAGTTATCTCACTTGAGTGAGCTTCGATATCGAGATGGTATTTTAGAGAATAGCCTTACTGAACGTTTGCTCGACTTCGGTCTCTTGTCCCGCAACGGATTCACACGTAGTAATTACCCGCTACTACCAATTACCATACATACCATAGGTACATTGTTTTGTTATTTATAACCCCCAGCACGTAAGTCGACCGGTGACTTTCAAGTACGCGCAGCGTCGTACGAGTGAGCGGGACACAATACAATTGGAGACTGGAGAGCCAATCAGCGCTTACGAGGGATCCGCGAGAGCTAATCAGTGCTTACGAACGATCCCCACGCCCTCCCCGCGACTCCCTCACACCCCGAGACACCTCATTTTCGACTTCTACGCATTGAAGTGGTAGATTCAATTGACTATTCAAAAGTACTTGTAAAAATTTATTTGAATAAAAAACTTTTCTATTCTATTCTAAGAAGGTCAACGCTAGACTTATTTGCCGTGACTTGTATTTAAACGTGCCGTTGAACTCTAGCGTCAGCTGATTGCATTACATTGCGCAGTTTTGATTTTTTTTTTGCGATATCTTATCCGTAATCATCACTACTATTACCTGTCTTCGTATCCCGTTACACCCGTTATGTACGTATGTACCTACTATCTCAGTTTGCCATCTCAATATTTGTTGCCAGAGCGGGGCCGCACTGCGAAATTTATATTTTAATAGGTACATTTTTCTCGCGAATTTTAAATCGCATGAGCGTGCAGCTTCATACATTTCCATCCCCTGTAGCGCTCAAACGGCTGAACCGATTTGAATGCGGTTTTTTTTTGTTTGAAAGGTGAATTAGTCGAGAGTGTTGTTAGCTATGTTTGATGAAAATCGATCCAAGATGGCCGCAGCTAAGAAATGGCGGATTATATATTTTCTCACAAGTCCCTTAATATGGGTATCAAATGAAAGGGCTTGACTATAGATCGACCAGAATCTCATGAAAAATAGGGAAATTAAATTTTGTAGTAAGCAACACTAGGTTAACTCGGCTGCCTTAGTGATAGACAAAGTAATTACATTCAGAACACCTTACCTGGGATCGTTTCACGAAACGAAAAATCAAGCAACTGCATTTTAAATACAAAAACAAAGTAATCAACATCCAATTACTTTGTTTTTGTGTTGTGCTTGTTGTTTACTTGGTTTTTGCATTTATATTCCGGGTTAGTGAGTGTAGTTACCTTGTTTGGGCAATTTAAATTTCAGTAAACGGTTCAAGTTATTTGAAATATTAAACTATGGTAAAAAACTACTCGACATAAAACTTTTGTTAATGCAAAAAGTCAATTTCACAAAAAATTACAGTTACTTTGTTTATCGCTAGGGCAGCCGTAGTGTTGCTAACCTTGGAATTTCATTTCCCTATTTTTCATGAGATTCTGGTCGATATATAATAGAATAGCACTATGCAAATACAAGATGGCCACCGCCACAAAATGGCGAATGTAAGGGGTTTTTAAAATTTTTAATTTATACTTGTTATAATAGTTTTAAATTATCGTAAGTAGATATAATAAAAATTCAAAACATGTATAATAGAGTACCTAACTACCAATCTTGATATATATAAAACAAAGTCGTGTTAGTTCGAACACTTATAACTCGAGATCGGCTGGAGCGATTTTCATGGTTTTTGATTTGTTGTATTTGTCTCCGTCCAGAATAGCAGAATAACTATTAAAAACATTGAAAAATTGACGAAAAAATAAAATAAAAGTAAAAACATTTTCCCATACAAAATGTTCACGGGTTTCGTAACTGTCAAACATCCCGTCGCGTGGATACGGTAAACTCTCTCCCCGTACCTATAATTATAATTCTTCTATACGTGTGTTTGTCACAGGTAACTCCTCCTAAACGACTGGACCGATTTGTATGAAATTTTGTGTGTATATTTCAATGGGTTCATGGATGGTTTGAAAACACAGTTATCGGGTAATTACAGGTAACCTACCGGGTCTCAGTAGGTGGCACCGATGTCGGTATGTCACCGGGCAGGACGAAGTCTGCCGGGTCCACTAGTCTTCTATCTATCTATAATATAATAAAACTGTAACAGATCCAATTCTGTACATTGAAGATATTTTGAAAATTTTTATTGGAGGGCACTCTATAATCGATACTGAAGCCAAATCTGCCATTTGTTTCATTTTTGTCTGTCTGTCTGTCTTTCTGTCTGTCTGTCTGTCTGTCTGTCTGTCTGTCTGTATCTTGGCCGCGCATCACGCCGAAACTACTGGATGGATTCAAATGAAACTTGGTACGATTTGAGTTTATACTCCGAGGTAGGACATAGGATACTTTTTATCCCGAAATTCACCACGGTTCCCTAGGGAGAGGGGATGAAAGTTAAAACGTGTATTTAGCTGTAATTCATTAACGCGTTGTTCGATTTCACTCATTCTTTTTTTGTTAGAAAGGTAGTACTTTATATATTGTCCCGTAAATATTTCAAGGTCATAGGTTTGTTAGTTCAGAAATGACAGACATTTATTGGGTTCAAATAACATGGGACCCGGATCTTTGTACGTACGGCTTATTTTAAACTGGCGTGCGTTTAAATTTATTTTTGTCGGTCTGTCTATTTGTTTCAAGTAATCTCAGAAACGGCTGGATCGATTTTAACGGAACTTTCAATGGCAGATAGGTGTTGTTATAAAGAGTAACTTAGGCTACATTTAGTTTAAAAGAATTATGGGATCCGTTCCGATCCTATATAAAACCTATAAACACGCGAACGAAGTCGCGGGGGTCAGCTAGTTATAAATAAAGTTTCATTTGATTTGGTTTGATTTACTTATTTACTTACTTAGAGCTCGTTTATTATACAGCAGAATGAGACAGACCAGGTATATTGTTGTCCCGCTTGATTTACTTCGTTGTCCTCTCATGAAGTTTTGGGGGCGTGCTGATTGTTTGGGCTATGTCTTAGATACCTAGGTTTTCCTGCAATTGTCCGAGTGATCTTTCATCTTTGTTCCCTTGCAATGTTTTGCAGTAATTTGACACTTTATAAACTTACTTAGCTGCACAAGAAACATAGACAACAACATAATATGTATTTAGTTACGCTTATTTTGTCCTGACAATAACATGTTTGTAATAACGTGTATGGCCACTACAAATATAATAATATAATAAATAACTCAATATGAATACATTAACTCTGTCTGTATGTTACGCTTTCATGCCTAAACCGCTGAACTGATTTTGGCAAAATTTGGCATAGAGATAGACGAGGCCTTGGAGAAGGACGTAGGCTAATTTTTATCCCGCAAAATGGTAGAGTTGTCAAGGGATTTAAAAAAATCTAAATCCACGCTGGCGAAGTCGTGGGCATCAACTAGTAATATAACTTATTTATAATATTTTATGTAAGCAGGTAGGTACATATAGGTACGTGTATAGAATAAAAAACTTTGATCGAGAAAAGGCTAAAGGCGGTAAGTATTTACGTTCTGTCAGCTGTTTTGGCGTGAATTTAGTTGTTTCTAATTATTCGGCTGGTCTTTGGTCTTCCGGAATAAAATAAACCAAGTTACTTGTATTTGATCCATTTTCTGCCTGTGAAAACCCACTCAAAATCGGTTCAGCTATTCCGAAGATAGACCCAGACAAACAGACAGACAACATAATATTGGCGCATATATATACGCTCATGTTGGGTTCAATAATGAGCGCAGACGTCCTCGAGTTTGGGAACTGCTTTATCTCTGGTACTTATCACCAAGAAACGGAATTCCACGGAATTCAAAATCAGACTATAGTAATTTTGAGGATTTTATCAAAATTTTGACTTAAAAGAACACATTATGCCTTCTCGCCGTCGCCGATAAAATCGCCGACAATCATCCATGATCGTTCACTGAGCGGCTGGCGACACGAATTCCCTTTGATGTGTGCCTGAAAACCGACAAATCGCCGATCGCCACGATTACTAACGATTGTGACAATGTTGATCGGCGACTACAGGCGACAAGCCCTCCACACGATCGTGCACATGTGTAAACGTCTACACTCGCCGATTGTGAAGAGGAGGCTTAAGGTGTTACGTTTTCCATACTAACTTCATGTTACCATTCAAGAGCGAATGGATTATATATTTACACTGAAATTACATCGCACAGCTTTAATATAATTTTTAATTTTCGCGAAATTATATTTACATAAAGAAAACATTACATAGACAGCTTAGTTATTATAATTATCACTAGATGATGCCCACGGCTTCGCCCGTGTGGATTTAAGTTTTTAAAAATCCCGTGGGAACTTTTGATTTTTCAGAACAAAAAGTAGCCTATCTGTAGTAACCCGTCACCAAATCGGAAAAAATCCGTGGGATCCCCACGATTTCGGAATGCAATTCCTTACAGCATCAGGGTTGAGGAGTTGAATATGTACCTACTCGAGTTCATTCAACGATAAAGTCTTTGATTGGTACCCCCAATATCAATTTAAATAACCGACAGTTCCTAAATCCCATTAATTTTGGGGATCAGTTCCCCTACAGCATCAGGATTGAGGAGTTGGAATCCAAGTTTTTTGTAGGAGAGTGTCGCTATGTTTCTCTGTCGATTAAAAAAAAAATATGAAAATCGGTTCAGAAATCTCGGAGATATCGGTGTACATAGGTAGAAAAACACAACTCCTCCTTTTTTGAAAGTCGGTTAAAAAAGTAGCCTATGTTACTCCCTGGTTAATTCTCTACTTGTGTGTGAAAGTCCCGTCAAAATCGGTTCAGCCGTTCCGAAGATTAGCCCGTTCAAACAGACAGACAGACAGACAGACAGACAGACAGACAGACAGACAAAAATTTTAAAAACGTGTGATTCGGTTATGGTACCGTTCAAATAACCATGTGAGCTTAATATGAGGTAGTTATTTCGATATTACAGACAGACACTTCAATTTTATTTATTACTAGCTGATCCCCGCGACTTCGTCCGCGTGGATATAGCTTTTTATATAGGATCGGATTGGATCCCATAATCTTTTTTTGTACCTAAACTAAATGTAGCCTAAGTTACTCCTTATAACATCACCTATCTGCCATTAAAAGTTCCGTCAAAATCGATCCAGCCGTTTCAGAGATTAGCTGGAACAAATAGAAAGATTGACAAACATAAATTTAAATGCACACCAGTTTAAAATAAGCCATACGTTCAAAGATCCGGGTCCCAAGTTATTTGAACCCAATAAATGTCTGTTATTTCTGAACTAAAAAACCTATGACCTTGAAATATGTACGGGACAATACTTAAAGTACTACCTTTCTAACAAAAAAAGAACGAATTAAATCGAACAACGCGTTAATGAATTACAGCTAAATACACGTTTTAAATTTCTTCCCCTCTCCCAAGGGAACCCTGCTGAGTTTCGGGATAAAAAGTATCCCATGTCCTACCTCGGAGTATAAACTCAAATCGTACGAAGTTTCATTCGAATCCATTCAGTAATTTCGGCGTGATGCGCGGCCAAGATACAGACAGACAGACAGACAAAAATGAAAAAAATTACAGTTTTGGCTTCAGTATCGATTATAGAGTGCCCTCCAAAGAAAATTTTCTAAATATCTTCAATGTACAGAATTAGATCTGTTACAGTTTTATTATATTATAGAAGAAGATAGAAATATATTATTAACTAGATGATGCCCACGGCTTCGCCCGTGTGGATTTAGGTTTTTAAAAATCCCGTGGGAACTTTTGATTTTCCAGAACAAAATGTAGCTTATCTGTAGAAACCCGTCCCCAAAACGGAAAAATCCCGTGGGATCCCCACGATTTCGGAATACAATTCCTTACAGCATCAGGGTTGAGGAGTTGGATATGTACCTACTCGAGTTCATTCAACGGTAAAGTCTTTAATTGGTACCCTCAATATCAATTTAAATAACCGAAAGTTTCTAAAATCCATTAGTTTTGAGGATTAGGTCCCCTACAGCATCAGGATTGAGGAGTTGGAATCCAATTTTTTTATAGAACAGGGTCGCAATGTTTCTCTATCGATTGAAAAAAAAATTACGCAAATCGGTTCAGAAATCTCGGAGATATCGGTATACATAGGTAGAAAAACACAACTCCTCCTTTTTTGAAAGTCGGTTAAAAAAGTAGCCTATGTTACTCCCTGGTTAATTCTCTACTTGTATGTGAAAGTCCCGTAAAAATCGGTTCAGCCGTTCCGAAGATTAGCCCGTTCAAACAGACAGACAGACAGACAGACAGACAGACAGACAGACAGACAGACAGACAGACAGACAGACAAAAATTTTAAAAACGTGTGATTCGGTTATGGTAGCGTTCAAATAACCATATGAGCTTAATATGAGGTAGTTATTTCGATATTACAGACAGACACTTCAATTTTATTTATTAGTATAGACAAGTATAGATTAAACGCTGTTTTGCCTAGCTGACCGAGATGACTTTACTTCACTTTTAGCTGTTTATGTAATGTTTTCTTTATGTAAATAAAATTTTCCTCAAATTAAACATTAAATTAAAGCTGTGCGATGTAATTTCAGTGTAAATATATAATCCATTCGTTCTTAATTAGTAATAATAAATTAGTATGGAAAACGTACCACCGATGTAATGAATTTGCAACCTTAATGCGCTAATCCTACGGCTTAATTCTGCACAGCATTGACCGCAAACGTGATCGCGTAGAACTATGGTAGTAAGGCGGCGACATGCGTTCTGTTTAGTTTGAAAGGTACACAGCACTTCTAATGCCATAAATTATTAGGATTTCTGTGATATGTTCCGATCCAACTTACCTACCTACCTACTCGTTACTTATTCGTAAAAAAAAAATGTTGATTTTGTAGAGATATGAGTAAGTTCATGAGAAGCGTAAAATTCCCGTCGCTCAGTACCCAATAACCTAATTTCTTTAGCTGATGTTATTTTCGATAAATAAAATTCTTAACGCTTGCTTTATCATTCCCCGTTATTTATCAAGGTTTAAGCTTTTAGCCTGTTGACTGGTACTTGGTAGTAGGGTTCAGAACCGGGAAATCCCGGTCTCGAAAGTACCGGGAATTCCCGGTTCTTTTGTCAGTAAAAAGAACCGGGAAATAAAATTTGATTCCCGGTTCTTTCGGTACTTTCGGGAATTTTATTATAATTACATGATTCACGCTACTTATACTTACATAATCTTTACAATACTAACTTTACTTTTTTATACTTCCTACTGTTCAAAAATTCAAAACTAACGTGAATTCAGCGCTAAAATAAATGGCGCGCGGTAACTTACAAGTCTACCTCTCTCCCTGTTGTGTGCGATCGTTCGCTTACTCAGTTTTCGGAATGCAATATTTAATCCACCTTGGGATAGAATTTTCAAAAATGCTATTTATATTTTTATTTTTTATAGAAAGCTCAAATACCAATTTTCAAGGATATAACTTGAAAAATGACAGACTTTCATACAAACTTTCATCCCCTATTTAACCCCCTTACGGGTGGAATTTCCAATAATACTTTCTTAGTGTGCACCTACATCATAAAAGGAAACATTGTGAAAATTTCAAGTTTCTGACAATGTTGCGCCATCTGTTCCGGCTTTCAGCGTTGTGAACCGCTTCGGCAACATTCATGGTGAGAGTGGTGCGGATCTGGTCAATCCAGTGAATTGGACTGTAGGAGTCCAATTCACTGGACTTACTAGATCTCTTGCCGTTCATTTTCCCGGTAACTATAAGTCTTTGTAGGTTATCGCCGGGTTTACGGGCGATATGGCCAAAGAACTCAAAGATCCTCCTCAGGCATATGTATGTTGGAGAGCCTCGGCTTTTTGTCAATTTTGAGTTCTTCGCGGATCGATTGGTTAGTCCTGAATGCAGTCCAAGAGATTCTGAGCTTTTTTCTCCAGCACCACATCTCAAAGGCGTCTATGCGTTGGCGGTCTCCAGCTTTTAAATCCATGTATTTGCCCCGTATAGGAAAATGGATTAGACTAAAGTGTTGACAAGTGTAATTTTTGTCTTATTACTGATGTTACGATCATTCCATATTCTATCGAGCTGAGACATTGCAGCCTTGGCCATTCCGATTCTCCTGCGAACTTCAGCTTCACAAGAACCGTTATTGCTAATGCTAGAACCCAAGTAAATGAAGTGATCAACGGGTTTTAAATTGAGTGTTCCATTGAGTTCTAGCTTAGAAGCACGATCCACCACCATGATTTTAGTTTTAGACCGATTTATGGCCTGTGTTGCTCCATTTTGTTCAGGAGTTGAAACATTTCAGCTTCATTAGCTGCGAAAAGGATGGTGTCATCGGCGGAGCGAAGGTTTTGAATTTTAATGTCATTGTTGGTAATTCCACCATCCCAGTCTTCGCAGGTCCGGCGTATAATGCTCTCTCCGTAGATGTTAAACAGAATAGGGGATACGATGCATCTTTGACGAACTCCTTTGCCAAACGAGAAAGGTGTTGATGTCGTCTTGTTAATTCTTACTACCCCCTGACTATCTGAGTATAGACTTTGAAGCACTCCGACCAGATGTTTTGGGACTCCTATTTCCTGAATAACTGTCCATAGGAGCTTCCAGTTCACACAGTCAAAGGGCTTACTGTAGTTTACGAAACACATAATGAATGGTACATTGAATTCGTAAGCTTTTTCAACGCAGGCGCACACTAAGAAAAGATTATTGGAAATTCCACCCCTAAGGGGGTTAAATAGGGGATGAAAGTTTGCATGAAAGTCAGCCATTTTTCAAGTGATATCCATGAAAATTGGTATTTGAACTTTCGATAAAAAATAAAAAATTTGAATTTCAGGATTTTTGGAAATTCTATCCCCAAGTGGGTTAAATAGGCGATGAAAGTTTAAATGACAATAAAAATTACATAAATATTCCATTGTGGTTTGCTTTTAAAGTGTAAAACTTGTTTTATAAAAAAAAAAAACTACAAAGAACCGAAAATCCCGAAAGAACCGGGAATTCCCGGTTCCTTTGGGTAAAAGTACCGAAATTCCCGGTTCTCAAAAACAGGACCGGTTCCGTAAACCCTACTTGGTAGTGATTGTGTTCAATGCGAACAAGTGCAATGAACTGCATTGCATTGATTTTAATAACCGGTAGGTAGGTAGGTACGTAAAAATATATGTTTCACATAATTTTAAACATTATCATTAATTGTAGTAATGATTGATCAATGACTGATCATCTTAACATGACATGTAGTTAGGTACTTATATTAATTTCTAATTTTATTTTATTGACATAATAGTGAATTAATTTTATAAGTTATTATTGCGCGCCAAAAATACGAAGTAGGTATCTATCTACTTAGCTGTAAGATCTTTGCTTTGTTTTGCAAATAAATGAAATAGAATGAAAAAAAGGGTTCTTTTATCGTCACGGTTGCTTAAATTTTCACGACAGTAAAAGTTCATTGCGCTGAGGCGGCACACCTTAAGGACATATTTATTTACAAGCGGACACCAGCGACTTCGCGTGGATATAATTTGGTTTTTAAAAATCCCGTAGGAATCATTTTATTTTTCCTAAGCTCCTTTGAGCTCAGACCATGCTAAAAACTGTTAAAAGTTCACTGGAGGATTTTTAGGTAGATCAAAATGTAAAATCCGCCAGTGAAAGTCCCATCAAAATCGATTCAGCCTTTTAGTGAATAGTCGGTAATTTTTAAAGTATCTACTTTCTAACAAAAAAAGAATAACTGAAATCGGACCAAGCGTTATTGAATTACAGCTAAATATACGTTTTGACTTTCATCCCCTCTCCCTAGGGAACCGTGCTGAATTTCGGGATAAAAAGTATCCTATATGTTACTCCGTAGTATCAACTTAGATCGTACCAAGTTTCGTTTCAATCCATGCAGTAGTTTTTGCGTGATGCGCGCACAAACATACAGACAAACAGACAAACAGACATACAGACAAACAGACAAAAATTTCAAAAATAGCTTTTTTATTTTCTATTACTTATCCCTAAAATCCCCCAGTTATTATTTTGCAAAAATCTTCAATGTACAGATACGGCAGTCGGCAAGTCTACGATTTTATTATAATAAGGTAAAGTCCCCTTATTCCGTGGTATTTTCATAAAAACTCGAAAGAACGTCAAAAATTAAGCATTTACTACACCTTTCTGAAGAATTGGCTATTTTTATCAGAAGCGTTATTTATTTAACTCTTGAAATATCCTAAAAGGACAACAATTACAACTTGATTTAAATGTAAAATTAAATTAAATATGAAGAAAGTCCGAATGCTCCAATTCCGAGGTAAAAATCCTAATTCCGAGGCAAATGGCTCCTAATTCCGAGGGTACAAAATTCAAAAGGAAACGAGTAGAATGAATTCTACATGGTGTTCAAAAATGAACTGCATTTATTAATAGATTTCAAAATCAATTCGATACGTATGAATTGTTTAATTATGTTTGTGTGTAAAATATTAATATATGTATATATTATTAATATATATATAGCTGCTCGTGCTGATTCATTCGCTCACTGACTGACTGACTGATTGATCACCTCTCCTGTAAAATTTTGTATGAAAATTATTTTTTTCACAAATGGTTTCGTATAGATGATAAAAATTCATTCAGAACAAAAATATGGAGAGAGCTGATGATTGAGGATTTCAGAGACGAGCGATGGGCACGCTTAAGGTATTGAAGATAGGTGGGTGCTCGAGCAAATGTCACTCGAAACGTCATGCAATTGGCAGTGAGCTGAAAAAAAAGTCAAAATGGCGAAAATAAGATGGCCGCCATACAAATTTCGTCGGTCTCCATCTCGGAAGGTATGAAAGATAGAAGAGTGGTTTCTTAGCATAAGATGATCAGGATCCGATGGTTTATTCGATAAATAGAAAAAAAAATCAAAGTGGCGGAATTTATTTTTCCATAGAAAATGTATGGCGAATATTGAGAGAGAGAAGTTGTGAACAATGCAGGCCTTTGATGCGGTTCTTTGGAGAACTCTCAAAGAAAAATATGGGAAGACATGATGATTGAGGGTTTGGAAGACGGTTGAGCAGCCCGGGCAGGGTATTGTAGATAGGTGGGAGGTGCTCAAATAAAAATTACTCAAAACCTCATCCCATTGGCACTGAGCTGAAGAAAAACCCAAAATGGTGGATACAAGATGGCGGCCATACAAATTTCGTCGGTGATTATCTCACTAAGTATAAAAGATGGAAGAGTAGTTTTTTTAGCAAAAGATGATCAAAACTTAATAGGAGTCAAATAGTGGTCTTGAAGTCGCGTGGCCTTTACTTCCTTTGACAGTACCGCGAGCCTCAATAAATTCAAGGCGGTGCGTACGAATGTAAGTTAACGACCTGTATGGTTAGTTCGAGCTTGCACACTTCGAAAACGGTACTAGATTTGAATATCGAAAAACTATAATATCAGAGCAAAATTAACCCTAATGCTCTTACAATCAAATAAGATTATAAAGTCATAATGTAGTAGGGTACTTCGAATAATTATTTTAAAAATTTTTGCTTGGAGCGTAGACGAATGGTTGAATATATTGGCGGACTCAAACCTTAAAACCAACCAGTTTAGTTGCATTTCACTCTCAAGTCATGTTAGTCAATGTGTTTCGATACTCGAATTTCTATCATCGTTTCCCCAATGTACAAAGTCGGCATAAGGCCTCTGTACTCACTAGGTTAGCAATCAGCTGTTCGACAAAAATCTTAGATTTGATAACATGACAGGTTTAGGTATGACGGTGTGACTCTTGTTCCATGGAAGCAAAGAAGGTAGCTTGGATGGGATGCCACGTGTGTGGATACACTGGCATTGTCTCACATACAGGTGACCTCCGTGGCGGCCGGAGCAGCAGCCACTAAGGCGGAAAGGGCTAAGAGGCGCAAATATGAAAATATAGAAAATAATTTCATATTTGTGCCTTTTGGGGAGGAGACCATGGGTTCGTAGGGCGAGGATGCTAGGTCCTTTTTTAAGGGTTTGTCATCCCGTCTCGTGGAGTCCACGGGTGACCGGAGGGCAGGCAGTATAATATTGTACTCTGTATTACTACTGTATAATATTGTACTACTGTATATATATATATATACCCCTACCTATCTAGAATGTGCACCTGGCTGTGCCCCTCACCCATCTTTCAAACCTTCGATCATCATCACTCTCCATATTTTTGCTCCGAATAATTTGTAAGGATGAGATTTCTTAAAAAAAAACTAATTTTACATTTGTACAATCGTTTTTTTTAGCTCACTGCCAATCGGATGATGTTTCGAGTGATATTTGTTTGAGCACCACCCACCAATCTTCAATAGGTGCACTGGCCGTGCTCCTCATCCATTTCCTAAATCCTCAATCATCAGCTGTCTCAATATTTTTCCTTCGCATGATTTTTGTCTTCTATACGAAACCATCAATGAAAAAAACAATTTGTACGGAAAAATAAATTCTGACATCTTGATTTATTTTCTATCCATTTAGTAGATCTTTAGGTCTTGATCATATTTTGCCCAGAAAATACTCTTCCATCTTTTATACTTAGTGAGACATCGACGAAATTAGTATAGCCGCCATTTTGAATCTGCCATTTTGGGGTTTTTTTCAGTTCAGTGCCAACTGGATGAGGTTTTGAGTAATTTTTGCTTGAGCACATCCCACCTATCTACAATACCCTGCCCGGGCTCCTCAACCATCTTCAGAACCCTCAATCATCATATCTTCCCATATTTTTTTTGAGATTTCTCCAAAAAACCACATCAAAGCCTTGCATAGTTTACAACTTGTAGTCTCTTCAATATTCGCCATACATTTTCTATGGAAAAATAAATTCCACCATTTTGGTTTTTTTTCTATTCATCGAATAGACCTTTGGATCCTGATCATCTGTTGCTAGGAAACCACTCTTCCATTTTTTTACCCTCCGAGGTGGACACCGACGAAATTTGTATGGCGGCCATCTTTTTTTCGCCATTTTGAATTTTTTTCAGCTCACTGCCAATTGGATGACGTTTTGAATGACATTTGCTCAAGCACCCCCCTCCTATCTTCAATACCTTAAGCGTGCTCTTCACCCGTCTCCGAAATCCTCAATCATCAGCTCTCTCCATATTTTTGTTCCGAATGAATTTTTGTCTTCTATACGGAATCATTAGTGAAAAAAAATTTTTTATACAAAATTTTACAGGAGGGGTGATCAATGAGTGAGTCAGTGAATGAATCGCACGAACAATAATAAGATAAACGTTTTAGAATATGAATGTTTGCGTGACTGAACGCGAATGATACTTGGTGTAACTGAAACCATACTGAAATATTGTGAGCATCCTGTATTTTATTTCTATACATACCACGTAATTAGAGGCTCATAGAACCTTATTCCGAGGTAGTATTTCTATCCATACCACGTAATTAGGGGCTCATAGAACCTTATTCCGAGGTAATACCACGGAATTGAGTTTTGTAACAAAAAACACGTTTCCTAATTCCGAGTGTTAAAAAAGAAAAGATTTTTCCATAATAAACAAATAATTTAAAGCTTAATTAGATTATCTTCATAAATATGTACAATACTCTCTCAAAATTGCATCGAAATATGTATAAATTTAATTTTCTTTTAAATTAATTTTCTTTAGCTTTCCCATACAATCTATCAATAAATTACCTAAATAGGTAAACTTTGACACGGTATAGTTAGTGATTGAGACGCCAAAGTGTACCTCGTAATTAGGACTCTGTAACCTTATTGCCTATTTAAATATTCAAAACCGAAACAAGAAGTATTTAACATAAAACGACTATAAAAACTGAAAAAGTTATGAAGTCTATGAAATCGCAATTCCGCGGTATACCACGGCGTTAGGAACCGGCTAAAATATTTGGCACCTAACGCCGAGGTATTTTCAAAACCTATTTTCACCTTAATTTCTTTACAAATATTCACAAAAGTTGATTGTTTTCGATTGAAAATATAGTCCTTCAAATATTCAAATCTAAATAAAAACAAATAAAGCTCAAAATTAACGGATAAACACTATTTAAAAAAATGTAGGTATTTCGTGCACGAGGTCCAAAATGTATGAAACATGCGTTCGGGCCGGCTGCTAGTGTAAAACTTGCCGGTTATTTTAAAACATATACATATAAAATTAACAATTTCGTCATTTATCTATGGAATGATAAACTATCAATTGATTAAGATATGTTGCAGTAAAAAATAGCTTGGGGATCGGTTGAAAACGCTGTTTTTCTATATACCTCGGAATTGGGTGCCAATTTTAGAATACCACGGAATAAGGAGACTTTACCTTATGTACTAGCTGATCCCCGCAACTTCGTTCGCGTAGATATAGGTTTTTATATAGGATCGGATCGAATCCCATAATTCTTTTATGTACCTAAACTAAATGTAGCCTAAGTTACTCCTTATAACATTAAAAGTTCCATTAAAATCGATCCAGCCGTTTCGGAGAGTAGCTGGAATAAATAGACATACCGACAAACATAAATTTAAACGCACACCAGTTTAAAATAAGCCGTACGTTCAAAGATCTGGGTCCCAAGTTATTTGAACCCAATACTGAGGATTGTAATGTCTGTCATTTCTAAACTAAGAAACCTATGACCTTGAAATATTTACGGGACAATACATAAAGTACTACCTTTCTAACAAAAAAAGAATAAGTGAAATCGAACAACGCGTTAATGAATTACAGCTAAATACACGTTTTAACTTTCATCTCCTCTCCCAAGGGAACCGTGCTGAATTTCGGGATAAAAAGTATCCTATGTCCTACCTCGGAGTATAAACTCAAATCGTACCATGTTTCATTCGAATCCATTCAGTAGTTTCGGCGTGATGCGCGGCCAAGATACAGACAGACAGACAGACAGACACACAGACATAAAGACAGACAGACAGACAGACAGACAAAAATGAAAAAAATTGCAGTTTTGGCTTCAGTATCGATTATAGAGTGCCCTCCAATAAAAATTTTCAAAATATCTTCAACTAGCGACCCGCCCCGGCTTCGCACGGGTAGTAGAGCATATTATGCGTAGGTACTACCCGCTCAGGGATTAGGCAGCGTTTTCCATGAAAGCTCCCAGGCGGGTTGACTAATGACTTTTTACGATATTTTCCACAATGAACTTACTCTCACCTTATACCCGAATTACTAATTCCGTGGAATTCTGACGTTTCATAATGTTACCAGAGATAAAACAATTCCCACAAAAAAGATAAAAAATTCATAACTTATGCAAATACAAATCAACTGCTGCATGTAGATATGACAAATGCCTGACAGACACTTCATGGTGATAATGTCATTCGACTTCCATTTTTGAATACATTTTTTTAATGTGCTTCTTTTGTTTTCTATTGCTGTTAGTGTGCACTTTCTAGTTTCCATTTTTAGCAATTTCTATTTTAGGGCGAAACAATTAATATTATTAAGCGGCTTAGAGCTTTATATGTTGACAGGGAATTAAAGTAGTTTGGGGTAAAATCGTACTTCGTAGATGTTAACCCTGTTCTCCATATAAATAACTCATCTGTAAATGACAATGACAGCTGTCAGAATTAAGTCGATATTAAGTCAAAAATAAGGAGAAAAACTAAATATTTCAAATCAAATAAATTACAGTGTATTTGGGACATCTTTTTATCTATACTAATAAATAAAATTGAAGTGTCTGTCTGTAATATCAAAATAACCACCTCATATTAAGCTCATATGGTTATTTAAACGATACTATAACCGAATCACACGTTTTTAAAATTTTTGTCTGTCTGTCTGTCTGTCTGTCTGTCTGTCTGTCTGTCTGTCTGTCTGTTTGAACGGGCTAATCTTTGGAACGGATGAACCGATTTTGACGGGACTTTCACATACAAGTAGAGAATTAACCAGGGAGTAACATAGGCTACTTTTTTAACCGACTTTCAAAAAAGGAGGAGTTGTGTTTTTCTACCTATGTACACCGATATCTCCGAGATTTCTGAACCGATTTGCGTAATTTTTTTTTAATCGATAGAGAAACATTGCAACACTGTCCTACAAAAAATGTGGATTCCAACTCCTCAATCCTGATGCTGTAGGGGATCTGATCCCCAAAACTAATAGGATTTAGGCACTGTCAGTTATTTAAATTGATATTGGGGATACCAATTAAAGTATTGTTGAATGACCTCGAGTAGGTACATGTCCAACTGCTCAACCCTGATGCTGTAAGGAATTGCATTCCGAAATCGTAAGGATCCCACGGAATTTTTCCGTTTTGTGGACGGGTTACTACTTACTACAGATAGGCTACTTTTTGTTCTGGAAAATCAAAGTTCCCACGAGATTTTTACAAACCTAAATACACACGGGCGAAGCCGTGGGCATCATCTAGTTATTTTATATAATTTATTATTTTATTGGGAGATCTTTTTATTACCTACAACTTTGCCATTTGATTTTTTTCCATAGGACTTCTAGTTTTGCCGGAAATCGAGATAAACCGTTTTTTACCCTTAAAACTCCCCCCCTTTTTTCCCGAGCTCAGATCGCCCGTAAATTATTTTTCCTTGTATTTTTATAATATTCTCCTCCTTTTCCAATGGGTTTCATCCTACGTACTGTGATTTTTTTTTAGTTTCAAAATTTTATCGACACTGGGCGAACATAGGGAGAATCGCGGCCACCGACGCGCTTATAGGCACGCTCCCGCCGCCGCAATTTTTAAATCTGTAATATCTTCGAAAGTATTCATTTAAATCATATGCTGTAAAGGGCCATATGGATTTACAAGCGGACACCCGCGACTTCGTTCGCGTGGATATATATTGGTTTTTAAAAATCCCGTAGGAATCATTTTGTTTTTCCTAAGCTCCTTTGAGCTCATACCATGCTAAAAACTGTTAAAAGTTCACTGGCGGATGTTTAGGTAGATCAAAATATAAACATCTGCCAGTGAAAGTCCCATCAAAATTGATCCAGCCTTTTAGAGATTAGTCGGTAATCTTTAAAGTTTCTACTTTCTAACAAAAAAAGAATGAATGAAATCGGACCACGCGTTATTGAATTACAGCTAAATACACGTTTTGACTTTCATCCCCTCTCCCAAGGGAACCGTGCTGAATTTCGGGATAAAAAGTATCCTATGTGTTACTCCGTAGTATGAACTTAAATCGTACCAAGTTTCGTTTCAATCCATTCAGTAGTTTTTGCGTGATGCGCGCACAAACATACAGACAAACAGACAAACAGATAAACAGACAAACAGATAAACAGACAAACAGACAAAAATTTCAAAAATAGCTTTTTTACGTTCTATTACTTATCCTTAACATCCCCCAGTTATTATTTCGCAAAAATCTTCAATGTACAGATACGGCAGGTCTACGATTTTATTATATGTATAGATATTAAATCAACAATGTATTTAAGGTATTTAATTAGATAAGGATTAATGTTGTATTGGTTGAAATCGCTTCGAAAATTAGCCATTATTTGTCGTAAAAAGTAAATGACAAAAAATGTTATTGTGGGATATCCATAAGAGATAGACATATACCATCGCGGACTTTTCTGTAGACCTTTTCAATGTGTAGTACATTATTTTGATAAATCTCGTAGGGTTCAGCCTGCGTTTGCAATGTAAGCGGAAAAAATGTAATTATTAACGACTTCACATTAGAAACCTCAAAAATAACAGTATTTCTCCACTATTTAATGGATGTTATTATACATATAAACCTTTCTCTTGAACCACTCTATCTATTAAAAAAAACCGCATCAAAATCCGTTGCGTAGTTTTAAAGATTTAAGCATACAAAGGGACATAGGGACATAGGGATATAGGGACGGAGAAAGCGACTTTGTTTTATACTATGTAGTGATGTACAGAATTGGATCTGTTACAGTTTTATTATATTATAGATATAGATTTCAAGTTATATTTTAGGAAAAATTAAACCAACTTTAATACCTATACCATAAAATTTGAAAAGTTCCCTTGATTTCTCCAGGATCATTATCATATCATCATTATTAGATCCTGACGTGATGACAACGGGACCACCTGGGAAGTTATACATATATCCTTTTATACAAAAGAAGAATTTCCCAAATCGGTCTAGGCGTCTTTGAGTAACCGGGGAACATACATAAAAAAAGATTCCGATTAATTGAGAATCTCCTCCTTTTTGGAAGTCGGTTAAAATGTCGTAAGTTAAGAAGAATTTAATTTAATACAATAATTATACTGACTGAATTTTGTGGACGCGTATCGGTAATGGTAAAAGGCGTGGAACGCCCTTTGGAAGGCTATGTTTCCGGCTACTCGTAATTTGTATAGGTACCTGTGCCTACCTTACCAGTTCTCTCCAAGGCCAGTCAATATATTATATGTAGATATGTGTAGTGGCTAGTTTATTCGACCATACGAATTATGAGCTCCTGCGAAAAAATATTGGGTATTTCTGTCAAGATATTATATTTCACTAGCAGATAACCGCGACTTCGTACGCGTGGATTTATACAAATCTTATACAAACTTTTAACCCCTATTTATCCCCCTTAGGGGTCGAATTTTTAAAAATTCTTTCTTAGCGGATGCCATAATAGCTGCCAAATTTCAGCCCGATCCGTCCAGTGGTTTGAGCTGTGCGTTGATAGATCAGTCAGTCAGTCAGTCACCTTTTCTTCTTTATATTTAGACTACTAGCTGTTTCTGGCATGCGTTGCAATACCACGTAAAGTATGGTATAGGAACGCATTTTTTATTTAGATTTCTGTCAAGATTTGCGTTCACGATGACGTATGAAAGGCTATGAATGTGTCGCACTCAGAAACATTCAATAAATTATGTGTCTTATAAATTAATTATAAATTTTATTAACTGCTGCATTTTCTAACATTCATTAAATGAGATTGATTAGTCATTAACTAATTATTATCGTTAAATCCCTAAATGAGCTGTTATTTGGTTATATTAATTTTTTTGTACCTGTACCCCGAGTGCGCAGCGTATTTAGCTTTAGCAAGCAATTTCATGCGTCAAGCTGCTAAGTATTTAATTTCAGTTTTATGTATTCAACGGAGATATTACAGTACACAAGTGTGTCCGCATATACATATATGTGCACTCTGTGTTCCTTCATTGTCATAGTCTCATCACCCATGGCACGCCAATGCGATGCGACACTACCGAAGAGAGATCAGGAATTCAGGAGCAGAACCAACAGCTTTACGTGCTCTCCGTGGCACGAAGGTGTAGCCCCGCGAATTTCCCAACTCCTGGCTGTCACTGAGAATTTCTTGACAGAAAAACACAGTAATTTTTCTTTTTTTGGCCCAACCCGAGACTCAAACTCAGGACCTCATGATCCGCAGCTAAACAAGGCCGTCGGCGTACTCTATATCTCGGAAAAGTTTGTCAAATCAAAGTTTTCCATGAACAATGGAAGAACAGAAAGCATAGCTTAAGAAAAGCCATTGTTGATCCTTTTTTATCGACGACGTATAGTATCTACCAGTATTATTAATGTTGAATAGAAGCAGGCGTTACTTTGCGGAATTCCGTGATATTATACAATGAACACAAAATTACTTTGCTATAATCCGCTAACAGTGACAAATTTGTAGGCACAACACCACACAAATTCACCACAAATTTAACTCGACGATCGTTTCGCTCCGACACCGGAGCATCTTCAGGAGATGTCGACTTCACAACAGACGATTGCAAAGTCTTTGCAACAAACAAACAAAAAAAAGACGACTTTGCAATCGTCCGTTGTGAAGTCGACATCTCCTGAAGATGCTCCGGTGTCGGAGCGAAACGATCGTCGAGTTAAATTTGTGGTGAATTGGTGTCGTGTTGTGCCTACAAATTTGTCACTGTTAGCGGATTATAGCAAAGTAATTTTGTGTTCATTGTATAGTATTATTAATGTATCTACCGATTTTTTTTGGCTTTTCGACATAATGCTACTTAGGATGAAATTTTTTTTATCCTAGTTCCAGGCTAGTTACCAGGCTGTCATAACTTTTCAGAAATGTTCTATCAATCGTGGTCAATCGTATGAGTGCGTAAGCCTAGCTCAACAATTAAACAATGGAAGAATGTCTGTGGCAATATAAAAAAACCCAGCAAGTTCACTTTTGAGTTGCCGAAACGACTTGCGTCATCATATTCAGCATTACGAGCGGACAGGCTGTTGAGACGCCCGCCTTCGCCTTAACGACTGTCCATTGAAAAAAAAAAGAAGAAAAGAAACAGCTTGAAACGGAACGCGATCCAGTACGCTGCGAACCGCGCGTCGATTCGCACGTCGAATTCAAATCGAACGGGCAAAAAACGCGTGTCTGTTAATTAGAAAGTTCTTTTTTTAATACGATTTTTGCAACGACTTTTAGAGAAAAATCGCGCGCGTGTGTTTGTTTTTGGTGGTTTTTTCTGTGTGTTAGTGCGTGTTTTAGTGTGTGTTGGAGACGCAGATATCATGCTTATAACGTAAGTTGGTCTAGAGCTAGACGTGATTCGCTTTGTAATTAAGTTAATGGACTGAGATTTAGTTTTTAATGTCGATTGCATGCTGTCTGAAATTGGTCGGGTGCGTTCAATTTAGAACGCAAGTAACAGCTGGGCAAAGGCTATAGAAGAGGGATAGACGGAACTTTAACGGACCACACTGCTCTATTTTGGGCAAAAATCCTAGAATTTTCTACTAAGAAACTGCTACTTTCTGCTACCTAACCTTATTTAAGCGATATGCAGTAAAATATGGATTCCTTCAAGCTTTATTTCTGCATCGTAAACCATCAAACAAATGCCCCACTTCCTAATTTTCCTACTCATATCTTTCAAACACGTGAAATACCTCGGAAAATCGGAGACTAAAGGGCGATTTTTCCAATCGTCAAATAATGTTTAACCGAAAAATTTTCGTGGAAAGTTTTCTTATTGGAAACATTATGTCAAAATGTTATAATATTTATTCGTCAGTTGAAGGCGATCGGAAAATTAGCACAGCGATGTAATATGAACTTGAGTACTTACGAGTAGTTAGCATTGTTTCGTGAAAATTCTTTTACAGTTGACTTAAGAGAGAAAATTGATGTGATTTGATGCTTACTTTTCGGGTTTATTAGACGATACTGATAGGTTATGCGTCAGTCCATCATGACTGATGAAAGACTTTGGAGCAGAAAATGTGGTTGCTCATGCAAACATTAATCATCGCATTAGACGGTAATTATCCGTTGCGGTAAAACCATTGACCTCTAATTATAATTGATGCAAGTACCCTGGACAGGATGTGGCCATGCAGTTGATTCTTGGGCCGATTCGATGCGTCGCGCCGAAGGTGCTGACAATTAAATATGACATTTCTCAATACAATTTACCACTACTCTTATTAGTTCCGGATACTTTCCATCTCAGTTTTCTTCACAATCAGCGTCCCAATCAATAAATGGCGATAATCCAATTGCTAAAAAAGCTGTGATAGCCTAGTGGTCAGGACGACCGACTTCTAATCGGAGGTCGTGGGTTCGATCCCGGGCACGCACCTCTAATTTTCGGAGTTATGTGCGTTTTAAGTATTTAAAGATCACTTGCTTTAACGGTGAAGGAAAACATCGTGAGGAAACCTGCATGCCTGAGAGTTCTCCATAACGTTCTCAAAGGTGTGTGAAGTCTGCCAATCCGCTTGGCCAGCGTGGTAGACTATGGCCAAAACCCTTCTCACTCTGAGAGGAGACCCGTGCTCTATAGTGAGCCGGTAATGGGTTGATCATGATGATGAATCCAATTGCTTCGTAGAGTAGGTACTTATAAAGGTCAGTGGGTAGAACCTGACAGGTAAAGCTATAGTCTAATGGACGCCTGTGGATTGAATTACATAGGATTTGGTTCGGATGCAGTGCACGAGAGCTCTTAAGATCTACAGTTGCGTGACAAACGCTCTTAACTATACAAACGGTCGCGGCTTGCTATGTTCTCGTGGAAAACGCTAGAAACTACTTAATGGCTGTTTCCATTCTCGGGCAATTTTGAAAAACGTTTCGATCAACTCTTATAACAGGTGCCTATCATACACCTCGTTAGTGTAGTGGCTAGTTCTTTCATGAGCTCCTGGGTTCGAATCCCGGGTCGGGCCAAAAAAGTTATTGGGTTGTTAGGTCAAGAAATTCTCAGTACCAGATCGGAGCTGGCAAGTAGTCTCGGGTCGTGTTGTTTGCCCTCACATCTTAAGTTTGTGCTGTGCACACACTCGTGCACTATAATATCTTTTACGTATTTGTCCAGTCTCTGTTGGTATTGGCTGCCGCGGCTGAAATTCATTCAATAGAACATTATAATATGACAACAAGAGAATTTACTTACAGATATAGGTATTATGTACAGACAAAACGGGATTAACCCCAAAGGGAACTCCGCTTAAAGGGTTGAACTACGAAACGTAAAATCCCTTATTATTAATCGAACAGCCAATTACTTTGTTAATAATTCTAGAATTCATTAACACTTATTTAATTGAATGGTTAAATTAATCGATTGATCTATCAAACGATTCAAATAAATGGATACTTACAATGATTTATATTGAAATCCTTTCACTGGCGTAAAGTGCACTAAACGTAAGGTCTTAACCTCTTTTTATACTTTTTCGTCTGTCAAGGTTTAAAGACTGCAATAACTTCTGACGACCCCCCTGGCGAAGTGGGGGCGGTTCATATAAAAATCCGATAAAAGATTTTTTCTTCCAAAATCGATTTTTCCCATAATCCTTAATTTCGTATTTAAAAAAAAACTAAGTGCTTACTCATAACTATTAAATTTTAATAAAAAAATTTAATTAAAAATGGAACAGTAATACTGTTCCATTTTTAATTAAATTTTTTTTCAATCCCATCGGATTGTTTACTAAACATCTGTATTAAAACACTAAAATGGCTGAGGATTTTATACCAATTAACCTTGTAAGTAACCTACAAACTAAGAACCAAAAAAAGAACTTGGTAGTAGTCGAACTTAAGCATCAACTTAGATCATATCAGTTAAATAACCTAACAAGTTTAACGACTCACTAGGTTTTAATACATTTTTTGAATGACTAATGCGCACCTAAGTTTTTTAAATTATGTACGTAGCTACACCGTACATCTATAACAGTCCACACTCAACCAGCGAATGACACAATATGTTATCCCAAATACATAATACAATTGCTAAATAGGTCTATTCGAAACACAAAAAACACACACAATATCGTTCTCCTGACCTAAGTGATTTCGACCAACGTGTTTTGAAAGAGGTCATGATAGGAACACAAGTTTGTCTATTATTTTCTTTAGTAAGGGGCATAAAACATGCAATACGTAAAAATACTAGCTGATGCCCGCGACTTCGTCCGCGTGGATTTAGATTTTTAAAAATCGTTGGGAAGTCTATGATTTTCCGGGATAAAAAATTGCCTATGTCCTTCTCCATGGTCTAGTCTACTTTTACCCGACTACGGCAAAGCCAAAAGGAAGGGTTATGATTTTAGCAGTCTATAAGATATGTATGTATGTATGTATGTATGTATGTACTATTGTATGTATGTATGTATGTTTGTGGCCGATTTTTATATGAGATTCTGTGTGTACCACCGTAGCGCCTAAACTACTGTACCGATTTTGATGAATGAGGTGTCTATTGATTCGTTGTTATGGTCCGAGTGACATAGGCTACATTTTATTTACGAAAAAAAATTAAGAAGTGACCTTCGCGCGGCTTTCTTAATTATTAAATTAGTAATTCGAATATTAGATGGCGCCACTAGTTACTTGCCCCGCGTTTTCGTACACTAAATTATTATTAAATAAAAATAAGTCGGGTTTTCCTTCCTGACGCTATAACTCCAGAACGCACGAACCGATTTCCACGGTTTTGCATTCGTTGGAAAGGTCTCGGGCTCCGTGAGGTTTATAGCAAAGAAAAACACGCGAACGAAGTCGCGGGGGTCAGCTAGTTATTATTAAATTAGTTTTAGGTGGGTTTTAGTTTACGAACTTTATACTTGTTGTACCAATTTTCGTCAAAATAGGTTCAGTGGTTTAGACGTGAAAGCGTAGATAAAGAAATACAGGTAGACAGAATTACTTTCGCATTTATAATATTAGTATGGATTTTATAATTACGCTTACAAGTAGACCGAATTTATTTTTTAATGGATTAAATAACTATTACGTAACGGCAGCACTCATTCATGATCATGAATTTATTAAAAAAGTTAACTTACGCTATGCAAAGGCAGGCAAAGGCAGTCAAAAGCTGCCGTGGAAAAAGCTATGAAAAAGATTGTCGTGGGACCATAAAAAGACAGGCCAAAAATACTTTGGCCTGTCAAGGCTTATTTGCCCGGATTAAACAAAACATACTATTTTTTCATTGTGCGCTTAACAACTTTAGCACCTTGTCGTATTAACCAATCAACGCAACAGGTTAGAACTGTGAATAAATTTGCTATAACAAGTTCTGTATGACATGGTTCCGTTATATGAATACATATCAATGCTAGTGACCACTAAGGCGTAAACAATATATATTTGCAAGTAGAGCTACTTCCCTCGCTTAGTATTTCTTCGTCCTAACTTGTTTTCTTATTTATGTAACAAATGATAATCTAAAAGATTGAAAGTTAAACCATACTTAACATAACACTTAAAAGTCCATATCTTGAAATCTGCACAGCAGAACTGATTTTGATCTGTCTTGCACGGTTCTCTAAGTTGAAATTAATGTACTTAAACCAATAAAGAAAAAATGGTCACAATTCGATTAATAGTTTTGGAAAAATCCGTGGACAAACATACAAACTTACATGCATATAAAATTTTGTATATTTGTTTGGGAGTCCTTATATATTATCATATTATGTAAATGTTTTGCAGTTCCAATAATAATAATAATCAAAAAATAAATCATTAAAATATTTATTACATAAAGGCCAAACTAAGGAATACTTATTCAAGTTTCTGCCGGTTGGAAAAACAAATTAGTTATGTTCAAAGTTCAAAAGTTCAAAAGACCAGATAAAAAGGTACAAAGAAAATATATGTCATCATGATCAACCCATTACCGGCTCAGTACAGAGCACGGGTCTCCTCTCAGAGTGAGAAGGGTTTTGGCCATAGTCTACCACGCTGGCCAAGCGGATTGGCAGACTTCACACACCTTTGTGAGCGTTATGGAGAACTCTCAGGCATGCAGGTTTCCTCACGATGTTTTCCTTCACCGTTAAGACGTTTCATGCTTTACAAAATCTGCTCTGCTCTGCCCTGCGTCTCTGCACTGCGTGGACTCTGCCCTGCGTCTCAGCATACACCTAGCCTAATTGTTACATAGATATACTTAGCTACATATTTCTTTAAAAAGCTGTGATAGCCTAGTGGTTAGGACGACCGACTTCTAATCGGAGGTCGTGGGTTCGATCCCGGGCTCGCACCTCTAACTTTTCGGAGTTATGTGCGTTTTAAGTATTTAAATATCACTTGCTTTAATACGTACGCTGCGGCGCAGGCACATGCGACGCAGACATGTGTCTGTCCTGCTCTGCGTCTCGTTGTAGTGCCGGCACAGAATTCTGCGCGACACGTGCACGACGCACGTGAGACGTGTATAATAACAATATTTTATACTTTTGTTGCAATGACAGAACATTTAATTGAATTAGTTTCACAACGGTGAACCTTGTTTGTATGATGCAAATCATCCAGACTATTCAAAAAAGACATTGAAAGAGATATTATGGGTGAGAACTAGCTAGGATGCGAATGTCAGCTGCGTCGCAGCATGCGGAGTGGGCACATGTCTGCCTCTACTGCCCTGCCCTGCACTGTGCTGTACTGTGCTGTGCTACGTCGCCTGCTTCTCAGCATACGCCTAGCCTCAATGTTGTCACTCCATCTTTTTGAGCAGCGCAATGTCATGCTACTTTGTCATTAAGAAATTCATTAATTGTGTAATAACCTCGACTTGATTAATGTGTTTACACACACAATGTGGTACACATTGTTTTTTGTGGAATGGCAAATTCTTTCGGAATAATTTTTTTAATATACAAAATTCTCGTGTCACAGTGTTTGTAACAAAACTCCTCTAAAATGGCTGACCGATTCTTATGAATTATTTTGTTTATATTTGGTAGGTCTCAGAATAGGACATTTAAAACTATTTTTCATAGCCCTATGTGAAGGAGTGGTCCACCCCAATTTTTTTTTTTTATTAAAATTTTTTATTTTTATTTTACATACTTATTATGATTCGGCATCAAAAAATACGTACAACCCTACATTTTCTCCCGTCTACCACCAGCCCCTATTTTTAATAGCAATATTAGTACTTTAATAACCGGGTAGGTGGCACTGGTGTCAGTATTTCACCGGGCAGAACGACGTCTGCCGGGTCCGCTAGTATAATATTATAAAAGCGTTTACTCTACCCCACAAAGAATTTTCATGTTCATGCATGTGCAGCGATTTAAGATTTTTAAATCTTTTTTTTTAATACTTTTATTTCTGGAGTAAGTACTTACGGAACCCTCGGTACGCGAATCTGATTCGTATTTGGCCGGTTTTTATTTTTAATTTTACACAATTTCAAATAAGAATATTTTTAGCATTTCTAGAACATGAAGATCACACGAGTTTATAATATTGTAACAACACACTTTCAGTTTTGTCTGAGATCGTGGATCGTGGCTAATCAGAGCACAGAGCACGTTCTCTCTTACATAACTGTGTCAATGTTCCGTACACAAACTCGCCCAGTTGATGCCCACTAATATTTCATATGCACAAGTTTTAAATGCTTTGACCGGATCTGATTGACTTTTTACCCGACTACGGCAAAGCCAAAAGGATGGGTTTATGATTTTAGAAGTCTATGTACGTATGTAGATATGTTTTTTTATGGTCCGGGTGACATTTAAGCTACATTTTATATTCGAGAAAATCGAAGTGACGTTCGCGCGGCTATACTGGAATATTAAATTAGTTTCAGATAGATATAGCAGATGGCGCCTTTAGCTGCTTGCCCCGCGCTTTCTTCCATTAGTACGCAGTTGAATACACGTTTTTCTGTACACTAAATTATTATTTTATACTATTGTTATTATATGAGTAGTTGGGTTTTAGTTTACGAATTTTATCTCTTGTTTAATGAGAGCTGATTCATGTACATAAACAGCCGATGAATAACTGCAAGTCAATAGAGGAAAAGCTGCATCTATCATACTATCAGACTTGCTACAATCTTAAGTGTGGTGATTGGCTGAATTTATAGTATTCCTGTTTAATTATCTCGTTGATCTAGTGGGTAGAATATTCGACTATAGATTACGAGATCCCGGGTTCGTTTCCCGGATCGGGCAAATTATTTATTATTTGATACAAGCGGAAACCCGCGACTTCGTTCGCGTGGATATTGGTTTTTAAACATCCCGTGGGAATCATTGTCTTTACTAAGCTCCTTTGAGCTCATACCTTGCTAAAAACTGTTAAAAGTTCACTGGCGGATGTTTAGGTAGATCAAAATGTAAACATCCGTCAGTGAAAATCCCACCAAAATCGATCCAGCCTTTGAGAGATTAGCCAGTAATCTTTAAAGTATTTCCTTTTTAACAAAAAAAGAATGAATGAAATCGGACCACGCGTTAATGAATTACAGCTAAGTACACATTTTGACTTTCATCCCCTTTCCCAAGGGAACCGTGCTGAATTTCGGGATAAAAACTATCTTATATGTTATTCCGTAGTATGAACTTAAATCATGCCAAGTTTCATTTCAATCCATTCAGTAGTTTTTGCGTGATGCGCGCACAAACATACAGACAAACAGACAAAAGTTTCAAAAATAGCTTTTTTACGTTCTATTACTTATCTCTAACATCCCCCAGTTAATATTTTGCAAAAATCTTTAATGTACAGATACGGCAAGTCTACGATTTTATTATATGTATAGATTGGGTTTATCTGTCAAGAAATTCTCAACGCCAGCCCGGAGTTGGTAGTCGACGGTGTTTCACCCCCGTGCCTCGGAGAACACGTTAAAAACAGTCGGTCCCGGTTATTATCATTGAATTTGAGTCATCATATTCCATCAGGTGTATGATCAAGCGTGTTTCATTAATGTATACAGAAAAATCCACCTTTACTACGGTAGGTAATGCTCAATAATTTATTCATTGCGACGGACGTCATAAAAATGCCAGAAGCAGTTAACATATCCAATTTGGCCAAAACCAGAAACACGAGGTCGGGACATAGTACTACCGGCCTTGGCGTCATACAAAAACCCGGGGTTCAAGGGTTAACCGACAAACAACCTCAAAATGCAATTACGGCCACCAAAAAAAGCACTTTGACTCGCATAAATTATTCTTGAGCACTGCAATTTTGTAACGTTTGCGAAATGACATATCTTTTTTCATTAAAGATGGCCGACTGCCTTGATTGCGATTAATAATTTAATACTATCGTCGCATTTATCTTTTGAACCTACTTTGAAAAAAGGAGGATGTTCTCGATTCATCCGCAGTTTTTTTTGTATGTTCCCTGATTACCAAAAATTGGAATAGGTAGTGCAATTTGGGGTGAACAACCTGGAACATTATCAATAATATGGATATGACTCGGGATTTCTGTCTTGCACGATTTTGATACCTCATATAATGTTCAGTATTGAAAAGATTTCTCTTATGTTGTACCTACTAATAAAAACCGAGTAAGGAAACCAGGGATAAATTTATGAATTGGCATACAATCCACATTATGATATCATACGAAATTGCACTACCTATTCCGATCATTGCTGATTACTCAAAGACCCCTATGAAGTTTTTTTTGCACACAGAGGAAATACAAATTCATAATAATCCCCACGATAAATAAAAAAAAATTACAATTATTTTCCATATCGTCAAGAACGCCGTCCGTTCCTGCTCCCTTTTCCAACCTTTATACTTACTTTCAAGGTAGTTTGCCATAGTGATCTACCTATAGCTGTAGATTTGGTTTTTTTCAAAATCCCGCGGGATCTGTGGATTTTTCCAGGATAAAAAGTAACCTATGTGTTAAGTCAGGACATTATCTATCTCCATTCAAAATTTCAGCCAAATGTGTTCAGTATTTTGCGACGTTATAGAGGAACAAACATCCAAACATCTAAACATCCAAACATCCACACTTTCACATCTATACATATAATAAGATCGTAGACTTGCCGTATCTGTACATTAAATATTTTTGCAAAATAATAACTGAGGGATGTTAGGGATAAGTAATAGAACGTAAAAAAGCTATTTTTGAAAATTTTGTCTGTTTGTCTGTTTGCCCAATATACCTAACAATAATTTGCCCGACGCGAGGATCGAACCCGGGACCTCGTGATCTGCAGTCGAATATGCTAACCCCTAGACCAACGAGGCAGTTAAATCAGCATACATGTGAGATACATATATATTTACATTTATATCGTGGCAATTGTATGTATGGTATAAGCGCTAAATCACAAGATTATAAGCTAATATTTGATCCAAGTTTAGTTCACACTTTACAGTATAACATTACGGACTGTAGTCACACGAGTAGATAAGTACAGAAGGGAAGCTTCTACAAGCGGCCCTCTGTAGGTACACTCACACATATGCGCACGTTTGTCACCAACTGTACCGGTTGGGGGACCGAGCGGGCGTCCGTGAACCGTTGGTGAGTGTGTTTGTGTGAGTGTACCTACAGCGGGCCATTTGTATGAAGCTTCCTCTCTGTACTTATCTACTCGTGTGCTGTAGTTTCGACCGAATGTAGGTACACATAACGATGATTAGTTTGTTTCAAGAACTCCATGACCAATGAGCGCGTGTAAATAATTCCTTTCCGAGAGCCTCACAGGTTAGTATACGTAAAAGTCTTCGTGACTAACAGTCAAATACAGATACGTAAGGTTGAGATCTATTATATTTAGATTTTACTTTCGAGTTAAAATGAGATAGATTTATCTCAGGACATAAATGTGTCTCGTTTTATCTCAAAAGTAAAGTCAGTAAATTCAAAATACCTATGCTCTATAGATCTCAGCCTAAGTGTATCTTAAACATAAGGTTTATTTTTAATACATTATATATAGACACACCAACCGTGTGTCTATAATGTGCCTGTAATAACCACGATCACATCTGATGGAAAGTGATGATGTGGCCTACGATGAAACGCATTCACCTAAAATATGCCGGTGACTCTGGTTCTTCTACGGATCTAGTATGACATATTATCATAACACATCAATAGGAAACACCCACATTTGCTAATTTATGCGGTTCAGCGTAAATATTAAAATATCAATCAAGGATTATCTAGTTATATTAACCTTGCATGCGTGTTTCATTCCATATTTACGTTGAAATTATACGTATTAAACGCCTAATACGTGTGTGTGACTCATTTGGAATTTTTAACAGTTTGCTCATTGAATTAGTTGCTCCTAGAATCATATTCAATTACTAGTACGGCGCGTGGGTGCGCGGCCCGCAAGCGGACCGCGAGGATTCGAGTAGTTTTTGTTTGAGCACGTCCCACCTATCTTCAATACCCTCGCCGTGCTCTTCATCCGTCTCCAAAGTCTTCGATCATCAGCTCTTTCCGTATTTTTCCTCCGCATGAATTTTTGTTTTCTACACGAAACCATCAAAAATTTTTTTTGTGTAGAAAAATAAATTCCGCCATCTTGTTTTTTAGTTCTTGATCATATTTTTCAAAGAAACCACTCTTCCATCTTTTATACTTGGTGAGATAGACACCGACGAAATTTGTATAGCCGCCATCTTGAATCCGCCATTTTGGTTTTTTTTTTTCACCTCAGTGCCAATTGGATGAGGTTCTGAGTATTTTTTGTTTGAGCAGCCCCCATCTATCTACAAAACTCTGCCCGGGCTCATCAATCATCTTCCAAACCCTCAATCATCATGTCTTCCCATATTTTTCTTTGAGATTTCTCCAAAGAACCGCATCAATCGCCTTGCATACCTAGTTCACAACTTTATACTCTCTCTCAATATTCGCCATACATTTTCTATGGAAAAATAAAGTCCGCCATTTTGAATTTTTTTTGTATTCATCGAGTAGACCTTTGGATCCTGATCATGTTTTGCTAAGAAACAACTCTTTCATCTTTTATACCCTTCGAGATGGACACCGACGAAATTTGTATGGCGGCCATCTTTTTTTCGCCATTTTGAATTTTTTTTCGGCTCACTGCCAATTGGATGACGTTTCGAGTGACATTTGTTCGAGCACCCCCCACCTATCTTCAATACCTTAAGCGTGCTCTTCAACCGTCTCCGAAATCCTCAATCATCAGCTCTCTCCATATTTTTCCTCTTAATGAATTTTTGTCCTCTATACGAAACCATTTGTGAAAAAAAAAATTTTCATACAAAATTTTACAGGAGAGGCGATGAATGAGTCAGTGAATCAGAACGAACAGCTATATATATATTAACTAGTATGGCGCGTGGGTGCGCGGCCCGCAAGCGGACCGCGAGGATTCGAGTAGTTTTTGTTTGAGCACGTCCCACCTATCTTCAATACCCTCGCCGTGCTCTTCATCCGTCTCCAAAATCTTCGATCATCAGCTCTTTCCGTATTTTTCCATCAATAAATTTTTTTTGTGTAGAAAAATAAATTCCGCCATCTTGTTTTTTTCTGTTCATCAAGTAGACTTTTAGGTCTTGATCATCTTTTTCCCAGAAACCACTCTTCCATCTTTTATGCTTGGTGAGATAGACTCTGACGAAATTTGTATAGCCGCCATCTTGAATCCGCCATTTTGTTTTTTTTTCAGCTCAGTGCCAATTGGATGAGGTTTTGAGTAATTTTTGTTTGAGCACCTCCCATCTATCTAACATACCCTGCCCGGGCTCCTCATCCATCTTCCAAACCCTCAATCATCATGTCTTTCCATATTTTTCTTTGAGAGTTCTCCAAAGAATCGCATCAAAGCCTTGCATAGTTTACAACTTGTAGTCTCTTCAATATTCGTCATACATTTTCTATGGAAAAATAAATTCCGCCATTTTGATTTTTTTTTTCAATTCATCAAGTAGACCTTTGGATCCTCATCATCTTTTGCGAAGAAACCACTCTTCCATCTTTTATACCCTCCGAGATGGAGACCGATGAAATTTGTATGGCGGCCATCTTTTTTTCGCCATTTTGAATTTTTTTTCGGCTCCCTGCCAATTGGATGACGTTTCGAGTGACATTTGTTCGAGCACCCCCCACCTATCTTCAATACCTTAAGCGTGCTCTTCAACCGTCTCCGAAATCCTCAATCATCAGCTCTCTCCATATTTTTCCTCTTAATGAATTTTTGTCCTCTATACGAAACCATTTGTGAAAAAAAAAATTTTCATACAAAATTTTACAGGAGAGGCGATGAATGAGTCAGTGAATCAGAACGAACAGCTATATATATATTAACTAGTACGGCGCGTGGGTGCGCGGCCCGCAAGCGGACCGCGAGGATTCGAGTAGTTTTTGTTTGAGCACGTCCCACCTATCTTCAATACCCTCGCCGTGCTCTTCATCCGTCTCCAAAGTCTTCGATCATCAGCTCTTTCCGTATTTTTCCTCCGCATGAATTTTTGTTTTCTACACGAAACCATCAAAAATTTTTTTTGTGTAGAAAAATAAATTCCGCCATCTTGTTTTTTAGTTCTTGATCATATTTTTCAAAGAAACCACTCTTCCATCTTTTATACTTGGTGAGATAGACACCGACGAAATTTGTATAGCCGCCATCTTGAATCCGCCATTTTGGTTTTTTTTTTTCACCTCAGTGCCAATTGGATGAGGTTCTGAGTATTTTTTGTTTGAGCAGCCCCCATCTATCTACAAAACTCTGCCCGGGCTCATCAATCATCTTCCAAACCCTCAATCATCATGTCTTCCCATATTTTTCTTTGAGATTTCTCCAAAGAACCGCATCAATCGCCTTGCATACCTAGTTCACAACTTTATACTCTCTCTCAATATTCGCCATACATTTTCTATGGAAAAATAAAGTCCGCCATTTTGAATTTTTTTTGTATTCATCGAGTAGACCTTTGGATCCTGATCATGTTTTGCTAAGAAACAACTCTTTCATCTTTTATACCCTTCGAGATGGACACCGACGAAATTTGTATGGCGGCCATCTTTTTTTCGCCATTTTGAATTTTTTTTCGGCTCACTGCCAATTGGATGACGTTTCGAGTGACATTTGTTCGAGCACCCCCCACCTATCTTCAATACCTTAAGCGTGCTCTTCAACCGTCTCCGAAATCCTCAATCATCAGCTCTCTCCATATTTTTCCTCTTAATGAATTTTTGTCCTCTATACGAAACCATTTGTGAAAAAAAAAATTTTCATACAAAATTTTACAGGAGAGGCGATGAATGAGTCAGTGAATCAGAACGAACAGCTATATATATATTAATGTGTATAATAGATAGGTACAACACTGTTTTTACGAACGTCATAGTAACGGAAACATGGCGATGAAAACGGTAATATATATTTAGTTAAGAAATGGAACTTGATGATCAAAACGCGTGAGACATTAAATAACATGCCTAGCGAATCCTATGGTGATATCAGTCTTTATAAAAATTCTTTTCAAAAAACCGATTTTTAAAACACCGCATATTACGGAAATATAAACGGCTTAACTCACAGTGCTTAGTCTAAGATCGGAGCACTCGAAAACGAACTCGAAAACTATTGATCGATTTCAGAGTAAAATAGACCTAAAATGGCTTGTATTAAGGTTTGAGTTCGCCAATACATTCAGCATTCGAACACAACGAGCGCCCCAAGCAGAAATGTTGTAAAATACATATTCGAACTATGGAATTACGACTTTAAAATACGAGTACCTATTTGAGTTCATTTTGCTCTGAATTCACTTGTGATTCGATCAATAGTTTTCGAGTTCGTTTTCGCGTGCTCCGATCTTAGACTAAGCACACACGTGTATTTTTGTTGGACGGGTTCGAAACTAATCGGGCATACTCCGACAAAAATACGTGTGAGTTCTTATCGTATATATAGTTCCGTAAAGTGAATATTACTCATGATAGTTTAAATGTTAAAACACCACATAAAGTTTAAAAAAAATTATTTGTTCACGTATGTTGAAGTTGGACGAACATCGCGCATCAGTTTCGTCGTTTCTTTACTTTGTTAGTGGCGTTTGAAGTTTAAGCTTTTTTATCATAAAAGAGATAAAATGTAAAAATAAAGCTTTTTTCAATGTCTTAAGATTCTGTTTTAAATGCGATTAAAATATGCTCTGCTCTCCGCGCCGGTCTAACTGAACGGTCCCTTAGAGTATTTGGGATAATTATCTTACTTTGAAAATTGAAATTATACTAATTATTTGTTCATAAACACAGTTTAATTTTTTTTTGTGACGTAACCATGAATTCACGGTTTTCGGATTTTTCCCTTGTGCTATATGACCTACTTACCTGCCAAATTTCATGATTCTAGGTCAACGGAAGTGTCCAATAGGTTTTCTTGACAGATACGATAGACGGCCAGACGGACAGATGGATGGACAGACAGACAGACAACAAAGTGATCCTATAATAAATAATAATAAAATCTATCTATACATTTAAAAAGGCTTGTCCTGACTAATTGGCTAATCTAACAACCCACTAAACTGCTGTAATTAGAAACTGGAAATTTTCACAGTAGGTTCCTATTATGACGTAGCCATACACTAAGAAATGATTATTGGAAATTCTAAACCTAAGGTGGTTTAATAAGGGATGGATGTGGATCGGTTCTTGTATAATCCTCTACTTGCCTGTGAATGTCTCGTCAAAATCGGTTCAGCAGTTCCGAAGATTAGCCCGTACAAATGGACAGACAGACGAAAATTAAAACAGTGCATTGGGCTCACAACAATCAAAATACAATTTTAATAGAGGTAGTTATTTCAAAATCACAGACAGACACTTCAAATTGTATTTACTTGTGTGGAAATAGATTGTGCTGCACATTATTATTATAATAAAATGAAGTGGTTATTTGCAAAGAATACAAAATAACGAGTCATTTCAGTTAAGAGCAAGCCTTTGACGTCATACGCAGAAAAACAAGTAGACATATCTTTAAAATCTTTATTTAAAGAAGTTACTTTTTTACTATCAGAGGTAACCTTTAATTTTTTCCGATTTCTTTTTTATAAATTCAGATATATTGTTTCCTTATAATGCTATGAAATAAGTAACTATGCAATTATTTAAATAATGAAGTAATAACATTTTTTATATAAGTATACACTTCAATAAGTAACTGATAAATAATAAACCAAAAAAAGACTCATACCGTACATTAAATTTTATAACATATAAAGGTACTTACAGGTACACTATTTAATTTTATGTATCTGCCATTATGAATTTATAACATTTTTCCTATATATTTTTTCATATATATATATTACAAATAAATAAAATTAATTAATAATTAATAGTTAAATTAGTAATTGTCTGTCTGTGATTTCAAAATGACTGCTTCTAAATAAGATGAAATCATAAAGATTAGGCCTATTTTACTTAACCAGTAAGGTTGTGTAGGTATATTGAACCCATACCCCTGTTTCTACGCGACATCGTACCAGAACGCTAAATCGCGTGGCGGCACGGGTGGTAGGTTGGTAATTAGCCACGGCTAAAGACTCCCACCAGACCAGATCAGAGACAATTTAGAAATTATAAATTCCCAAATCGCCCCTGCCGGGAATCGAACCCTTGACCTCCCACTTATAAAACCACAGCGTTTACCACTGCACGAGGGAAGTCGTCATAATACGTATTTTATAAACGCGTAGTAAGGATAAGATAGAAAATGAACCTACCTATCTATCTTATAATTATTACTAGCGGACCCGGCAGACGTCGTCCTGCCCGCTATTAGCGCCACCTACCGGGTCCAATTTTTCTACTTACAAACCTTTCTCTTGAATCACTCTATCTATTAAAAAAACTGCATCAAAATCCATTGCGTAGTTTTAAAGATTTAAGCATACATAGGGACATAGGGACAATAAGGACATAGGGACAGAGAAAGCGACTTTGTTTTATACTATGTAGTGATAATGTTCTAAGGGATTTTAATAAAACAACCTATGAATAAATACCTACGAGGAAGTGGCTGCACGGCGATCGCACGCACGTGTAACTTACGAGGTTATAGTGTAACAATATACCAATATACACACGTATATACACGTACATATTATTATTATTGAGTAGTTTTAGATCTCGTGGTACTGTTATTGACATTTATTATATTTGTCACTAGCTGTTATGATCGCCTTCATTCACTTGATTTTTTTTAAATCCGTAGGGAAATCTCTCATTTTCCGGGGCAAAAAGTAGCTTATGTGTTTATCCAGGGTATAATCTATCTCCGTTCCAAACAGCCAAATCCGTTCACTAGTTTTTCGAGTAAGTTTTTGAAAGAGTAAAAAACATACAAGCTCTCGCCTTTATAATATTAGTGTGATAGTATGACGTCATGTGATTTGTCACAAGTTGAATGACCCCCTCATTGGCATTGATTTTGGTTTTTAAAAATCCAGTGAGAACTCTTTGATTTTTAGGGAGGAAAGTTGTCCTGTGTTCGTCGCCAAGGTGAAAGTTATCAAAATTCTATCAAGACCGGGTTAAGTCATGAAAATGTTATCCATACATAAAATTATAAATGGGAAAGTAACTCTGTCGGTCAGTCTAACTGTATCACTTTCGCACCTAAACCACTGAACCGATTTTGATAAAATTTGGTACAGAGGTAGACTAGACTTTGGAGATGGACATAAGCTACTTTTATTCCTGCTTTTTAAGTAGTAAGTAAGGTAAAAAAGTATTTATTTTTTATAAATGTAGGTACGTTCCTTTCTTTTTATTGCTTTAAATACTTAACTAATTATTTCAAGTTTAACATTACAAAACTCAAATATGAAAATAAAATATAAAAAGATTCCGACGAATTCAAAACTTCCTCCTTTTTGAAGTCGGTTAAAAATCGACACTACACAGTATCCGTGTGCCATCAACATATTATAAATTTTGAAGCATCGATGATATTTGCATAGAAAAGACATCAACGCGCAACCATCGCTGTTTCCAAAAAAAAAAAAAAATGTTTTTCCTTTCATTATTTTACAAAAAAATTCATATAAAATAATTCTGCGATATCATAATAAATTGATGACGACCTTTAGAAATGGCTGAGTATGGATTAAAAGATTTATATTTGACATCAGATAGTCAATTCTTAATCCCGTGAACTCAGAATCTTACCATTTCAGGGATTTTACCTTTGTTATGTCTTCTTAGAATGAAACTGATTTGAGTAAGCTGTATAGACCTAGCTTTATAGTATCTTAGTAGTATGAGCTTTTTGTAGAACAAGTATAAAGTTCGTAAACTAAAACCCGACTACGTTTAATAATTTAATAATAATTTAGTGTGAAAAAGCGCGGGGCAAGCAGCTAGTGGCGCCATCTGTTATGTGATTACCGAAACTAATTCTAAATCTAGAAAGCCGCGTGAAGGTCACCTTCTCGATTTTTTTGGTAAATAAAATGTAGCCTATGTCACCCGGACCATTACAACGAATCAATAGACAGTAGACACCTCATTCATCAAAATCGGTCCAGTAGTTTATGCGCTACTGTGGTACACACAAAATCTCATACAAAAATCAGCCACATATATACATACATACATACATACATACATACATACATACATACATACATACATACATACATACATAGACTACTAAAATCATAACCCTTCCTTTTGGCTTTGTCGTAGTCGGGTAAAAATGATGTTCATTTCTTTAACAATAATTATAATAAAATATTAATTGATTCAAATGTTAGACCAGAGTGTTTTCCCGCTTTCGCTTGTACCACATTTGCACCGTTACACTGGATAATATAGATTTCATAGAATTCAGTCGTACAGTCGCGCTACAGCGCATCAGTGCATCGTCTCTTTCTCTCTCTTACGCCATTTTTCTCATTACTGATGATTATATGTATATGTACATATATAAAAGCTGTGATAGCTTGATAGCTGTGATAGCTTAGATTAGAAGTCGGTCGTCCTAACCACTAGTGGTTAGGACGACCGACTTCTAATCGGAGGTCGTGGGTTCGATCCCGGGCATGCACCTCTAACTTTTCGGAGTTATGTGCGTTTTAAGTATTTAAATATCACTTGCTTTAACGGTGAAGGACAACATCGTGAGGAAACCTGCATGCCTGAGAGTTCTCCATAACGTTCTCAAAGGTGTGTGAAGTCTGCCAATCCGCTTAGCCAGCGTGGTAGACTATGGCCAAAACCCTTCTCACTCTGAGAGGAGACCCGTGCTCTGTAGTGAGCCGGTAATGGGTTGATCATGATGATGATGATATGTATATGGCTAATTATTATGACATTAAAATAAGAATATAATTAGTAGCTCATTTAATAATTATGGAAATAAATTGGAAATTATTTATTTATGTTACAGCCAAAGTAATAAATAAGGATATTATGTATACTATCCAGCCATTATAAATAATATCAACTCAATTTGGATAAAGTAATAATTGACACAGAATTATTAAAATTATCTAGCTATTATAAAT